>CAMXCT020000047.1:272500-495000 GCA_947184155.2 Cladocopium goreaui | reverse complement strand
AATGAATTCCCGCATCATGTGCTTCCCGAGAAGTTGTTACACAGAAAATCCTCTTGGATCATCTCAGTAATTAAATCCTTTCCATCCCGCGAGATACAAGGATATCAGCTACCATTGTCGTCCACCAAAAAAATATGTCAAAATTGTCACGGATATTCAGCAAACATATATTAAACAAAGCTCACAATAAGCCACAAAGGCTTAAAAAAAAAACATCAAAAACCAGCGAACATCATCAAAACCCATCAATAGTTAATCGGCACCATTCAGAAAAGATAGAACCAATATATACATATCATCTGGTTGGTGGTTTGGAAGATTTTTATGTTTCCATATATTGGGAATAATACTCCCATTTGACTAATCTTTTTCAGAGGGGTAGGTCAACCACCAACCAGTCATTATATAACAAACCCATCATTTCCTGGGTTTCGGCACAACAGAAGCCTAAAAGGTCAACTGTGTCCTCCCGCGAAGTACGCGACGTTAGCGGGCCAAGCATGGCATTGCCGGGGCCCTGGGCAAGGATATGATAGTTATGGAGGTTTCCTACAGCCATGGGGCCTATTAAAATTGATGATTTGAGGGGTACCCCTATCTTAGGAAACCTCCATAGTCAATGATAGCCATTCTGGGATAGAATATGTTGTTTAAAGAAAACATGCATGTGAAGTGAGCTTAATCTTGTTTGAATTTGCCATATTTTCTCGAGGATGACCATAAGTGCTATTTATTATATCAGCGGACCGTGGCTGGTTCAGTGCTGAATCAAGATTTCCGGTGAAATCTGGGATGGTTCAACATCTTTTATCAGCGATTGTTTGGTGATGTCACCAATCTAATAATAGGATTTAAATACGCCATACTTGATTTAACTACAGTATGGCTATACCGGCTGGGAATCAAGCATGGCAATGAAGAATCTACTGTTTATATCTATCTTTGCTGATATTGGACCATTATCCCAGTAAACATGTGGAGAAAACTCCTAGAATGGGGGATCCCCAAATCCGGTTTCAATACCAGGTTGTTCTAACTTGGGATGATTTGGGATAGAAAAAGGTGATGGAAAGCTCCATGTGATTTCCCAGTCATGTTTGATGACGATTTCCACCAATCTGCCGATCTGCTCGCAGGACGCAGACTGATGCAGACAGCAGCGCCATGTCCGTGGCTGAGACTGTGGTGAAGGTGTGGGGTGACCTTGGGCTTTTGGGACCCGCGTGGGGTGCAAAAACATGTTAAGCATTGTTAAACTGGTTTATCCACTGAAGTATTACCATATATTTACCAACCCCTGGATAATAGATAATATAAGCAGCAACACTTTTAGGAGGGCATAATCTATAAATGATGGTGGATTGATGAAAAATAATCCCTATCGATGCAGCCGTACCTTCTGAGGAAGTATGACTGGAGTATGATTTGGGGGTTTGATTTGTATCTTCTCAGGAAGTACTTGGAACCATAGGAAATGGTTGGTAATAAGTATACATAAGTATAAGTATTTTTTATTATTTTAAATATACATATACTTATAGAGGGAATGAACGGGGGTTCGAATGAACCAACTATTCTTTGGTGGAATTCGGGTGTTCTGAAAAATGGGTAACAGCCGCAGATTTGATGGTTTGGAACCTCATTTAGTGTTTGGGTTTAGCCTACAAAGCATGAGATGTTTGAATACGTTTGACAGCTGACAACTGGATTTAATTAAACAACTGATAGAGAGATAGAGAGCAATATTTCACCAACGCATGTACGTGTCGAAGTTTCAGCCCAGCAGGAATTGGACATGTTTGTTTGGTTTCACCATCGCCCATCCGTTTTTGATGGGGTATCAAAGTTTAACATGTCGCTGCTAGCCCTCCCTTTTTCAGGCGTTCTATGTTTATATCAAATATACCCTGTCCTATCATGTGATTAGTCCAAAGAGGTTGGCCGAGGTGTGGTACAACTCAAATGTACACCGTGTTTGATGCCCGACTCCTTGTGAAGATGATGTCAGTTGCCAATGGCTTTGGTGGATCTGGGTATTGAATTCCGCGAGCTCTCGTTTATCAGAAATTGCGATTGAAATTCACCAACATGTGTTGAAACATTAGGTTGCGCCAAAATGAATTGTTTTTTATTCAATTTTTGGGAAACGAGACTTGTGAACACATATCATGAGATGCCGCCCTAGAACACATGACCATACAGCCATTAGCCACACTCATACAGACAGAAAGTTGATTAACTGCACTGGCACAGCAGTCTCAAAGTTCATGGGCTTAAAAAAAAGTTCAATGATGTAATCTAACAGCTTTGTGTGAATGATGATTATTAACACATGACAGATTTAATTGCTGAAACCATTGCAGATCTATGAATGGCAACCCAAGCTGGCAAAGCATTGCAACATCTAAGAAGTATGGCTTGAGTTGTCAAACATAAATGGGTCAGACATTAAGTTCTTATTGATTGATTAAACCATGCGAATTGGACAAATGTGATCTTGGCCTATGCAAAATCGATCAACTATGGTCATAAGTGATCATTTTCATGGCCACTAAAGCTTTGCAAAATTCTTCACACAGAATGTGTGGCAGAATGATGGTAATAGGTTTCGTTTGTGAAAAACTGCAAGCCACACACAAAGTTGTATGCAAAACCAATAATGATTACTAAACTTCAGTTTAACACATACATTGGGCGAAATCACCAACTTTAACAGGAATTTGGGTACTAAGCAAGTTTGTTTTGAAGTGCATGTGCAAGTGTGAAGTGGAGGCATGTTGCTTTATAGTCCAACTCATATTGGAAAAACAACTAGTGCAATTATGATGAATGTGCACAATATGTGTAAGAAAGTTTGAAAACAGCTTCCAAAACCACTCAATTTGAAACTTTTTTACACATATTGTGTCCCCAAGACTGGTGTGTATCAGAAATTCTGATACCAATCAGGTTTTGACATCCAAAAACATATGTATCAGAAATTTCTGATATGTATCATAAAATTTTGATATGTATCATTAAAAAATATATCAGAAATTTCTGATATGTATCAGAAAAATCTGATATGTATCAGAAATTTCTGATATGTATCAGAATTTTCTGATATGTATCATAAAATTTTGATATGTATCATAAAATTTTGATATGTATCAGAAATTTCTGATATGTATCAGAAAAAGCTGATATGTATCAGAAATTTCTGATATGTATCAGAAATTTCTGATACATATTTTTTTTTCAAGATGCATCAGAAATTTCTGATATCGTTCAAAAACAAACAACAAATGCATATTGTAAGGCACACCTTAAAAAAAATAACTTGAGCAGCTGGCAGCCGGCAGCCCTAGAGTCTGAGTATTTAGGTAAGCAGAGCCGCCAACTTAGTTTATGTTTGTGACTACAAAAGGTGGTATCATGGCTACAAATGTATAGTAACCCGTTAGCTGCTTGCTAGAGTTGAGCTTTAGACTTTAGCCTCAAGCTTTTGGGTACGGACCAATCGCTAGTGTCATGCAACCTGTTAGTATGGATGTTAAGCACATACAGGTCATTCTGTTGGTCTGTTGGATTTTGGGCCCATTTCAAGTCGCTAAAGATTTGCATCTTATTCTATTGTTTTTGTTGCTGGTTTGGAGGTTGCCTGCGTGGCGATGCGATATGTGTTTTTAAGTAACTTTTTTTTCCCCCCATACTTTTGAACACATCTGTGGCGCCCCCGTAGGCCAGACTATGTTGTGAACACATAACAGCCCAAAAAACATAACCCCACGAAATTTAGCAGATCTGGGACAGAATCTATCTATATCAATGGAGGTGTCCTAAAAATATGGGTACCCCACCAAGTCATTCATGTTAATATATTTTAATGGGAGTTCACATTATAAACCGTCCATCTAGTAGCCGTATATACACGTATTATATGATATGATATGAAATGATCGGATACACTATGATATGCATGAAACGTAAATGAACACAGATCACTAAGATTCCTTTATAGGAACATCGTCATGTTTCTTTAACATTCCCTTCAATAAAACACACAAAAACATCTATCACAGGAATTTGTTTGGGACAAACATACATAAAATTCAATGTATTGGACGCATAGTCATAGGGGTATTCCTGTAAATTGTCCATCATTTTCCCATTGCGTTACCAGTTCTGGGTTCATCTGGTATCCATCGACAGGAACTTGATATGGAGCATGCAGCCGAGGACCTGTCTGGGGCCGGGGGCTCCTATCCTTAGGCTGAATAGGCTGAAAACATGGCCATGTTCGAAACGAAAAACCACGTCTTCGTAACGCAGCTGCAAGCGACCTCACGGGAACTGCATCCATATCAGATATGGAATATATATATATATAATTATATATATAAAAATGCATGTGTATACATACAAGATATATATATATATATAGTTAATCTGCAATAATATAACTATAATTATTGTTTTTATTTTATGTACCTGTGCAATATATATATATATGATTATATGTATATGTATATTCAACTTTGAATTGGCGGTCGCAAGATGTGTTTTTCATTAAATATACCATTTGGCTAGACCTAGGACTAAACCAAATTTGTATAATCCAGTCTATTCGCAGATTTTCCAGATTTCATGGATTAAAGTATATCTGGAAAAGTCAAAACGATCTTCAAACCCCAATGTTTGTGGAACAGGTATGTCGCATCATGTCTTAGCAACATAGTTTCTGGCAATATAGACCCATGATTTTCCTGGTCGTGCAATTCAGCATCAAACCCCTCAAAATGTCTTGGTATTTCAGCCATTTCAGGAAGAAACCCGTCGCTTCCAACGCCGTGCGGCGGAGCTTCGGGCCAACGCCACGGCCTTTACCAAGGCACGACCGACTCGGGGGGGTTTCCGACTCGTCATGGGAGTTGCCATTGGAAATTGGAAACCATCCAGCTATTGGGGTACTCCTGTTGTAGGAACCCCCCAAATAATCCCATATATATATATATACATAGGTATATATATATATATAATAGACATGTATACTCAGACATATCATCATCCTGAAAAGATGTCTTCTTGTCAAAATCCCATTATACTGTAGTGAGGATGGCTGTATATACTGGATACAACTAGCCAACTGCATATGATATTTGCTGTGGATCCAGCCATACTTGTACCTGAGTGGAGAAAGCATGGCTGGGGACTGATGACTGTGGGGTGAGAAGTCGCTTCTCAGGGAGTACTCGGATCCATAGGGCTGAGATTTTGAAGGTGTATTTTACTTTCTCTTGATATATGTATATGTATATTATATATATAGATATGGTATTATACGGTAGTATTTGGGATGTTTACGTAACGGATTGAAGCAACCAATATTTAGCGACCTGTTGGATTTATGGTGGAGATTTACCAAAATCCTACATCCCCCCAGTGATGTTTGTTGGTTTAACATGAATTCGCTGTACTCGTAACTATATATATATATATATGCGGTTATATGTATATATATATATATTCCCCATCCCAATTAACCAAGCTATGACCAACTTGGGCCATCTAGGGGGCAGGTTTGTAGTTGAAACTGGATCTAGAGACTCACAGTCCATATTTTTTGTTCCGTCGCAGGTCTCCTCCCAACGCGCCTTGCGTGCGAGCGCGGCAGCAGGAGAAACCAAGGCGAGCGATTTCGTGGTACCACCTCGGAAAACCTCCACAACGGTTCGTTAAGTATAGAGACTATACATGGATGGTGGACATAAACTAGCTGGCGGAATCACTGTGTTCTTTGTTTTTTCAAACTCATCCACTCTACTCGTACCTGGCATGAGGGCTCCTATTTCAGGGGGTTACAACCACCAATCAGACTGCTGTGATTACAGTTTCAAAAATGACATTGTCACATTACTGAATGTGTTTGTTTTACTCCAGTCGTGTCTGGATTTCTGGTGGGTAATTTGGTGGGGCCGTTCTTTTCTGTACAGTGCCCTGCGGTTCTTTTTTGGTATCTCGCTGCCAGCACCAAGTAGATGTTGAGCCTCAAACAACATCAAGCACTAACCAAAACAGGCAGCAGCTATCCAGAACCCCAAAGTCTCCAAATTGTCTTGAAAATCCTCAAAGGAGATCAACCTCACAATCCCGATCCAGATACTTTCAATATCTACATATATGTAGGGATACTGATATGTTTTATCATTTTTAGAAGCCCATTCATATCCCATCCAGATCATAACTTATAGGTCAAAACCCTGGTACCCTCCAGGTAACCTAAGTCATAGCTGGTATAGCTGGAAGGTTATTCCCCCATTCCTATGGTAATAGGATGTAATAGGTAACTGGACCCATGCCCATGTTCAATTCCCATGTTCTATGGTTTTTAAGCCTCATATGGAGGTTTCCTGAAATAGGGGTACCCCTAGTTATCATCCATTTTATTCTAGGATTTTCCATTATAAAATTTATAAATCATCCAGCTATTGGGGTATCACCATTTATGGAAACCACCATATGTCCCATGCAGGGGATGCTTTCAGAGCCGAGGCCAAGGAACTCTTAGACGCCATGGTGGCCATTGAGGACAAGGCGGCCGAGGCCTGAAAACGACGAGGTAAACATCGCGCCGGGGTGTGTGGCTTTACGCCATGGTATAACATGGCACAATCATGTATAACCAACAATATATCATGATTTTGTTGGTTATACATGATTATATCATTAGATTACAAAATGGCTAGTTAATATAATGATAGTTGGCTGATCATACTAAAAAACTATAGTTAATCATTAAATATCATTTCATCATTAGTCATCATTAGTCATCGGTGGAATCATGTTTCAGACATAATCATTATTGTTGATCTGATTAATACATTATTGTTGTCAGCCGTTATATATATATGACAATATTGTAGTATCATATTATGGTTCATTTAACAACACCAGAGGTTTACCATTATTCCATTGTTGTTCATCATTTATTGTTGTATACCAACATATGTTGTGATAGTACCGCAGTATAATTAACCATTTATCGTTCACAATTGTTGAAATGATCAATATTCCATCCACATATATATATATATATATATGTTATTGTTCACCATTTGTTGTTGGCTGTTATATCCCATGAAATATACCCATTATTGTTATTGTTTACCTTTTATGGCTGGTTATACCATGAAATATACACCATTATTGTTGATTAGTACATTCTTGTTGTCATCCATTATTACAATATCATACGATTATTCCGTTATGATTGGTTGTACGACGAACAACACCCATGAATGGGATATTCCAAATGGTATTTCAAAATATTCCAAATATGTGGTTTATTCCAAAATTATTCCAACAAATTTGCACATTATTCCATTGAATATCCAGAATATGATGGTTCCATTATGGCTGGTGGTTGGTTATACCACATTACCCATAGAATATTATGAACTTATTGAAATCATAATGGTTATCTAAACAATCCATTTGGTTATTCCAGAATATTGTGCCACATTATGGTTGATTCATTATGGTTGGTTCCAAAATATACCATAAATATGTTTCGTTTATTCCAAATGATTCCAACATCATTACCAGATTATTCCATCATGTAAAAAAAATCCAGTTGAATCCAAAATCATCACCAGATAATTCCATGGTTTTATTCCGAATGATTCCAACAAATTATTCCATCATGGTTGGTTCCATCCAGAATCTTCCAAATGTCTCGATTCCGTGCAACCAGGCCGAAGCGCAGGCGGCGGCCTTGCGCCGTCGGGCTCAGGCGGAGTTGCGCCAGGCGCTGCGCGGCTTACTTCAAAGGGGCATTTTGGATGGGATATTTAGATATTTAGTATAATATAGCATAAATGGTGCAGTTATATATATGCTACGTGAAATGTGCAACTATATATAAATACTATTGGCATCCCAGCCGTAATAGCTATATATATATATTAATATATATATATATAGAGCCATGAAATGTGGTGCAGTTATGGCCCAACGAACCATGGGATGAATCACCGGCCAAAGATGGTGAACAGTTGCGATATTTAACGGGTAACGATGGTGAAGAAGAAGCGTTTCATCAGTTGACAAATTGAAACCATGATAATTTTAACTATCAAAATAGGGATGTAAATTACAAATAGTGAATTTAACTCTCTTTAAACTATTTACTACCATCAATGGGATTAATATGATAGTAGCCAATACCTTTGGTTACATCTCATTAACTACCATTGAAGGATAAGAACGCTCCGTATGCTCCATGGTGCTGGTATTATTCCAGCAACATGGGTGTAGCAGCAACCATTATTATGGGTTTGACAATGGTTATCTTAGCGCATGGAAGTTGATCACCTTCAACAAAGACGTGGAACAAATTCAAAGTAAAGTACCCGTAGTACCTACAAGTCGTAAAAAACCATTCACCAAGAAGTTGTGCTTCTGGAACAATTTTATGCGGATAAAATGGTATATGGTTGCATCATTTAAGAGTAAAAACTTTTAATTACATTTATAACACATGAAACCAACAATAGGATCAATACGACCTTTGGCTAGATATAAAGGGAAATGAAGTAATGAATACTCAATATCTTGTATAATATTGACCGTGATCGGTTACAGTGGCTCATATTGTATTTGTTCCTACCTGGTTTGGGGGAAATTTGAACTGACAACAATACTTATGAAGCGACCACCAGACGTCAGAAGCCATGAAACCCATGGGTTTGTTCCAGAAAGAGTACCCCAAAATCGAGTGGTTTCTCATCTCTGTTCATCAGGCTAGAATATATATATATATATATTCACCATGTTCATTGTGAAATTTCCCATTGCCAATGTCAGCGGAGTAAAAAAGATTACAAAAATAAACTTCCAAAAAGAACAAGGGATTATCCCTGCTCAGGCGTCGTGCATGTTCACATATTTTCACAGATAAATAGAGCTGTTGCTGTGATTCTTTCATTTCGATGTTAAACACCTTGATCCCAAAATTAAGTTTTTGTTGTCCCTCTTCAAGGTTTCAGCTTTCGCTCTTCAGCACGCCCGCCAGACGCTCCAGCTGCTTGTTCTTTCCTATATTCTGTAGCGTAGCATGGAGTACCTGTGCAAGTGCAGTGAACGATATTCGCACCCCCACTCCACTCCGTCCCACCCAACAGGCCTAAAAGTCAATACTTTTCAGAACAGCGAGTCAGATGATACCCTAAACAGTCAGATACCCTAAACAGCAGCATGCGACTTTGTAGAGGGGCGCTAAAATCAAAAGCAACTCGTCAATTCACCTTTTTAAGGGTGTCAAGCTCAAGTTCAATGGAATAGAAATTATGATATTATGACATCAACAAAAACATTCATCAGACATTCATCAAACATAATCATTTATGTTATATATAAATTATGATATTTAATTTTGATTACTTACTATGATGATTATTATGAAATACAGTTAATAAAACAAATTAGTAATAATTATCATAGTTATTATTATCAAATACAGTTATTAATGATTATTATGCGGTCATTATTATTATCAAATGACCGCAGCGAATGCTCACTTCGGGGCGTCCGTTGAGGCGGAGGAATACTCCAACATCGCCAAGGATGCCATGGCGTGAAAGGCTGGATCTATCATGGCAATCCAAACTGGCAAAAGGAAAAACTAGAATATACATATATATATACACATCATATATGAATATATACAATATATATATATGATATATATATATATTTGATATATATATATGATATATATATATATTTATTATATTTATATATATATATGAAAAATGATTTATATATATATGATATATGATATATATGATACATGATATATATATATATAATTATATATATATACATATTTACATATATATATATTTACATATATATATTATCATATCATATAAGAAAAGTATATCAGTTGTCATTAATTGGTGGGAGCGGATTTCACTTTTTTTCTTTCTGACCTTTTCTGCATCGTTTGGGGGCTTCGGCCCCAGGGGGATAGATTTTGTTTCCCTTAGAAATCGGCGATTTCTGTGTATGTCAAACTGAGAAAATTGCGCTGATCCTTCAGGCATTTTTTCAGACGGCAGGGAGTGGGCAGCTGGACTGGATGGGATGATGCATGAAATCCATTGAAATCCTAGGAAGGTTAGAATAGACTAATATAGTTCAAAGGATTTCAAACCATTTCAGACCCGTATATAAACGAAGATACACGGGTCAGAAATAGGTACCCCAAACTTTGTGCTGTGCTTTCTACCATGGCCAATTCAGTCTCACGACAAAATCGCTGGAGCTGGTAGGGCACCCCCGCACGATACATGATGGTTAATATTTGGGCAACCATCAAACAAACATTGCCTTAAATCAACGGAATTATTGTGAAGTATCAAGTACTGTAATAAAAATCAAACGACAGCTTATGGGTCAAACTTGTTGCTGCACCCACAACCTCCCACCGCCCCCCCCCACAAAAAAAGATATGGTGGTTTCAGATCACACCATTGACGTTCGCACCAGCTATCACATCTGAGTTGACCCACACCGAGGAAAGTAACATTTTATCTAACTACAATGTGGTGATGTATCTATATATAATCGAAGGAAGTTTAGAAGTCAAACTTCCGACAATATGGACAGATGAAAAGCAGAGCAGGGCAGAGGCAGAGAGAAGAGGAAGATTAGAAGAGAGAAGATCAGAAGAGAAAGGGTCAGGAAGAAAGAAGATGCAGATGCGCGAAAAGGTAGGAAAGTTGCGAAACACTGTGTTTTTTCCAATGATTTGTGGCTCCGGAGGGTCGAAAAGTAGGCTCGCTAAAGCGGCGGGTGCGGACCCAGCTGGCCACAGGAGCGATGAACAATTGCACGCCGTTGTGGCGCGAAGCACATTTCCAAGTCAAAATGTACAAAACACCTCAGGTCCGGACCACTTTTGGAAGTTGCGATGTCGAAAAAGTGCACGCCGTTGTGGCGCGAAGCAGATTTCCAAGTCAAAAGTGTTAAAAATTGGCGGTCTCGGACCACTTTTGGAGGTTCAGATGTCGAAAAAGTGTCGAAAAAGTGCACGCCGTTGTGGCGCGAAGCACATTTCGAAGTCAAAAGTGTAAAAAACTGAGGGTTTTGAGCCTTTTTTGACGTTAAGATGTCGAAAAAGTAGACACTGATTAACTTAACTAACTTGACTAACTTAACTAACTTCACTACCCTAACTTCGACGACAACAGCAACAGCAACAGCAACAACAACAACAACAACAACCACAACCACAACCACAACAACTACAACTACAACAACTACAACTACAACTACACAACAACTACAACTACAACTACAACTAGAACTACAACTACAACTACAACTACTACAGCTACAACTGCAACAACTACAACAACAACAACACCACCACCAACAACAACAACAACTACAACTACAACTACAACTACACAACAACTACAACTACAACTAGAACTATAACAACTACAGCTACAACAACAACAACAACAACAACGACAACTACAACTGCAACTACAACAACAGCAACAACTACAACTACAACAACTACAACTACATTACACAACAACTACAACTACACAACAACTACAGCTACAACTACAACTACAACAACAACTACGACTACAATTACAACAACTACAACTACAACTACACAACAACTACAACTACAAAACAACTACAACTACAAATATATGACTGCAACTACACTACACTAATTACATTACACCACAACTACAACTCCACTACGCTACAGCTACAACTACAGTTGCAGTACATCACACTACATCCAGCAGTTGTGGGTGAGGTGACCACTGCAACCATTGCAACCACTCCAGCACACACAACTCCAACCACCTTTCGGTCAATCAGTGGATTCGCTCTGCCATCCCGGATTCACAACAACCAAGCTCTCCTATAGGTTTCCTATTCTGAAACTTCCGCCGCCGCCTTGTGCGGTACTACTGGTATATATGTGAACGGTGTGTATAAATCAACTATAATAACAATATGAGATAATTCGGGAACACCACCCTGTACCATTCAGCATCCTGTGCCAGGAAAGCGGCGGGAGTTTCAGAAACGCTGCGATTGAAAGGGAAAAGTCTGGGACGAATTGCTGCATGGTTTTCCTGAGGTTTAGCAGAGATAAGTGTATCGGGGGGGTCCTAAAATCGGGGATCACAAAGTTACCATGGGTTTCAATGTAAAGTCATGTTCTAATGACTTGGATTATTTGGGGGTACCCAATGACTTTGGAAACCTCCATAAGACTCTGATATGACCTGACCTAATCAATTTTATTCAGTTCATGAGAATAGGGATAGAATATGGGAATATAAGCAGCAACCCTTATTTTAGGAGTTTAATGGAATTCATGCAAACAACAGTGATGTGGATACATACGCTGATATCTCAAATGCAACTGCCAATGACCTACCATTTCGATCATTCTGCAGTATTCAAACATTCAAGCTCGGGGTTCAATCATTTCTAGCCATGGTCTGGCCACCCGTACACGTTCTTCACATGTGGATACTTTTAGATATCACCAACAGCCAAGTCAAAGGCCTTGCTGCTAAAAACCATGAAACGAGAGACCCCGGATCCGAAGTTGTCGAAGGCATCAGATGTTCACAACAGATTTAAACCAGCAGGACAGGTAGTTTTTTTTTTTAATGGGGCCATAGTTTGAAACAAGATGACAGCTTGAAAATGTCCAAATGACCCACGCTTTATTGGACCAAACAGGTACCTCGAGTGTGAGCCATAGCCATGTTTCTTTGTGAGTTCTGTAGCGCAAGCAGCTGTAGGATTTCATCAAGATGTGCCACTCCTTTCATCACCATCCATCATTTTGCATGATTAATCATGATTTGATCATGATAAATGATCAGGTGGATGAAGCATCATCCATCTGCCATCATTTTGCATCATGTCATCTCAGCCGGACCTTTTTTTTGCTTCACCATCAGTGCTGAAGACCAGCCAAAATGAAGGTGGGGCCCGGTGGGGGTCAAAATCAAAGGCCTAAAGTGGCCCTAAAGAGGCCCTTCCCCCAGCGATATTTGTTTTATAAATAGTTTAATAAACATGTATAAACCTCTCATAACCTATCTAACTCTAGAATACTAGTGATATATATAATATATAATATATTGTAATATATTTATATTATCTATTATATTATATATATATGGTGGAATGCCTATACTAAAAGTACAATCCAACTGTATATATATGAATAATATATATATATATAATGTATCCACCGTATAATTCCTAGTTTATACTAGTGATAAACCGACTCAATTGGCTCCCTAAGGGGTACGACCTGGTGGGAACCAAGGGATGAGAATTGACCAGACAAACACACGGGATGTTGTACAGAGATTGGGATTTGATCTGCTTCAATTTTCTTCAAAAAAAATCCTGGGACATTGGGACATTTACCCTCGGGTTATGACTAACAGTTTGCCATGGTATAGATGGCCCAAATGGCCCATAGATTTATAGATGGTTGACCGAACTTAAACATGCTGATTTTCCATGGCAAACTGTGAGTCATAACCAGATGGTATAGACATTGATCCATAGACCATGAGAATATCTCGGGATGTCTTGGGTTTTTGCCATCGCCCTGCCAGGTGCGCCCTTGGCCCTGCCTGGCACTGAGCCCATGGGGAGAATTTTTTTTTTGGACAAGTCACCACGTTTCAATGGAGGGTTAGATTGGGGGTAAATCATCTAGAAATGGGATATGATGTGTTCATCCATTTTCCATAGCTATGCTAAATTACCGGAGAGTAGTTTCATCATCCGGGCGACTTGATTGGGAATTTAAGGACCTCGCGCTGTGTTTCAAAGTCGAGCGACTAACATTACGGCGTCTGAACCGCTTGCTGTACAACCCCCAGTCACAGATGGTTGAGATTTCAAGTTGAAAGTTGGGAGTCGAAAGTCAACAATTTATAAACACAAGAAAGGCTCATGTCAACATGATGCTGGGTCAAACCTGAGTCAACATATATTTCGGGACACATCAATGATTGAAGTTATTTTGACGTTCACCAATTCACCAGTTGTTGTTCTAATCCATACCCAAATGAGGTGCTAGATGTTGGTGTTGATATGTTTGGTGACCTGGTGAAACTGGATGCCTCCAATCCGGGACCTAAGTCTATACCCCTTTCACTATCCCTTCATATCCTTTCACTATATTTTTTTACATTTTTTCGGACAGTCTTTACAACTAACATCAACTAATATTTTTCCATTCCTGCACATAAACTAAGAACCAAAATGAAGAGACACATATTATATAGATATCCTATGATATCCTAGCTTTGGTGCTTTGAACGCCCAGGGCTACGAGATAATGACTTTCAGTGAGGCTGGACAGGGTACCCCTTAAATTTGATGGTTAAAAACTCCGTGTTCCGAAGAAAATTGTCATTTGAGGCTATCCCTCCAGTTTCAGGCAAACCCATCTTGCGCGAATTTCCACTGGACAACTGGTCGAGTAGTTTTGGCATGGTCTACTGATGAACTCTCAAAGCTTGTCCCATGCAGGTGCCATCCTTGTAGGTGAACTACGACCAGTCTGGCTGGTTGGTGCTAACTCAAACCTATTGGTTAATTCAAGAATCTGCAAGCATATTTGTAACCTGATGACCCCTGACTCCTATTTTTGACTGAAACATGTTGAAACCAGCAACCAGGTGCCCTTTGGAATGAGCCCCAGCCCTTGAAAAAGGTCGCTACTCGTACTGCCTGTTGGGTCGCGGGTCATGCTCATTTACGTGTCATCAGCAGTCCCTAATTGGTATGAGTCACCAGTGCCATCCGGTGCCACGTGCCAGAATCAGAATCGACCTTTGGCATGCTTGGACGAAGAAGCCTTGAAAGACATCACAGCACCGGCGAATTTGAACAGTGCCATGGCCAGATACTGTGTCCGAGCACTTGGTGTGTTGTTTGCGGTGGACTGTGACATCAAAATAAGGGCACAACCGTATGGTTCTATGATGTTCTAAGTCTAATAAAAAACTGCGTCAGGGGCTTGTTGTGAAACTAAGATCCAGGTTCTTTGACCTAAAACTACTGCCAGCTGCTGAAAGGCTATTGCAGTTATCCGTGTATCCGACTTGTAGATATCTCTTTCCAGCTGCAAGCGCTTGGACTTTAAACTCAAAATGTCGGCCACAAGCTCAAAATAGTTGCTTACTGGTTTTCAACAAAGTCTATTGCATTCTTAGCCAAGTGTTTGATCATTGTTTGATCCCACACCCCCGTTCATATAGAGCAACCCCCCCCGCACCCCCAAACCAGATAGAAAGTAGGGGATAGAAATATCAGAATCATAGTTATATACATATATATATATAGTCATAAGATTGGAGACCGGAAACAACAGAATTTGGCTGCTTTTAAATCGAGATGGGAGAAACAGTTGTCACCAGAAAGCTCAGGTGGAGAGCTGCAGGACGTTTGCGCGTGTCATCGGATGACCAAGATTCGGTCACTAACTCGGAGTTTGTATACTTTGACATACCCTCTGGTAATTTAACATAGCTATTGAAAATGGCCATTTATAGTGCGTTTTCCCATTAAAAATGGGGATTTTCCATAGTTAGGTTAGTTTACCAGAGGGTACTTTGTAATCATGACACGTAAGTTATGACTAAGATGATTGATGGGATGAATGCTTTTGATGGTGTCAACACGGTGACACGTGTTGTTTGGTTAGTTTGGTTGGTACTTTAACCCAAACAGCTCCACTTGAAATTAAAAGTGTTACCTGAGGATTGATGATTGCCAGTTCCTTCTCAGGGTCTTTGGATCCGTTTGATGACCTCAAATCTTTCGGAATCATCTTTCGAAGTTCTGGACACACCAAGATCTCAAGGTACGAGACTTTGAACCTTTAGTTTCAGTCGATGTCTTTTGGAATTCTATTTCAGTTGACTTCTCAACACCTTTAAAAAAAGCTAACACAACTCAACAACTCCCAGATGTTGCAGCCCACCAGTGGAGTCGAGAGTCACATGTGTTTATCGGGTATGGGTCAAACTTGAGTACCTCAATCATTGGATAGTTAACATATATACATGTCAATACATGTTAATATCCTGAAAATGGAATTGAATCTGTGGTCTCTCAGGTCTTTAGTTTTGACCCATACCCATTCTATGGAGTTGTCAGCTCAAGAGACTGCTCGCTGCCTTGTGGTTCAAGACCGCGCCCTGTCCGAGCCAATGTCTCTGGACCCGAGAGCCAACGTCTCACGGTTGCCGGTCGATCTGCCTATGGCCCAGTGGGGCTAATGGTGTCCCGTTGGTATGCTTTTCCATAAAATGATATATATCTAATATTACGCTAATTGCATACATAATTATATGCCACGTGCTTATTTCTCATGATTTTATTTCCCTACGTTTCCTTTCCCGATCGCATCGCGAAAACCGGCACTTCCACTATTTCAACTCCCGGTTTGAAGCGGAGTCTGAGCCGCTTGGACAAGAGGCATGTGTGGAGGGTGGAGATACTGTGAAGCGATCGGTTTTTTCGGAATGGTGGATGAATTAGGTTCCTACATGTTCCTATACATGTTCCTACCATTCAGAAACATTCAAGAGTGCTTGATCCAGGTTTTTTTTGGAGGATCCCTTTGCGGTCACAGCACCCAAAACCGGTGAGGAAGGCTTTTGGGGCAGTACCTGCCAGTGCTTTCGCGCACATGAACAAAGGCTGGGCTCCAAGAATTCCCCTTTTCATGTTCGATCTACAGAACTGGTTGGTGGTTTGGAACATTTTTTTCCATATGCTGTATTGGGAATATTTGGGAGTCATACTCCCATTTGACAAATATTTTTCAGAGGGGTAGGTATACCACCAACCGGATAATGTTGGTGACTTTCCCATTTTTCTTGTTTTAAATACCCAATGGGGTTGGCAGTTTTAGCAGAGCTGGCAACACTGTTGTGATTTATACACAGTTTCGTGGTGGTTATTTTTTTTGTAGTTGGTGAGTAATCCCTTCCCCCTAATACACTAAATAATAAACACCTCAGGTAGTTTTTATTATTAGTGTGGTATTTATTATTAGGGAACCAACGCGGACCCTAATAATATTAAACAAAAAAACATGTGTTTTTCGATTTCAACATCAACTTAAATTTCCTTTTATAACGCAATTAAAATATTGCCAAAAATTGGATTTCGAAGCGGGCCCTAAGATTAGATTAAAAACCCTAATATAAAGAACTATTTTTTCGGACGGACCCTAATAAAGGACGGGCCCTAAAAAAACACCCCGGGGTTGACTAGTTTTTATTATTAGGGGTGAAACCCACAAATAGTAGCTTTATGTTTAAATTGTTTTCTAAAGGGGATAAATTAAAAGTCAAATCGGCCAACCTGAAGTTTTCCAAAATTGGAGATGGACCCTATAGTTTTTTTATTGTTCCGGGGGGTTTAGTAACAGGGGGGAAGGGATTACATGTGATTACATTCTGGATGTATTCTGCTTCCCCTTTTGTGATGGTGAATCTCCCATTCTCGTCTCATCGGTCTAACGCCCACGCTCCTTGCTGTACTCGTTGTTTAATCATTGTTTTGGTGTAAGTCTCAATTCTTTGTTGGTATTAGGAGCCTTGTATTCCTCTAATTCTCAGGTTTTCTTCATTAAATCACCCAAATGGTAAAATTTGGAGATTTGCACTTAAATGGGTATGTGTTTCTTTGACAGTCGGTTGATTTTTAGCACATTGTGGGTGAACAGCAACGTTAGCATGGGATCCTTTTGGAGGTTGCTGTGACCGAGGACGCTGGTAGCGATGCTTTGCGCAGCACCTTGGTACAGTATCCAGGGCGATGGTCATAGCATGGTCATTGACCATGTCACATATTCGTGGATAGTCGGGATGGCATTTTGTCGAAACTGGATTCACTAATACAGTGGCAGAAAGTGATTTTTTTTTCCCAAAGAAGGGAAGTTTTGAGTTTCGCACTGGCCAACCCTGCCTCGGATGGTTGGCCCATGTTGGCCCCCTCATACAGCATCGGGTGTCGGCCCAAATCGCGGTTCCAGCTCCAGTGACCATTTCTAAGGTGACTTCAGTGGGCTTAGCTCCTCGGCCAAGGATCAAAGTCTGAAGCCATCTCCCAACACATGCGAAAAGGTATTGTTTGGATGTTCTAGTTTTGTTTAGATACACCCAAGTGCCGCTCTTTAATGCTTTGTTTTGTCTTATCCTTTCGGATCAATACGAGCTACTGGACGAAAACCCCTTCAGTCACTGCGAATCTCTGAACCTGCCAGAAATGGCTAACATGGTCCCTTGCAAGAAATTTCAATGTCATGGTCCAAGGTGGCTTTGTCTGAAAATGGGGGATACCCCAACATGATCATTTCAATTGAGAAAAAGATGATAAAAGATGACATGCAGGTGGATTTAGCCCCCTTGTTGGACAGACATATGTATTTTCCATATGATAACCAAATGGTCATCAGCTTGCAAGTTGGGCAACAAAAAAAGTCTCCCTACATAGTCGATTAACATCATTGAACACCCTGGCGGTCAACACAGTATGTATATACAAATATAGTTGCACCAAGTTACCCTCTGGTAAGAAAATGTGGCTTGCTGGAAAATAATCTATAAATGGTGGATGTTCAGTACAACCATGTAAAAGCACATTATTTCCTTGGTATGCCTGTTCCTTGGTAGCCCTATATACATGTATATATATACATTTATATTTATATATTATATATATATATATATTGTTCGCGTTTCACCAGCCTTTGCGGTGGAATTGAAACCCAGCGAACTAGCGGAGCCAAGCGCACGAGGTTGCGGTATCTGTGCAAACTTTCCAGATCAGTAAGCAGGTGCAGGAGGCTTGGTTGACGACAGAGAGCTGGGATTCGGTCTGCCCCCCCCGGATGTTTGTTGATGTTTGTTGCTTGATTGATGCGAACCACATGAAATAGTGTGATTTATCTACCATAAATCCTACTTAACCTACCAGATAAGACCAACTTGGCTAGGGGGCACCGCCATGTAGACATGGAGTTGAGTCACCGGAGTTGAGTGGAAATTTGAGCAGAGTGGAACTCTGAGGACATGTACTAGGGAAGTATTTGTGTCAACCTCCAAAATAAGCTCAATTTCTGAAGCGCCCGGTAAGTTTCATCCGGCCTTCCACATTACCACCAATCGTGTTCGAATTGCGTATCCCTGTGCTTGTCAACAAACTAAAGTACCAACCATGTTGTATTCCAAAGAATCGGATGAAGAACACATATGGAGGTTTTCGCCCTAGATAAACGGTGGTAATATCCCCACCCCCTTAACCTTGGTTTTGCTAGGGGGGCAGGGAAATTGTAATTTACAATAAACGGGGGGAGGGGGGGGTGGCGAATTGTAAGTTACATTTTTTTGACCCCAAAAAACTAGGGGGGTGGGGGGTTAAAATGTAACAATCGATGTGGGACATGGTAGCTTACATTTTAGCCACCCCCTCCTCCCCAAATTTTGCATGTGCTTGCTAGATTTGGCAAAGGCATACCTGAAGGTCACAGTTTTCATGTGTTTTTGCAGGCTTTTGGAAACCTCCCCTGCAGCTACTTACATGTTTCTTTTGGGGCAGAAGGCTCCATAGATCATCCATGACAATCCTTGGTATCCTCAGATGTGATTCTAAGATATGGTTTAGGTTTAGATAGTTGTTTGGCATGTTATTGTGTCATATGGTACCGTTTGATATGTTATGACACTTTATATTGCTATATGATAGTGTTGTCAGGTTTCAGGCAATATAAATGTAAAATTGAAAAGCCTTTGCGCTGGACGTCCCTGCAAAATGCATATGTTTGTCAACCTGAACTTCCATAACTTACATTTTCTTTTCCCCCATGGCACCTAATGGTGGGTATGTGTTGTATAAATTGTGGAAATAATTGTTTTCTTTCAGCATGGTGTGTATTTTGAATGTATTTTGAATATGTTTTAGATATGATTTAGACATGATTTAGGTCTGTTGTAGATATTTCTTGGTTATGTTTAAGATATGGTTTAGATAATTTTTGGTATTTCAGGATATCATATGGTATTTTTTTGTTATAGGCTATGGCACTTTATATCGCTATATGAGTATGTGTTCTGGTTTTCAGTTTTCTTTCAACATGTTGTGTATTTTGAACTTTTGTTGAATGTGTTTTAGATATGTTTTAGATAGGATTTAGATATGTTGTAGATATTTTGTGGATATGTTTTAGATATGGTTTAGATAGTTTATGGTATGTCATTGCATCATATGGTATTTTTTGTTATAGGCTATGAGTCATAGCCTATGACACTTTATACCGCTATATGATTATGTTTTCAGGTTTTCAGGCAATATAAATGTAAAGTTGAAAAGCATCTGCATCGGATGTGCCTGCAAAATGCATATGTTTGTGACCTGAACTTTCATAACTTACATTTTGTTACTTCCCCATGGCACCAAACAATTGTAATATTACATTTTTCACGTCAAAATCGATTATATATTGTAATATTACATGTTTCATTTTTTCCACCCCCCCTATCCTAGAAAAAAAAAGTAATATTACAATTTCCTGCCCCCCCCCCCTGGTCTAAGGGGTAGGGATGTGGTAGTGAGTTTGTTTCCAGGGTCTCCTGCATGTTTCCCTTGAGGACGATTCACATTTCTGAGATTGTTGCTTATATATATATATTAGTATTATATAATATAATATAATAATATCTGTATGTATATATATTATATATATATATATGTAAAAACATCATATCATATCACATCATATCATATCATATCATATCACATCATTTTATATATCCATATGATCACCATAAAGCTGTGGGTTTTGCCGCTATTGACATAGACACTAATCCCTTTGGAAGTCATAGATGTTGATCCCTATGGAATCAGGTTATCGATGCCGATTCCTTTGAAACTATGCAGGTCAGATATGGTAATGCCAACTCAATTAGGTCATAGATGTTGATTGTTATCTATGGCTTATATATATAGTCATAAGTCATAACTTTAATTTCTATTAGATCATGGGCAAAGATGCTACCTCTATGAACTTAGGTCAAAGATGTTAATCCCTATTGAATTATAGATGATGCTGTGCCTCTTCTAAAATCGCACAACATAGATGGGATTGTCTGAGATGACCGTATTATGTGGATAATTTCACCATGTTCAGACGTATTGTGACACATTCAAATCCCAATGTTTGCTTGTTAAATCCCTATGTTTGATGGTCAATGTCCTATCTAATTGCCTGCAGAAAGCCCGCTGGCCATACAGAGGTGGCCCCAAGGGAGTTTGATGCGCACTCTAGGTGGAAGCTGGACAGAGAAGCAGAAGAGAAGATAAGAAAAAGAAGAAGAAGAAGAATAAAAAGAAAAAGAAGAAGAAGAAGCAGAACAAGAAAAATAAAAAGAAGAAGAAGAAGAAGGGGAGATGAAGACAGTGCCGTAAAGCGGAAGCAGCTTGTGTGGCAAGTGCTTGCAGTAACAACCTATTGACCCAGCAAT
Organism: Cladocopium goreaui; assembly: GCA_947184155.2. Taxonomy (NCBI): domain Eukaryota; class Dinophyceae; order Suessiales; family Symbiodiniaceae; genus Cladocopium; species Cladocopium goreaui. The sequence goes on along the minus strand of CAMXCT020000047.1, from coordinate 473,401 downwards.
GCAGAAAAGTAGAGCCAGGTGCTATGTATGAGCCTCCAGCTTGACAGCAGACCGCTGCATGGAAGGGGACAGGGCGGAAGCGGAGAGAGGTTGCCCCAAAAGAGGTGGATGTGCACGCTCGGTGGAAGCCGGAGAGAGACGATTAAGATAAAAGAAGAAGGAATAAGAAGAAAAGAAGAAGAAGAAAAAGAAGAAGAGACGAAGACGGATCCGTAGATCAGAAGCAGCTTGGGTAGCAAGTGCTTACTTTAACAACCTATTGGCCGCATACCAAACGAGCACCTGTCGATCAGTTCATTACCGTGTAAGTCTTGCGGCTGGTATCGGCAGACGTTTGTAGTGCTGTAGATTTCGCAGCCACCGGCACTAACGGTTTAGTACTGGGTAAGAAGGTAGGAGTAGGAGCAGGAGTAGGAGAAGTAGTATACCTATACCGCCTATACCTAGTAGGGTACTTGGGAGGGGGGCGCGAGGGGCGGGGTGAGTGGGGTGTGGACACGATTCAGACGAAGCAAAAACGCGTAGCGAGAGAACAAAGGAACAAGTACAAGCCAAGCACAGAAACAGGAAAAACACCTTCCAATCAAACATGCCGGCAGGCCGGCGGATTTTTCACAGTTGTGGATGTTTATATATCCAATTTTTTGATGGTCAAATCCCTTTTTGGATGTTGCAAGCATCCCCATCTCACCACTTGGCGCCTGTCAGGCGACCCTTGCGTACAGCCTTCGTCAGGTCGCCTTGCTGGCGGCTTTGCTCGTCTTGGCCAACGGCTCGGCAGTGCCTGGTTTCAATGGCCATGGGGGTACCCCAATAGCTGGATGGTTTATGATGGAAAATCCATGGCAATTCCATGTATACACGGATGATTGTACTGTTATATAATATCATTATCGCCTAGGGCTCCGAACACCTTCTGAGACTTGTATTTGGGGCTGTTTTCGGGGTCCAAACACCTTTTCAGAAGGCATTTGGAGCAATAGGGTTTGGTAAATTAGTTATCATTATAGCAACCCCAAAATAGATAGACAAGCTTGACACCCAGTAATACCATCCTGCAAAGTCTTTTCTTTCTTTCTTTGGAGGCTACCATAATGGCGTAAATTCATGGAAAATCATTTTAGTGGATATGGATAGTTCATGGATGATTAACGGATAACTCATGGATAAATGGAGGTTTACCCTCTGGTAATTTGTTACATAGCTATGGACATCACAATGTTTAATTTGCAAATCAACTATTTCTTTGGACCATTTTCCATAGCTATGTTGAACAACCGGAGGGTATGCAATGTTATGTATACACAACATATATGTATGTACAAAGATAGAAAGATGTACTATACAACATTTGTATGTAACAGTCATGTGATGTCATGTAATTGTCATTGATCACTGCAAATGACAGCGAACAAATATCACATTTTTGTAGTTCCTACGTATTATGCCCATAATTGGAAGGACATACAGGCAAGACGGCAATAGTGGTATAAACTCAGTATCAACCATAGCCAATGACTTCCCAGCTGGAGGTTGAAAACAAGTCATGCACTTTCTGGCGATATGCTATGGAACGTCAACGATTATCGAGGGAAAGTTATAAGTCAAATTTCCGACAACATGGACATATGAAAAGCAGAGGTGGGAAGAGTCAGAGAAGAGAAAAGAAGAAAACAAGATCAGAGAAGAGAAAGAGTCAGAAGAAAGAAGATGCAAGCGCGCAAAAAGGTAGAAAAGTCTCGCAGCGTTTTTTTTTATCCATTTTTCCAATGTTTTGTGGCTCCGGACGATCGAAAAGTAGGCGCGCTAAAGCGGCGGGTGCGGAGCCATCTGGTCAGATGAGAGATGAAAAAATTGCACGTCGCTGTGGCGCGAAGCACATTTCCAAGTCCAAATGCTAAAAATACTTCAACGTCGGAGCACTTTTGGAAGTTGTGATGTCGGAAAAGTGCGCATCGTTGTGGCGCCACTTTTTGAAGTTGAGCTGTTGAAAAAGTGCAGGCCGTTGTGGCACGAACCACATGCCCAAGTCAAAATGTGCAAGACACACCAGGTTCAGAGCACTTTTGGAAGTTGAGATGTTGAAAAAGTGCAACCCCTTGTGGCGCGAAGCACATTTCGAAGTCAAAAGTGTAAAAAACTGGCGGTCTCGGAGCGCTTTTTTGAAGTTAAGATTAAGATGTCGAAAAAAGTGCGCGCAGTTGTGGCGCGAAGCACATGTCGAAGTCAAAATTAAATGGTAAAAATACCATGCTCCGACCACCTTTGGAGGTTGATCTGCGCTACAGTGCACTACACTACACGACACGACACTACACAACAACTACAACTACAGCTACAAGTACAAGTACAACTACACCTACAGCTACAACAACAGCTACAAAACAGCTACAACAACAAGCACCACCACGACCACAGCAACAGCAACAGCAACACCACCAACAACAGCAACGGCAACAGCAACAACAACAACAACTACTACTACTACTATTGTTACTACTACTACTATTGTTACTACTACTACTATTGTTACTACTACTACTACTACTACTCCTCCTCCTACTACTACTACTATTGTTACTACTACTATTGTTACTACTACTATTGTTACTACTTCTACTACTACTACTTCTACTACTACTACTACTACTACTAGTACTAGTACTAGTACTAGTACTAGTACTACTACTACTACTACTAATACTAGTACTAGTACTAGTACTAGTACTACTACTACTACTAATACTACTACTACTACTACTACTCCTACTCCTACTCCTACTCCTACTCCTACTCCTACTCCTACTCCTACTACTACTACTACTACTACTACTACTACTACTACTCCTGCTACTACTACTACTACTACTCCTACTACCCTACTCCTACTACCTACTACCTACGACCTACGACCTACGACCTACGACCTAGGACCTACGACCTACTACCTACTTTCTACTTTCTACCTACTACCTAATACCTACTACCTACTACCTACTACCTACTATCTACTACCTGCTACCTGCTACCTGCTACCTGCTACCTGCTACCTACTACTTTCTACTTCCTACTTCCTACTTTCTACTTTCTACTTTCTACTGTCTACTTTCTGCTTTCTGCTTTCTGCTTTCTGCTTTCTAGGTTCTACGTTCTATGTTCTACGTTCTATGTTCTACGTTCTACTTACTACTTACTACTTACTCCTTACTCCTTACTCCTTACTCCTTACTCCTTGCTCCTTGCTCCTTACTCCTTACTCCTTACTACTTACTACTTCCTACTTACTACTTACTACTTACTACAACAGCAACAACAACAACTACTACTACTAATCCTTACTCCTTACTCTTTGCTCCTTACTCCTTACTCCTTACTCCTTACTACTTACTACTTCCTACTTACTACTTACTACTTACTACTTACTACTTACTACTTACTACAACAGCAACAACAACAACTACTACTACTAATAATAATAATAATACTGCTACTACTACCACCACTACTACTACTACTACTACTGCTACTACTACTACTGCTACTACTACTACTACTACTACTACTTCCACTACTACTACTACTACTACTACTACTACCACTACTATTACCACTACTATTACCACTACTACTACTACTACTACTACTACTACTACTACTACTACTACTACTACTACTACTACTACTACTACTATACAGCAGCTACAATCTATAACTACAACTACACCTGCAACCACAACAGCAGCAATAACTACAGCCACAGCTACCGTTACACTACACGACAACTCCAACTCCAACCCCACATCCAACTCCAACTCCAACTACAAGTATTGCACTACACGACAACTACAACTACAACCGCAACTGCAACTACAACTCCAATACTCTTTTCTATATACACTACACTGCACTACGCTTCACTACACTACACTACACTACACTACACTACACCACACCACACTACACTACACTACACCACACTACACTACACTACACTACACCACACTACACTACACTACACTACTACACTACCACTGAGACCACTAAAGTTAGATATATAAACTTCAGGCACTTATCAAAGATAATAAGTATGATATAAGCTGCTATTATCCCATTAATATTAAAATCTTGTTTAAATTGAGTATCTAAATGTATTATGTGTTAACTTCAGCTTTACTGTACTGTAATTTGTTACAGGATATTGTAGATAAAGTCTTATACATGAATATTACCTAAAGACATCTGCAATTATCTGTAAATATTGTTTAAATAAGTGAAATATATTTTCCAACATCTTTTATTGTTTGGGTGGGTCTGCAAACAAAATTAGACTTTTAGTTTAGATTTTACAGAAAAATAATCCAGAAAATTCGGAGAATTCAGAAAATCCAGCAAAAAACAAAAAATAAAAAAAAACAGAAAAAATCGAAATTACAACCAAAAAGAATCCGAAGCTTCAATCACACCCGAAAACCAAACAATTAGAAAATTTACTTAAATTAGAAACAAATTCGGCAATAAAATTTTGAAAATCAAGTAAAAAAACAGAAAATGTTGATTTGTTTTGTTTAAACTACAAGAAATTGAGCCCAGAAAATTTGGATTATTCATAAAATACACCAGCCAATACTGGAAGAATCTAGCAGTTTTCCGCATTCAAAAAATAGGTAAAAATAAGCTCATAAGTTTTAACATAAGCTATGGTAAGTTCAAATAGTTGCTAATATTTTCTTTAAATGCCTGAGGCTTAAAAAAACATCTTCATTTAGTGGTCTCAGCACAACGCTATAGCTACAACTACAACTGCTACAGCTACAACCTCAACTACAACCATATACAACTATAACTACAACAACATCAACGACAGCTACAACTACACTACAAATTGAACTAAAACTACTACTATATTTCACTACACTACACTACACCACACTACATCCAGCAGTTGTGGTTGAGGTGACCACTGCAACCACTCCAAAAAATACATCTCCAACCAGCTTTCTGTCCATCAGCGGATTCGCTCTGCCATCCATGCATCACAACAAGTCACTTCTCCTATAGTTTCCTATCTTTGAAGCTTCCGCCGCCGCCTTGTGTGGTACTACTGGTATATTTACATCTTTTTTGGTCATTTGCTTGCCTAGATTCTGATCATAGATGTCTGTTTCCCATTGTTTGTTTGATTAATAGAGGGTCCCGCCATTCAACAACCAATAGGTAGATGATAACGGATGATGGTAGTATAGAAAACCGGTCCCTCTGTTTTTCCTAAGAGGACAGTTTTGATTCTGATCATTGAAGTGTAAATGTTCATGAGCTGAAAAGTATTGAGTTTGGTCTTGGTCGCGCTCTTCTGAGGCAATTCAGGAACTACTGGAGTTTCTTGGCGGCCAAGGTAGGATAGAAAGGAACCAGTCTGTAGGGTCAAGTTGACAAGAATGAGATCCTCCCACTGGCAAAAACACATTTTTCCCCAAACAGTGTGGCCATACTGAGGGTTTTCTTACGGTAAGTGTTAAGGCCCGGTGTTCATTCGAGGTGGTATCCTTAGCATCCGGCCTTTTCCCTGTAAATTTCTCACAAAATGGCTCTTGTGACATGTCCATGTGCATTCTGACTGCACAGGCTCGCCCAAATCGTGCGGCTCACTTCTGGGGCGCGTCATTTTTCCTATAAATTTTCGTGTCAAATGGCTCTTGTGACATGTCCATGTGCAGTTCGACTGCTCATACAGAATTCTTACAGCAGAGACCTCTTATAGGGAGCTTGTACAGAGATCTTGCCAAGAGACCTCTTATGGAGATCTTGTTGAGGGATCTTGCCAAGAGGTCTCTTACAGAGATCTTGCCAGGAGACCTCTTTTGGAGATCTTGTACAGAAACCTGGTGAAGAGAGCAGAGGTCTTGCTCAGAGATCTTTTATACAGAGCTTGTGCAGAGATCTTACTTTGAGATCCCTCGCAGAGATCTGTGGAGATATCTTATACAGAGATCTCTTCAAGAGTCTTTCCAAGAGACCTCTTATAGAGATCTTGTACAGTACAGGAGATCTTGCCAGGACACCCCTTTTGGAGATCTTGTACAGAGACATTGCACAGAGATCTGTTGCAGAGATCGTGCCAAGAGGTCTCTTTTTAAATCTTGCCAAGAGAGCTTCTTTAGAGAGCTTGTACCGATCGTGTAAAGAGATCTTGCCAAGAGATCTTTTAGAGCTGTACAGAGATCTTGCCAAGAGACCTCTTATGGAGATCTTGTTCAGAGATCTTGCCAAGAGGTCTCTTACAGAGATCTTGCCAGGAGACCTCTTTTGGAGATCTTGTACAGAGACCTGGTGAAGAGAGCAGGGGTCTTGCTCGGAGATCATTTATAGATAGATTGAACAGAGATCTTTCTTTGAGATCCCTTACAAAGATCTTCTGTGGAGATCTCCTATAGACACCAGATAGCCTTACACAGGGATCTTGCACAGCAGCTTCTACAGAGACCCTGTCAAGGAGATCTTGCGCACGATCTTCTACAGATATCTTCACAAAGAGAACTTGCAGAATCTTACCCGGTATCTCATCTCTTCTTTTCACTACTAGGGTCGCTCTTATCCTGCTAGCATGCTGCCACTGATGATTTTAGGTCCTTTCCACCTTTCCCTTTACAATCCTAGCTGCGCACTGTTTGGGGTCTCTTGCCCGTCAAATTTTTTAAGAGTCATTAAACCCACATGTTTTTTTAAATAGAGGGTTGACTTCCCCAGTTTACCTTTCCTAATACCTACGTTCGTTGAGATTCCATCTCAAAGAGGATCACATTTCTGGACAGTGACGGTCCTGGTTTCGCACCCCTGCAGCCTGGAAAAATTACATCATGTTTTCGACGTAGACCGGTAAAGCGACGTAAGGGATATGACAGGATGCTGAATTACGGACTGGGAATCCAATAAAGTGAATTATGACAAAAATTATCCAGATAGTTTGACCGGAGGAATGAGAAAAAACAAATGCATCAATTGACGAAAAAGTACGGGGCTTTCGATATTTTTCGATGTGTGCTACATTTGAGCCTTGGAATCTCACTGTCAAGTAGGGCGCCGTAAGCCTAGCGGCATAGGAAATGCCAGCGTCTTATGCTCGTACAAAATACCCATGAACATTTGTATACATTTGTACTTTGCTAGTTGTCACAACTGTCATAGGTCATTTTTTCAGGTCTAGGCAGATGCAGCCCCACTTCCCAGGTTTGACTCAACCTACATCTCCACTGTGCTCCTTTTCCCGACTGCTGTGATATTTGCGACTTGTCAGCTTGACCGGGAAACAGCAGTTGGAATCTTGGGAACAGCTGGCTCAAAATATACGGGTGTTTCATGGCGTGTCTGGAAAGGGGATCCGGGACACTGCAATACTACGCCTGCAAGTATTTCAAGAGGTAAAATGATGTTAAACTATTTGGTGGGGGGACACTTGTTTGTTGATGAATAGAGATAATAGTATACAAAACCGGCCCCTCTACTATTTCTAAAAGGACAATTTTGGCTGGCATAACCCCAAATCCTAGTTGTTGTTTTCCTATCGCCCTATTGGTGCTTTGTTTTTGTTGATTGCGGTGTCCTCTTCATTTCTTTTGTCTTGAACTCATGTGTGGATGTGGACTTGTGCCAGAGAAACTTGGGTGAACGGTAGGTTACAGGGTACTTTCAACCCACAAGTTTCACAAATGGAGGAATCTGCTCAAGTAACATATATATATAATTGTAGATGGGATCCGGTCAAAATTCCCTAGTAAAGAAAAGTAAATTGAATAGCGAAAGTAATTCTAGACCATTGGTTTTTTAGTCTTCGTTATTTGGCAGGCCCCCAACTAAACACGCCACTTCTGCAGCTTGGGGCCAGATTCGCGTTAGCGGTGTCTATCACTTTTTTGTTTTAACATTCCCAGGAAGTAGTTCACTTGTACATTTGGCCTGGCATTGGAAGGAAATTTCTTCGTAGTATTATAGTAGCATTGTATGGAAGTGGCATGGTATTGAGATGATGTGATACTATGTTGTTTGCCAACCGTATCCAGAATGCTTTGCATTGCTATGGACGTTTTCAATTTTGAAACCCACAGTGCTTGTCACAAATATTTCCAAAGTAGTGCAGTCATCCGCGCTAGCCTGGCACCAGCGCTGCGCTAGATCCGCGCTAGGGAACATGTGGCAATACCAGCCCTGGCCCAGAAGTCAAACATTTGTTGTGGATTGTTGTGGCACTTAATTCTTTTTGCTCGAAACATGAGCGGAGTGGAAGTATCAAAGATAAGGCTAAGGGAAGTACCAAAGATTACCAAAGATTAGGGCTCGAACTGATTAGGGAAGTACCAGAGAGCTTTACAAGTAAAGTAAAGCGTGCCAGAGGCACTCACCAAAGTCGATCACTGCAGGACATGGCACAAGAATCAGACAGTAGCACGTCACCCTCCTCCTCCTCCTCCTCCTCCTCCTCCTCCTCATTCGAGAGTGGTTGAATGTGCCGCGCGCTACCCACGTTCTCAACGAAACGAAATTCAACAATGATTCTTCCTTGTGTTTTAGAAAACATAGCAAGATACATGATCTAGAAGTAAAGTTATGTAGCGGGCCCCCCACCTATTTACGACTTTTGCACACTTCTGAGAAAAGACGTGTTCACCAGCCACCATATTTTATTAACATATTATATTATATATATATATTTAATCATTAGGGCGTCGAAGACACACACACCCTAGAGGGGTAGGGTTTTTTATCAGGAGAGGGATTCTCAAAAAATAATTGATCACAGAAACTGTGAAAACATGTGAAAACGATCAGACAAAAATGGTACTGGTAAACTCTATATTGAAGGAGCCACTGGCAACCAACGCGCCTCGACAAAGTGTTGTTTCTGCAATCACCACTTCTCACCACGACTTGTCACCACTTGTCACTTGAACCTTTTCAATGTGCAGAGTGATGTGTGAAAGACATTGAAAAAATGGAAGTGTTGGTTTCCAGCCTAGAAACGTTGTAAAATGCTCTCAAAATGTCTGGCCTGGTCCAGATTTATTGAGATGCATATATGTAATGAATTCACTTTGTTTCAACATGTCTCAAAGGTACTCAAAAGTGTTTTTTTTTCAGCTTGGAATACGGGAGTGTCGAATACACAAGGTAGCTTGGGGGGGCTGAATTTCTCAAACATTCTCAAATGTTCACTTTTTGATATGTGCTGCAATTTATTTTAGACCACTGTTCATGATGATGTGTTCCTTTTGCTTTGTTTAGGCAATTATGTATTTGGTGTTTCTCTTTTTATTCATGTTTGTTTCTATGTCCATTCTGGGGGGCTATGCATCACCTGTCAGTGTCTTGATCACCCGAACGTATTCTCTGCACTTGACACTTGATCGCCTGATCATTTACAGTACCTATCCCAAGCTGTCACAGTTGTTCACTTACTGTATTGTTTTTTATTGTGGAGTGTGTGCAAGTGTGTTTTATCTGACTTTGGGGGATTTGTGTTGAATGCCTTATTAGCAAGTGTTTGTTTTACTTAGCTTATACAATGTTACATGTTTAAAGAAACATATAGATCCCTACTTAACAAAAACCCGTTTGGTCTACCTGGTCAGAACATTTTTTTTGACTAACAGGAAGCATCATGGACTAAGCATAATAATACTTATTGATGAACAGATATCAATAAGTTAACAATAGTATTACATATATTATATACATGTATATATATATTGGAAATTTTAGATTCAAACAATGAAACTGGCAAATAATAACAACAGTAGCTATCCTCCAGCCCTCCAGCGATACTAATTACTCATCATGGTTGCTCTTCTTGCACATATACTATATACAGTATTTCTGGTTGGTGGTTTGGAACATTTTTATTTTTCCATATATTGGGAACAATAATCCCATTTGACTAATATTTTTCAGAGGGGTTGAAACCACAAACCAGTTATACGATCTTATACTATGACATAGCTAAATTATTGGGGATGATGAACAGCATTGAAAAGCCATGGAAACGCGAAAGCGTTTTCAACCAGTATATTTACTGAGATGGGAAAACACTCCGTATCTTTTAAGCCCAATCTAGTTGCAGTGACCTCAGACAAGCTCACCTTGATGGTGAGTGGCTCAAAGCTATCAGCCAAATGGCAATGGATAAGGTTTCGGTTTCAGGCTGATTATGGATGATTTATGGATGATTTTTGGATGATTTATGGATGATTTATGACTTTGTTGCCAGATAACATGGTCTAAACCAAGTGTCCGAAATGCTCGCATCATTCCCATTGGGGTTCACTATAGCGGTTTCTTTTTATTTGGTCAGTATCCCTTGCAGATGGAGCACTGAAAGGTTCTCCCACTTCGAAATTGGGACTCATATGTCAATATATATATATATACATTTCTAGATAGATACTGAATAAGTTTTTTTTTCTGACCATACGGTACTCCCGAATGGAACGGTTTATTATAATGTATCCTCGTAGTATATTAAGAAGGCCATTCAGGCCATTCAGGAGTATCCACCTCTTCGGGGAAGAACCCATCGTTGCCGATCAATATAGCTAATATACACAGCCAAATCTATCCCATGATTTCTGGTTAATAATACCACTATTAATTATTGAAATATGTCCCCACAAAATACAAAAATATGATAATAATATTAGTAGTCTGCCTCTTTCTCTATATTTATAGATATACAGATACATAATTACAAACATCTTGTAAAACGGGTTAGATTCACTGCACATCCCTAAGAAAATCATAGATGGCCCCTGGCCCCCCCGAAAGAAAAGCAAAACAAAACGGGGGCTCGGCGAGGTGGTGGTGCTTGGCCGAGCCACCTTGCCGGAGCAAAATGAGAAGATCGCGAGTTCGTTGCCTCCTTCGCCCCTTGGAATGACAAAGGGTTTTGAACATTGCTCAAACTCAAATGATGGACTGAAATATGATTGAGAAATTGTGAGATTTTCTGGGATTTCTTCAGAGATATGATACACATGGGAATATGAAGCGGGGTGAGGGTAGCTTGTATTTTTTTGTTATGGTGGGTATTTTTACAAACCAAGTTAAGGAGCTGGACGAAAGATCCAAAACAAGTACTCTTTGTACTTGTACTAGTAGTTCAAAGTGACCTTGAGGGATAGCAGTGACCATTTCGGGACTTTTGTCTTCATAGTTCATGCAGTTATAGCCCAACTAACAGCTATTTTCTATGGACATTTGACTCCTATATCTCAGGTTATATATCATTAACCCAGTTATAGCTGTTAAGGGCCATAACTGTGAGTAATGGGGTTCAATTTAATGTTTTCCTGTGCTGTAATTGGGGAAACTGGGATCGATCTTCGCAACAATTCCCCATTTACTTCGATGCTATAAACCTCCATGGCGCCACGGGGATTTTCTTTACCTGGCAATTAGCAGTAGCAATACCAAAGGGACCAGGGGGTAGCCAGTTGCCGGATCATCTAAGCATGTGTATATATATATATATATACACAATTATATACATATACGGAGTTTTTTTGGTTGTTTGCTGAGCATCTTTTGGTGAATACAATCTACCACTGCGAGTTGTACCATCCAACCTACCACGCTTGAACCTAAGAAATGATCATATACATTTTTGGAGGCATGTAGTCTTCCAACCCTCTATTTGGCAGAGCCTAGTTTGATTTGAAGGATGGTATGCACCAATAAACATGGTGATGCAATTGATAGAACTTTGAAAAAATGATGGATGATGGGTGAAAAACGACAGGTGAATGATAGGTTTTCCGGGGAGTTTTAATCATCACGGTATCTCAGAAAAGCCTGCCATTTGGATCCATGGGTTTCCAAGCCATGGAGCATTATCCATTCTAGACGATTTAACTTGTGCTAAACATGGCCATATCCAATGGCAGTGTTTATATACCTATTGGATCCCAGGCTTCAAAACTTGACAGGGTTTGGGCCCTCAGGAAATGCTTAAGGACACCTGGCACTGTTGAAATGATGGGAATTGGATTGGAGGTATCCTACCCAAACGACCGGACTTTTCAGGTGATGTTTGCCAAGCCTGAAGAGAACAGGACATGAAGTTTATGCTTTTTATGATGATGATTCCGAATGTAACCAACAAAGGTGAGGGGTAATCCTCGCTGGAACACAAATATGTTCAAGAAACAATGAGTTGTTCGCTGGTTGTGACAGAAAAAAAAACGTGATTTATCCAGCAATTTTTGAACATGGAAGTGACATATGCCAAACGGGTGCAGGACAAAACAGCTGTGCATAAATCGCAAAACATGGGGATGAACTCAGTATTTGTACCAGGTGGTGCCCCCTCGGTTTATAAACCCATCAAGTTACAGTAGATATGTTTACCACAAGTCCAAGTCATTATGGTTATAAACCAAATTAGCTATTTACGGGGCACCACTTTGTACCGGGCAGTTCAATGTGACCGTTCTGGTGTGACATGACCATGCAGGGCTCACTTTGAATGGCCTGGTTGCCATGGGAAATTGATCCTTATGGGTCCAGCTGTACCTTCCGAAAAATTATCGGTATGATGATTGTGGGGCGATTTGTTCCTTCCCTCGAAGGAAGTATCTGGATCCATAGGGATTGATAGGGGATGTTGTTTCCCGCTTCAACTTGAACATTCTGAAAAACGGTTGAAGCCCAACAAAAAATGCATGAATCATGCTTGATGTTGGCGTGGATTCAACACCTCACAAATCATTGTTGGATTGGGCTAATACTTTGTAGCGTCTAAGTCAAGTCGCAGATATAACTGATTCTAGGCTGCAACAATGTTTGACCACATTATATATTGTAATTTAATTATTCCCTATAGTTATAGATTTTTGTCGTGGTCGTTATACCCCCAATATATCGCATCCCCCTACTGTAATATTAAACACCGCCCATAAACCATGGTTTAGCAAGCATTTACATACATTTGGGAAGATAATTATGGTGTGTGTATGTGTAATATTGGGCCACGGGATTGTATAGTGCTTTAAATCACCATGTTTCAGCCGTAAATCATTTTTTCCTATGGAATCACCACTAAAAATATTGCAATTTCCTGGCTGCCACAAACCTCGACTGGGGATGGTTGGGTTTTCCACCAATACCATCTGCTAATATGACATAGCTATTAAAAATGGCATCTTTATAGTGATTTCACCCATTTTAAGGATGGTGATTTTCCACTAATGGCGATCTCGGTAGATGGTCACCTTGGACGCCAGCGACCTGAGGTTTACCTGTCCAGTGGATGTTGAATCGCCAGCTTCGCCCACTTCCAGCCCCCTGGCATGGTGTAACGCATCGCTTTCTCCATTCAAAGATGTTAAAACCACAGAAAATCCGTGGGATTCTCAGGATCCTAAAATGGAGCTACTAACTTAGTACCATATGTTTGGCGATATTTTGTGGGGGGTATTCTGTGAAATGTCGCATTAAGACACAGGCCTTATTTGTATGGTAGGTACCTCCAGTTTTGGTTCCAATGGCCATTGATAAATTTGGGTAACGCAAAGCCACCAGCGTTTTGAGAAGAACCTCAATCGGAATTGACCTTTCTGAAATTCATGTCAAATCCCTTGAAATGGTGCTGATTTGTCAACATCTGGAACGGGCATAATTTAACATCGTTTAGCAAGAGGTTCATATTGGCTCCATGGTTAGTCTTCATCCTGACGGGAACCAAGGAACAGGCTGCGCTTGTCGATGTAGTAGAGCCATTGTTACGTCATGTTATGTCAATGGACAATCCAATGGACACTGTGACACGCTTTATGTTTCGGACTGGGAACCTACCTCCGCCTCGGACGTCAGGATTGGAGTCGGTCCACGTGAGCGTGTCCGAGGCCGGTGGGCTTTCTCGGCTTTTGGGGCATTGGGGATGGGTTTTAATCCACGACACGGAGAATTTGAATGCGAAAATCATGGGAAAAGATTGGAACACCCACTTTACTCTCGGTGTTTTCAATGGGGAAATCATCGGACTGAATGAGGAGATTTTCCGGTAAACTATCTTTGATTGCGAGAGGGCAATCAAGTAACTGTACCAACCAACTATATAATGTCAATAAGCGGTGGTACAACCATTCAGTATATGTTGATGGTTTATACAAACAATTTACGATAGACTTAGGGATGGTTTACTGTTGTTTCACCAACATGATTGATAATAATCAACTATATACCTAGCAGTTTTTTTTAAACCATTTCTTGTAATCAGTCATTGTATATATATATATAATGTTCATATGGATATTTATGTATATATATATATATATGTATATAGATATATCAAAATGTATACATATATATATATATGTATAGTGGGGAAGTAACCAGTAGATGGGGAAGCAGTACGAATAGAGTGGCCAATCATAGAGCTAGTATACATGTGAGTGGATAGGTTTATTGACATATGCGTGGGGACATTTGTTGGACTATATTTTGGGATTTTCAAAAATTAACGCTGGGTTGATCCAAAAACTGGGGATGGGCAACCAACTCATTGCCATTTCATAGGGGAAGATTGTGATAAATATTGTATTTTCATGTTTTTTGTTTTTGTTTTTAATATGTGCCCTATGTTAAGACAAACCCAAATTAAAAGCGGGTTGTCACAACCATATTGTTGACCATGGACCATGAATATTGTTTTGACTGCGGAACGAGGGTAGACTCGATGGCATTTTGTTCTACACTATGCCCAGTCAATTGGAGACTGCGGTTGTCCCCAACAAAGGAGTTATCATGGTTAGTAATCATTTACCCAGTCGCCCCCTCGTGCTCCCTCATGGTAGATTTACCAAACATGACCCGAACAAAAACAACCTTAAATGACCCAGGATTCGGATTCACATCCCAATCCTCGATCATATGATATGTTTCAACCTTGCTGGTTGTTGTTTATACTGGTTACTTGGTGGCGCATCCCACTTAGTACTGGCAAATGGGTTATATCTCCAGTCATATATGGGCTATCTCCAGTTAATCCCAGTTATATATATATATGGTCTATATATGATATGGCTTAAAAAAGAAACTTCTTAACTTGGATGCACATCTATATTATTCTACATTTGTCTTTTGCCCATACGGTGCCAGGGTTTTCCCCCCCACCATAATAATTCGCACGGGTTGACGCCCGCGTCTAGTACCTTTCCAAGTGACAGAGAAAGTGGATGCAGACAGATCTGAGACCATTGTTATTAATGGTTATACAATGATGCGGATATTAATGGTGTATATATTGATGGTTATTGAAAGCGCAGTTCATGGTTATTCATGGCTATTAGAAGTTATCAACGGTGCTTTATGGTTATGAATGTCACATGTACCCTAGTTTCATGATGTTTCATCATGGCTAACAATGGTGATTAATGGATCGTCTCACAGATCGTAACTGCCTAGTAAGCATCTAGACAAACACTGGCCATTTCAGGTACCGATTTATTGCAATATATGGAAGGTCCCTATGCAGCATAAGGCTTACGTAAGGGCTATGTCATGTGAGGAGATATGCCCTGAAAATATTGCTCTGTGGTACAGTGCCTCTCTTTAGGGTCCTGGGATTCCCACCCAGGGACGAATCAACACCCCCATGGATCATAGTTCCATGTATCCCCTACGAAACCATGGTTTGTGGGGGGTGTTTAATGTTACCAGATAAGCCCTTAAACTAATCACGGTTGCTGTTGGTCCACATTTTCCTTGGTCAAGTCAAATCCCAATTTCTGTTTGGCGCACAGTTTTTGTTTTGTGAACTCTCGATATTTTTGGTGGACATTCCAGATTTCTTTCTTGGATTCTTGAATATCCCTCCCAGTCTAAATTGTTGAATCCATATTTGCCTTGGTGAGATCCACATTTCTTTGCCTCTCCCCTTCCTTTTGTTGGTCACTCCTCACGTTCCTTCAGCTCTTTAAGTGCACATATTGACATAGCCTGACCATTGTGGGCAATGGCAATATCCAATCATTAGGTAGCTTTTGGAGAACCACCTCTTTTGCTGCTTAATTTGCTGTTAATCATTGTTCCGCGTTCATGGTTCAGGCCCTAACGTGTTTTTTGCAAACCTATGTTTGTCTTGGTAAAATCCCTTCTCAAATTGGTCAAATTCCAATTTGTTCTGTTATATAATTGAATCCATGGTTTCCTTGTGGCTAAGTTGTATGTTTGTTTGCTGGTAACATGTTCTATTTATACCCTATTGGCCCAAATTGGCGCTATTCTTTTGTTTTTGTGTGGTACTAAATGGCAACATCCCCACTTCAACAAACCAGAATTCATTGAGCATCCCCCCAAAAAAACATTCACGAATTAAAATTTCCATACCCTGGCTTCCGACGTGCATCTGGGTCAAACATATATTTTTTTTTAAGAAAAGGCCCTGGCTTTCAGACCACGTTGTGTGTGCCAGGGACAATACATCCAGTCATTGACCTACTGAGTTCAATCAACCTAGCTGACAAACTAGGGCACCACCAAATGCACGACTATTCCCATTGTTGTTGGCTACAACACCCTATTATGATTCATTGGTTACCCAGTATTGTTGCTTATACCTACAGAATGTGACTATGTTTCTGGACATGTTTTGTGTCTCCTCAATACTTATATGTGATCTCCGCTTTCATTATTTCAACATGTTTTTTTTCTGTCTACTCTAAAATGAGAGTGGGTAAAGCATCTCGTCCCGTGCATTTAGTATAACCCTGGTGATTGCAAGTTGAGTCGTGGATCTGTGGGATGATCCAGCAGTTGATCAGAAATTCGGGGTTGATTTGAGCTATTTAAGCCATCAGCATCGTAAGTAGGTTTTTAAGAAGTAGATCTTCAATAGTATTTATTATTGATTAATCACTATCTTGAATGTATCATGGATAGCTATCTTTATTTGACCTAATCTACTTCTTGGCGGTTCACCTATTTGGAAACCTCACCGAACTTGCCAGGAGACGTCTCCGACCGTGCCACCACCCCCCAGCTTCGTTCTTTTGGACTCCCAGACGCACCTGCAGCGTCTGCGGCGTAGCAGGTACCGGAGGCGAGGCACGAACCACTCAGGATTTTGGGGAGCAGCCATTTTGGCAGTCTATTAATGATGATGATTTAGAATACTTTATATATATATATATACAGTGTTGTTGTGATTTACAGTGATTTATAGTGATTGCAAGTGATTTATAGGCGTTAATAGTGATTACTAGTCATTGATTTCGACTATGTAATAGTGATTGACAGTGATTAATGATAGTGATTATTAGTGAATATTATTATTAGTATTAGTGATTATTAGTGACTAATAGTGATTATTAGTGTTTATTAGTGATTAGTAGTGTTTCTTCTAAATGATGTATAGTGATTACTAGTGATCAATAGTTATTAATAGTGATTAATACTGTGGATGGAAGAAATCCTGTACCCGTTGATAGGTGGTTTAATCCCATTATTTTTGGGGTTTCAACCATCCAAGGTGGTGCAGGATTTCTTCCATCCACTGTAGTGATTGATAGTGATTCATGTTGATTATTAGTGCTTAATAGTGCTTATTAGTGAGTAGTGAATGATTAATGTGGCTTGCTTATATAGTTATAATCATCTATGGTATAATATAGTATAGTTATTTGATGACTGGTTTGTATTTATATGATTATATAGTTATAGTATCGCATATTGATGACAGAAACATTCTCCAAGTTTGATGTTATGTCATGTTGATTGATTTTATCTGACGATATCTACTGTATACATACAGAGTTGGATACGGTTTATTGAACGGACAAAATTGATAGACACAAGAGATTCCGATCCTAGTCTTGGGTGGAACATGGAACCAGAGTGTTGGATTCAATGCCCCCAACAAAATCGTTTGAATCTAAAACCTAACTTGAAGATTCCAATAGTATACGCTAGTAGGCCCCATTTCTTCCTGGTGTTGAAAGCTACGGATGGAAAGTCATTAGGTTTGAAGGTTGACTCGTTGACCGCATTCCAGCCACATGTTTGTTGGTTGTACACCCACCTTGATTGCTTAACCACCCCAACCCTGATCAGGAAAGGGATCCATGGCGGGTCAACAACATCCCCACAATGCCAGCCGATAGTGAAGATTATTAAGGAGTCAATACAAGAAATATGATGGTCCTGGTGGAGTTGTCTGAAAAAAAAAATAGTTGTAATACTTTCAATTATTCGGACATGTCCCCATGCATATGTATTACTTTACTTGTAAATTTAGGTGATTTTGTATGTAAATATAATTAATATAATTTCTTAAGCCAGATGTTAGTTGTCATTTACTCCATATTACCCGTAGAATATTATATTATATAATAGGTACATGTCCAATACATATTCCAGATCATTTCTTATATGTGGTCATTTTCCCCCGTTTTCCCGACAAGCAGCTATGCATCGTGACACGCCACCGACGTGCGTAGGTCACAGCTCCCTTCCATCAACGAGGATTTTTGCGCTGACACACCGATACTTGGAAGATCTGGCGCTGGTGTTCAAGTCCAATATTTGCGACATAAACAGACAATCAGACATATTGTAACCATAGTTTCTTTTAAACATGGTGGAATTACACACAAAAAATGGGACTTGGAATTGTTTTTTTTTATCCCGCACTCCTGCACAATCATTTGATTTAACATTTTAAAATTAGGATAATATAAATTCGCAGATAAGCACGTACTGACTGGATTCTAATCCATGACACTTGTAAGTTCACAACTTAGTTGCTCAGCATGATTCCTAACTGTCCCAATTTAGAGGATCATCGAGTCAGGCGTGAACTACAAGAAGTGAAAAAAACAGTATTGACGAGAACAAGTGAACAAGTGCGAAGTAACCAGCTAAATACTCAACAAGCGTGAGAACTTACTTACAACGACAGGAATTAAACCACTCAAGTCGAAACATACGCATAAGTTGTATGTAAGTATGACACACCCCTAAAAAACTATCACCACAATTGCTTGCTGCATGTCTTCAGCTCCCAGATCCCAAAGGAGAATGATGGATTTGGATATCATCGATGTTCCAAATTCCCACTTGCCGATTCGGACAAATTGGGATCATTAAACAAGCAATGTTGTATAATGTTGTAAATGATTTTTGGAATAAGGTACATCAATCACTAATTCACCTGAACTCTGTTAATGATGCCATTAGAGCAAGGTATGGTTATTTCGGTGAAGGTTGAAGCCTGGATCCCCGTTGCGGGGGTCCAAGCATCACGTTTGCATGCGCAACAGCAGCCAGACTCAGATGATCAAGGATTTTGTAGTATAACAAGTCTGTTGATAGATATCCCTTTGATGGATATAGGGACGGTTATCATTCAATGATCATTTCATGACATTTATGAATTTATGTTTTGTTTTTTCCCAGTATGTATATCCATAAGTCGGATTGTTGTGTTTCTATGGGGGTTGAGAGTTTATCACGTTCATGGATCACGCAGCCCAGCACGGCCAAACTTCTTCACCAGTCAAATCAATGCTTCCACCAGATTGAAGGCTACATAGTTGCCTGGGCAACCTGAAACCTGCTAACAACCTGGATTTTCTTGCCAAGAAACAGGCGACAATAGTAGTTGTTAGTTGGAAGTTGCAGGCTTCATGATAGGAAACTACTCTCCTTTGATAAAGGTCACTTGTAATCCACAGCTGTATATGGCGGGCCGGCGTAAAAATAGCTACCGCCATTGCCCAACTTCGTGTCGGAACAAATGGACCCCAATGAAATCCCATTGTTTATCATTACTTGCCAATTAAACAATGGCCGCAAATTGACGTCTCCCCTAGTTTGATAAAAACCTTTGTATACTATGATTAAACCCAACAAGAATCCTCCTATTTAGGATTTTTGGAGTATACAACAGCGTATGCATGTCTACATAATAAATCCACTATATATATATATATAATGTCATATGTACGATAAGATTGATGATAGTAATCACCATCGTCATGAGAATAATAATCATCACCACGATCATCATCATCATCATCATCAGCATCAGCATCGGCATCAGAATCACCGTCATCGCCATCATCACCATCATCACCATCATCACCATCATCACCATCATCGCCATCATCACCATCATCACCATCATCACCATCATCACCATCACCATCACCATCGCCACCACCACCACCATCATCATCATCATCATCATCGTCATCATCATCATCAGCACCATCACCATCATCACCATCAACATCATCACCATCACCATCTCCATCACCATCACCATCACCGCCATCGCCATCACCATCACCATCATCATCATCATCATCAGCATCATCATCACCATCACCATCATCACCATCACCATCACCATCATCACCATCATCACCATCACCATCACCATCACCATCACCATCACCATCACCATCACCATCACCACCATCGCCATCGCCATCCCCATCACCATCACCATCATCATCATCATCATCATCAAAAGAGTGATAACAATGATAATAATACTCAATAATACTCATATAACAATGATGTACACATGTTTAACCCAGTTTTAACCACCTATTTATGGAAAAAAATAGGGATCGTTTATGGCCATGGGCCTCCATGGGCCATACCAAGGAAGTGGATGGCCTACCTTGGAGCGCACATGGCGTGTCTCGGTGGATTTTATGATCACTGCCATGATCTCACCATCCAAATTGATGGGAAAATCCATGGAATCCGGGTTGGCCCTATTTTAGGAAACCCTCACGTATGAAACAAAAAAGAGAGCCTCCAAGAATCTAGGATCACTGCAAATTGCAACATCCTCCGGTAATCTAGCATGGCTTGCTGGACAATTCCTCATCTGCGCGCAATTTTCCCAGCAATAAGTCAATAAGCATCCATTTATAGAGGACACTCCATTGCTATGAGAATCTTCAAACGTTGGATCATTGAAACTCACTGCTGGGGACTTCCAGCAATACCTACCTTATCAATGTGTTTCCATTTGTTTCCTTAATATTAACATTAACATTTGGGGAACGTTTTGCTACATTCAGCCATGTTCATGGGTACTTCACATATTGGGTGAGTGATTCTTACTTCACAGGTAGGCTACAATTTTGCAAATTGTGTTTCAAAACAGCAAAACCATGCATATATTTGATATGTGTTTAGTTAGTTGACCAGAGAACTACAAGATTTTTTTTTCACACTCAACTAACTTGCGCTGCTTGCGCCTCTTGCGGTTGCCCGTTTCATTATACGAAGTTGTACTGATGACTTGAAGGCCTCTATAGCGTCGAGGGATGCCAATGACCAATGACCGCAAGTGTGGTCTACTGAAAGTTCCCAGAAAGGCAGTGGAAAGATATGGAAACGTCCCATAGTTGGTGCATGTGGCCGCCCTCTAAGGAATGAGTCAGCGCAGGTCTTGGTCAGGTCGATAGTAACTGGGGTACCCATTTCTTTTGCCCGTACCATCCCCACCCCCTTAACCTAACCTAGGTTTTCAGGGGGGGACCTTACAATATGTAACTTACATTTTTCGGGCTGTTTTTAGGGGGGTTAATTGTAAGTTAAAATCTCTAAGGTACCAAAAATCCACGGTTGGAAGGGTGAAAAATGCAAGTTAAGACCCCCTAGGTATGGTCCTGGTCGAAGCAGAATCTAGGTATTCCCCAGGAATACACCACACACGTAGTGACTATGGAAATGGGGGGGAGAAAATGTAACTTACATTTTTCCCCCCCCTCCTTTTTGGGGGTACCACTATATCTGTACGATTTAATTCGGCCTCACGACGTCACCCCGAATTCACGAGGCAGAATTTTGAAATTAAGGGTATGTTCTTGGTATTTCTTGATGTTTTTATATTTGTTTCTGTTTTTTTTGTAATCCTGGCACCAACCTTGTTATAACTGTTGCCTTTGCTGAGCCTTTGCTTCTGTCTTTATTCCATGAGGGCCCAATGTTTTGTGACGTCCCAAGAAGTAGCTTACATTTTTTGAGGAATAGAGGCTTCCACAGAAATGGCACCTTCAAAAGTGTAAGTTACATTTAGGAAGGTTTTACCTCAAAAATGTAATATTACATTTTTCAGATCCCTTGAAATTTCAGAGGGACCTATCCTAAATGTAACTTACATTTTTGAAGGTGCTGATTCTATGGGTTTTCCACAAAATGTAAGTTACATTTTGGGGAGGTCCCCAGCCAAAACGCTAGGGATCCCGTACCCAGATGATTTCGACGTGTCTCAGCCACGGAGCCACGGAGGAAGGAGCTGCTTCCACGTGTTCCTGCTGGAGGGAAAGAGCACACCTGGGACACAGTGCCTGGGTCGTGGGACACGCACCGTGGTTAATCATTTAGGGAACATGTCAACAAAGAACAGCAATAATCTTTAATACAGGTACAATATTAATGAATGGTTCTAAGCTATGTTATTGTGGTATTTATAATGACATTCAAGACCAATGTTCAAAGACAGTTCAGTACATACCAGTAGTGCCCGGCACGCGCCGGGGCAGAAGTTTCGAAAACAGGAGGTGATTATAGGAAGAAGAGCGCCTATAGGAATTTGCGATGAGTTGGAATAAATTTGAGATGGTGTTCTCAACAAAAGAAAGCCTGAATGAATGGACATATTGATTGGTTGATTGGTTGATTGATTGATTGGTTCAATGAATGAATGACTGCATGAACGAACGAACGAAGGAACGAACGAACGAACGAACGAATGAATGAATGAGGAAAGAGGAAGTGAGGGGACAAATGCATGAAAAAATAACGAACGAGTGAGTGAAGTAATTCTTTGAAGAAGTGAAGGAGTGAAAGAATGTAGCTGAAGAAAACAAAAAATACTTCATGAATTGCAGGAGGGAGGGAATGCAGCAATGACGGGATGAATGAATGGTTGAATGAATCAAGGAATGAGTGAGTGAATGAACAAATGAAAGAGTGAATGGATGGATGAATCACTGAATCAAGGGCTCAACGATTCAGTGAGTCAATGAAATCAGTGAATCAACGATTCAATGAACCAATGGTTCAACGATTCAGTGAGTCAATAAATCAATGAATCACTGAAGCATTGAATCAATGAACCAAGGAAAGAATGAATCAATGAATTTAGCCAACTTCATCTTCCAAAAGTGCTCTGTTCCCTTCAGGTTTGCGAATTTTCAATACAAAGCAAATTCTTTGAAATGCACATGTTGCTTTCACTACTGTCTGGTGCACATTTTGCCGACCTCATCTTCCAAAAGTGTTCCGATCCCCGCAGTTTTTTTGCGATATCTATGTGAAACCGAGCCCACTCTCTCTCTCTCTCTACAGTCTGGTGCGCATTTTGCCAACCTCATCTTCGAAAAGTGTTTCGAACGTGACAGGTCTTTACGATCTTTATGTGAAATCGAGCTCTCAGTCCTGCGCGATTTTTGCCGACCTCATCTTCCAAAAGTGTTCCGGGCCCGTCATTTTTTTAAACATTTTTAAACATGTTTCAACATTTTGAAGTGCAAACCAAGCTCTCGCCACAGTCCTGCACTTTTTGTCGACAACTTTCCCAGATCCAGGCCTGCAACTCCGGAAACAGCGGGAAGCCACTTAACCTGAAAAAACGCAGGCTTTCGCACCCGAAAGTGTGACCTGTGAATTGAACATTTCCGAGCTGTCACTCTTCCCATGTCCCAACTACTTGATGATGATGTGGTTGACATGAGGGTGTAGTTGACATGATGAGACCTTAACATGATGAACATGATGACAAGACTGCCCTTGGACATTCGGCGGTAACTCGGAAGTTTTCGAATCAAACTTCCTTTGGCAATATGCAGATTTCAAGTTGATGAATAGTTCTTGGAACATCTTGGAACCCTGTATGTAAGGCAATCATGATCAAGGGGGTCCTTCACACACTTGCTGGACTTACCACTTATCCGGAATCCGAAACTATACGATGGTGTGCAATAAAAGGGAATGGATATCACTTGGCTGATTCTACTTTTTGCACTTGTATATTTATGTGTATATATATATATATACATTACATATCTATTTAGATTTGTTTGTTAAGTATATGTGATATACATATGCAGCATTTTTAGATTTATATCATCACTTACAGTAGTTGCTAGTTATTTATAAGCATATTTGTACCTTTATATATCGGCTCTACATATACGATACAACTCATATATATATATATATATACACATGTATGGAAAACTATATATATATACATATTAAAGGTCTGATATCACATCTACGATATATTTAGTATTGTATGTATATATAATATGTGTTATATGTATATCAATAAAGACATATAATGATATTTTTTGTACGTACGTACGTACGTACGTATGTATGTATGTATGTATGTATGTATATATATATATAATATTCACAACATGGTTTAACTTCATGATTTTATATCTTTGCATTGGCTGTGTGCTGGTCGTATCCCATCTTCTGTAGTTTGTAACGACCATAGCCACTTCCTCCATTATTCCGCTGGGGTTGGATGGATTGAAAGTATCAACCTACACCAAAAAAATAGTTTCAAGTTTAGTCACGTTCACCGATCACCCAGTTGTTTTGATTAAACTAATGCATAGACTGAAATTTCAGTTACATTGTCAAAGCACATTCTTATCAAAACACAGGGTATGGTAACTAAAAACTACAGGTATGATAACCAGTTGTGGTTTCGATGATTCAAGTTACAAATTAAGCTCAGCGAAGTTGTCACAGGATGATGATCCTCCAGGTACCCCCAGCCAGGTCCCAGCTGAGGTGTGTGACACGATGACGTCTTTGGCGGATTGGCTGCGAAGCGATGACGCTGAACATCTCAGCAAGGCGCGTCAACAATATTTGTAATCCCTATATTGGCTATTGTAATTCCCTATATATTGAGGTATGACCACCGCCCAATCCGGAAATTATAAATATCATACATGTATATATATATATGTATATATATATTAATGTTATGTAATTATACATGATGCAACTGTTGACAGTAGCACGTATGGGTTGGTTGAAATCCCTCTTACCCTATTTCCGTACAGTGGATGGTTGCGAAATCCTGCACCAGTAGACGGGCAAAAATTATATACCCACACAAATTACAGTGTTGAATTACTTTACCCATAGTTACCAATTGGTGCAGGTTTTTTTCCAACCACAGTATGTCATGTGATTCTGGTATTTTTGTGTACATTGTTTCTCAGACTTAGGACGTCTTAGACACCTCTTCAGAGAAATTTGAGATTATATGTATATATGATTATATATGTAAATATTTTTCCCGAATGCGTAGCGAAGGGTTCCCGTTTATAGTTGAGGGTCTGGGGGTTGGACCTTTGTTCGCCGCCAGTTGGTCGGCGCGTCGTTTTTCGCGTCGTTTTCGCGTCGTTTTTCGCGTCGTTTTCGCGTCGTTTTCGCGTCGTTTTTCGCGTCGTTAATTCGGTGTCTATAGGGGAAGCTGCAAAACCTCGTGTGTTTTGCTACGTAGATGTCGCAGTGTCTATAGGGAGCTGCAAAACCTCCTGTTTTTTTGCTACGTAGATGTCGCAGTGTCTATAGGGGAGCTGCAACATCTCGTGTTTTTTGCTACGTAGATGTCGCAGTGTCTGTAGGGGAAGCTGCAACACCTCGTGTTTTTTGCTACGTAGATGTCGCAGTGTCTGTAGGGGAAGCTGCAAAACCTCGTGTCTTTTGCTGCGTAGATGTCGCCGTGTCTATAGGGGAAGCTGCAAAACCTCGTGTCTTTTGCTACGTGGATGTCGCCGTGTCTATAGGGGCAGCTGCAAAACCTCCTGTCTTTTGCTACGTGGATGTCGCCGTGTCTATAGAGGAAGCTGCAAAACATCGTGTCTTTTGCTACGTGGATGTCGCCGTGTCTATACGGGAAGCTGCAAAACCTCGTGTCTTTTGCTACGTGGATGTCGCGGTGTCTATAGGGGAAGCTGCAAAACCTCGTGTCTTTTGCTACGTGGATGTCGCCGTGTCTAAAGAGGAAGCTCCAAAACATCGTGTCTTTTGCTACGTGGATGTCGCCGTGTCTATAGGGGAAGCTGCAAAACCTCTTGTGCAAGCTTTGTAGTATACGGTAGTACTGGGAAGTGCTTTGTGCAAGCTTTGTAGTATACAGTAGTACTGGAACGTGTTTGTGCAAGCTTTGTAGTACACAGTAGTACTGGGAAGTGCTTTGTGCAAGCTTTGTAGTATACAGTAGTACTGGAACGTGTTTGTGCAAGCTTTGTAGTACACAGTAGTACTGGGAACGGCTTTGTGCAAGCTTTGTAGTTTACAGTAGTACTGGAACATGTTTGTGCAAGCTTTGTAGTACACAGCAGTACTGGGAAGTGCTTCGTGCAAGCTTTGCAGTACACAGTAGTACTGGAACGTGTTTGTGCAAGCTTTGTAGTACACCGTAGTACTGGGAAGTGCTTTGTGCAAGCTTTGTGGTACACAGTAGTACTGGGAAGTACTTTGTGCAAGATTTGTAGTACACAGTAGTACTGGAACGTGTTTGTGCAAGCTTTGTAGTACACCGTAGTACTGGGAAGTGTTTGTGCAAGCTTTGTGGTACACAGTAGTGCTCGGAAGTGCTTTGTGCAAGCTTTGTAGTATACAGTAGTACTGGAACATGTTTGTGCAAGCTTTGTAGTACACAGTAGTACTGGGAAGTGCTTTGTGCAAGCTTTGTAGTACACAGTAGTATTGGAACGTGTTTGTGCAAGCTTTGTAGTACACAGTAGTACTGGGAAGTGTTTGTGCAAGCTTTGTAGTACACCGTAGTACTGGGAAGTGCTTTGTGCAAGCTTTGTAGTACACAGTACTGCTGGAACATGTTTGTGCAAGCTTTGTAGTACACCGTAGTACTCGGAAGTGTTTGTGCAAGCTTTGTAGTACACAGTAGTGCTCGGAAGTGCTTTGTGCAAGCTTTGCAGTATACAGTAGTACTGGAACATGTTTGTGCAAGCTTTGTAGTACACAGTAGTACTGGGAAGTGCTTTGTGCAAGCTTTGTAGGACACAGTAGTATTGGAACGTGTTTGTGCAAGCTTTGTAGTATACAGTAGTACTGGGAGCGCCTTTGTGCAAGCTTTGTAGTACACAGTAGTACTGGAACGTGTTTGTGCAAGCTTTGTAGTACACAGTAGTACTGGGAAGTGCTTTGTGCAAGCTTTGTAGTACACAGTAGTACTAGAACGTGTTTGTGCAAGCTTTGTAGTACGTGCTAGTACTGGAACGTGCTTGTGCAAGCTTTGTAGTATACAGTAGTACTGGAACGTGTTTGTGCAAGCTTTGTGGTACACAGTAGTACTGGGAAGTGCTTTGTGCAAGCTTTGTAGTATACAGTAGTACTGGAACGTGTTTGTGCAAGCTTTGTAGTATACAGTAGTACTGGAACGTGTTTGTGCAAGCTTTGTAGTACACAGTAGTACTGGGAAGTGCTTTGTGCAAGCTTTGTAGTACACCGTAGTACTGGGAAGTGCTTTGTGCAAGCTTTGTAGTACACAGTAGTACTGGAACGTGTTTGTGCAAGCTTTGTAGTACACAGTAGTACTGGGAATGACTTTGTTGGGAGTGTTTTGTGCAAGCTTTGTAGTACACAGTAGTGCTGGGAAGTGCTTTGTGCAAGCTTTGTAGAACAAAGCAGTGCTGGGAATGTTTTGTGCAAGCTTTGTGGTACACAGTAGTAAAGGGAAGTGCTTTGTGCAAGCTTTGTAGTACACAGTAGTAGTGGGAATACTTCGAAGTAATTTGTGCAAACTTTGTGTAAAGTAAGGAGTGTGGAGTGTAAAGTGTGGAGTGGGGAGTGTAGAGTGCGTAACCTGTGGAGTGTGGAGTGTAGAGTGTAAAGTATAGAGTGTAAAGTGTAGAGTGTGGAGTGTAAAGTGTAGAGTGTGGAGAGTGAAGTGGAAAGTGTAGAGTGTGGAGGAGTGCGGAGTGCGGAATTGAAAGTAAGGAGTGTGGAGTGAAAAGTGTGGCGTGTGGAGTGTAAAGTGTGGAGTGTGGAGTGTGTGTGTCGAGTGTAGAGTGTGGTGGAGTCTGTGGTGTCTGGAGTGTGGAGTGTGGAGTGCAGTGTGTGGAGTGAGGAGTGGGGAGTTTGGAGTGTAAAGTGTTGAGTGTGGAGTCAGGAGTGTAAAGTGTAAAGTGTGGAGTGTAAAGTGTAGAGTGTGGAGTGTGGAGTGGCAAGCGTCGAGTGTGGAGTGTGGAGTGTAGAGTGTAAAGTGGAGAGTGTGGAGTGTAAAGTGTGGAGTGTGGAGTGTAAAGTGTAAAGTGTGGAGTGTAGAGTGTAAAGTGTAGAGTGTAAAGTGTGCGCTTGGAGTGTTAAGTGTAAAGTGTGGAGTGTAGTGTGTAAAGAATAGAGTGTAGAGTGTAGAGTGTGGAGTGTAAAGTGTGGAGTGTAAAGTGTGGAGTGAGGAGTGTAAAGTGCAAAGTGTAAAGTGTGGAGATTAAAGTGTAGAGTGTGGAGTGAGGAGTGTAAAGTGTAAAGTGTGGAGTGTAAAGTGTAGAGTGTGGAGGGTGGAGTGTAGAATGTGGAGTGTGCAGTGGGTAAAGTGTGGAGTGTGGCAGGTGGTGGTGATCTCGTTATTCTGGAGATGTTGTTGTGCTGGCGATGTTGTTGTGCTGGTGATTTCGTTGCGCTGGTGATTTCGTTGTACTAGTGATTTCGTTTTTGCTGGTGATTTTGTTGCGCCGGTCGACTTTGTGCAAGCTTTGTGGTACACAGTAGTACTGGGAAGTAGTTTGTGCAAACTTTGTGTAAAGTGTGGAGTGTGAAGTGAGGAGTAGGGAGTGTAGAGTGTGTACAGTGTAGAGTGTGGAGTGTAGAGTGTAAAGTTTCGAGTGTAAAGTGTGGAGTGTGGAGTGTAAAGTGCAGAGTGTGGGGTGTGAAGTGTAAAGTGTAGAGTGTAGAGTGTGGAGTGCGGAGTGTTAACTAAGGAGTGTGGAGTTTAAAGTGTGGCGTGTGGAGTGTAAAGTGTGGAGTGTGGAGTGTGGAGTGCGGTGTGTGTAGAGTGTGGTGTGTGTAAAGTGTAGAGTGTGGTGGAGTGTGGAGTGTGGAGTGTAAAGTGTGGAGTGTGGAGTGTGGAGTGTGGAGTGTGGAGTGTCGTGTGGGGAGTGTGGAGTGAGGAGTGAGGAGTGTGGAGTGTAAAGTGTGGAGTGCGCAGTGCGCAGTGTCTAAAGTGTGGATTGTGGAGTGTGGAGTGTAAAGTGTCGAGTGTGAAGTGTAAAGCGGTAGTGTAAAGTGTGGAGTGACGAGTGTAAAGTGGAAAGTGCAAAGTGTAAAGTGTTGAGTGTAAAGTGTGGAGTGTGGAGTGAGGAGTGTAAAGTGTAAAGTGTGGAGTGTAAAGTGTGGAGTGTGGAGTGTGGAGTGAGGAGTGTGGTGTGTGGAGTGTGGAGTGTAGAGTGCAAAGTGTGGCGTGTAAAGTGTGGAGTGTGGAGTGTAAAGTGTGGAGCGTGGAGTGTGGAGTGAGGAGTGTGGTGTGTGTAGAGTGTAGAGTGTGGTGGAGCGTGGAGTGTTGTGGAGTGTGGAGTCTTGTGGAGTGTGGAGTTTGGAGTGTGGAGTGTAGTGCGTGGAGTGAGGAGTGTGGAGTGTAAAGTGTGGAGTGTGCAGTGGGTCAAGTGTGGCGTGTGCAGTGTGCAGTGTGCAGTGCAGTGTGTGGAGTGTAGAGTGTAAAGTGTAGAGTGTAAAGTGTAGAGTGTGGAGTGTGGAGTGTAAAGTGTGGACTGAGGAATGTCAAGTGCAAAGTGTAAAGTGTAAAGTGTGGAGTGAGTGTGGACTAAGGAGTGTAAAGTGTGGAGTGTAAAGTGTAGAGTGTGGCGTGTGGAGTGGAAAGTGTCGAGTGTGGCGTGTGGAGTATAGAGTGTAGAGTGTGGAGTGTGGAGTGTAAAGTGTAGAGTGAGGAGTGTGGAGTGTGCAGTGGGTAAAGTGTGGACTGTGGCAGGTGATGGTGATCTCGTTGTGCTGGTGATGTTGTTGTGCGTGTGATGTTGTTGTGCTGGTTATGTTGTGCTGGTGATTTCGTTGTGCTAGTGATTTCGTTTGTTTTGGTGATTTTGTTGCGCTGGTGCTGTTCGCTGGTGATTTCATTCTGCTGGTGCGTTCGTTGTGCTGGTGATTTCGTTGCGCTGGTGATGCTGTTGTGCTTGTGACTTTGTTGCGCTGGTGATTTCGTTGTGCGGGTGATTTCGTTGTGGTTTCATTGCGCTGGTGATGTTGTTGTGCTGGTTGTGATTTCGTTGTGCTGGTGGTGATGTTGTTGTGCTGGTTAGTTGTCTCTTTGTGAACTGTTGCTCAGGCGCCTTCGCTGAGACGGTATGAGCGCACGATGCATGCAAAAAAAGGTTCGTTTTCCTATTGCAGAGGTTTGCACTCGTAGTCCAAGAACGTGAATACATTCGGGTTCGTGGCTTCCATCTTGTTTATTGTACTGTATATATATATATATGTATCTATGTGGACATGTAACAATGTGTATTCTAAGCAGACCACAGGCGTTTTGTTTTTTCATCAGCATTTCCGATGTGACTAGCAGATCTGTATGTGACAGTTTGCTATGGAAACCATGGCCCATTCTGTTCGATGATAAATCTCTAATAAACCTGGTCATGTTCCGGAACTGCAGCAAATTACCAGAGGGGAATGTGTGTTTTGAATCGTTGTTGTGTGCGGTGTTGCCTCATGTTGCCTCCTAAATTTTGTGATTGTGGCAAGGTTGTTCCATTTTTATCTAATTTTTATAGTTATTTTCAATTTGATAGAAGTTGTGTGCGTATGTCCTCAGTACTTGTTTGTTCTATCGACATTTGTTCCCTACTACCACCACAGACCATCAAAGAACCCACATAAATGGCTGAACTTATTGTACCAGAATGTAAAAACAGGTAAAAACTGTCTGAAATGCCAGCGGCTCGATCGCGGCTCGATCGCGGGTCAATTGTGAGGGTCTAGGTATTGCACAAAGGGGAGAGGTTCGTTCCACGGACCGGGGTTGCTGTTGGGGTTGTTCATGGGGGTAACTATGGTATTTCATTCCCCATGAAGCTGGGAACGGTTAGTTACGGCCTATAATATGGATTTTCTCACAAGTGTCCACAATCAAAGGTGAATTTACCAAATCACACCAACCCAAATCATCATTGCTCCCATCCAAACATATGATAAAGATTGCATTTTGGGAGTCTTTGCACCCATTGACATATGTTGATCTCATTAGAATATGTTCATTTTTGAGGGACTTCGGACCACGACAGCCATCGACCAGGCCTTTCGACCTTGCTTTGGTTTTAGCTGCGACCGTTGCAGCAATGCAGTGCCATGGCATCGGAGTCACAGGGCCCCAGGGCGTGGGGAAGGTCATATTTTCCAAGGATTTGATGACGGCCTAGACCCAGAGATGCCATGGAGTTTGGGTACATATAAATACATGTAAACACCCAAGTTTCCCTATTTACTTTCATGGAATGAGAGTCTCTTCGGATGACCAACTGGACACTGTTTGTCACCATGGATCAGTTCCAGGGTCGACTGCCATGTTCATCAAGCACTGGTGGGATCGTTTAAACAGGTTGTTTATTTCCAACCATATGGGTTTGTTTGGAAGCAGGGTGCTCGGAAAATCCAGTAGTTCATCATCATAATCATAATTCAACATGTTCCCTATGAACATGTACATTTTTGAGGTTCCACTGGCCATTGCTGGCATGTTGTTTTTCAAAACTGCAATAAATGACGACCCCATTTTCAGACAGCCCATTTTCGGACCATAGATGCTCCCGACGTGTCCAGTCTGAGTGCTGAATTCAAAATCAGGGGATACCAAAAAATGCCATTCAAAGTTCAAAAAGGAAGACAATGATGATGCCCTTTGGTAAACCAATATAGCTATGAAAAATGGACCGTCTATAATATAGTTGTTTTACATATAAGGAAATTGTGATTTTCCAGAAAATAGCTATGTTCATGTTCGTTTACCAGAGGGTAAATGATGGGATGTTTTTCTTTTGCCTTCTTTTCAAACAGACCCAGAGAATTGGCACCAGTGCAAATGCAAACATGTTTCTCCACTTGTTGCGCACTAGGCCCTTAGGCGCCCTCAGAATTTTCACCAGGGTCAGACGGTCAGCCTGCAGGGTTGCATGTTGCAATGTTCGATGAAACCTAATACAACATCCTAATACATTCAAAACAGGACCCTAAAACTGACTGTTCGATGCTGCTCTTGAAAGAATTGTTCTCTGAAAGCGGGCAGACGTGAACTTGGATAACTTGGTCTGGGCCTAGAGGGTAATTTGACATCACTCATCAGAAAATGGGCCATGGCGGCCATGTTCCTTGTCTATGTGAGTTTGCTGGAGGGTAATCGTCTTAAGCTGGAGCGCTAGTCAGCTAGTCCAAAGAAATGATCTCAATGGGTCCAGTATAACTGGATCTCCAGCCACTGATTTTGTTGGATGGATATAGTGACTAAATGGCACAGGAAGCGTTTGAGATGCCATATCTGTACTTCCACATTTGAGATCCACGTTGTAGGCATTATTCCAGGGTATACACCCTGGATGGTATCATATTGAAGGTATACAGTAATCAACGATATTGGTGTGTGTGTGTGTGTGTCTGTGTGTGTGAAAATGCTATTCCCGAATTTTGGCCGTTTGAAAATGGCACAACTATGTAAAACTGCTCATGTTTCGATTCTCAATGAGTGTTCCACATGATTTTCAGGCAACCCCCTTGAAAACATCTGAAAACCACCGTCACTTGCTTCCTTGATTTCCTGGTCTCCAAATGCACCAACATCCCGCGCCAAGGTGCAGCCGGGTGAAGAGACATGTCCGGTCTGCAGCTTGGAAATGGAGTGAGCGATCTCCTCCATTGGCAGCTGGTGGCAGCTGCAATACAACAAGCTGCGAACTGTGATCGAACATTCGGCCATGAATGGCCCAGGAGTTCCAAAGGTGACTGATTAAGAACAGCTTCCTTATTTAATTTTACCTCTCTTAAAAAAAAAACATCGCTTCATGGTTCCTGGCTTTGCTGAATCCATGATGGGGACATCCACTACTTGGGAAATCGACTGAAGCGGCCTGAGGCCATTTTTTCTTGGTCGCCTTTGTCGATCCCTTCGCCGTATCTATTCCAGTTGTAGTTGGTGTTGTTACATGTTGTTGCCTGGTGTTACTGTATTACGGTATGTTGTATGATATGTGTGTGTGACTTGTGTGTTAAGTTTTTGAAGCTATATTTACCTGGGACCCCCTTTCCATGTGCGTTTTTTTGATAAAAGACGATGCGAAGAAACACATGGAAATTTGATCAAAACCACAATACAAAACCTGTGTCACTTGTACCTACAACACATGTCTTTGAGGGGCTCCAGGTATCAGTATTATCTGTGAGAAGTGGAGGTTCCATTGGAGGCTAGCCCATCAAAAGACAGTGTTTTTTTTGTTGTTAATGTATGTTTTTCTTTTTCTGTGCATGTGTTTTTGTTTTGAATGTTCACCCCCAAGGCCTTGTTTTGTTGTGTTCCCTATGTCAGTGCATGTTCAAAAGGAAATGCCTTTTGAAACCAATTGCCGCGTTCCAGTTGTCAAAGATGGTTTGATTATTCTATTCATTATTTTCTTATAGTTTCTTCATATGAGTCTTTGTTTGTCCGTTGTTTTCCTGCTTGTTGATTTTATGTTTATTTGTGTGTGTGTTTTGTTTTATTGTATTTTGTTAATGTGAATTATGCATTTAATGTGTGTCCTTATTGTTTCATACTTGTATTTGTTTACATTGTATTATTTGATATCCCGATCTGTTCCTCTCAAGATATCCTTGCGTTTGCTGCCCATGATGGACATAGTGCAGATGCAGCTTTGGCTGTTGAATGCCAGACTCTCAGAGCTTGTAATAGCACCCTAAGAGCCTAAGAAATCAATAAATATATAGAATATTATAGAATAAATAGACAGATAGGTAGGTAGATCAATGATGATAAGCATATAGCTGTGTATATATACATATATGTCAAAAGTGCAATATATTTATAGATGAATAGATTGGATAAGCTTAGATTAGGTGAGATGATATCAGAACAGATAGGTAAATAGATAGATAATATTATATAAATAAATATAACAGCATAAAACATTGGATTAGATTTGACCAGTTTGGAATAGATGGATCGACAGACAGATAGATACTTATAACAAGCACTTCTTTTACATACACATATGGTTTGTTTTACCTGAACACATAAATGTAGTATGTATAGGTTTAACATATTATATTATACATATACACATGTACTATAACAACGCTAGCTCTAGCTGTATCATGCTCTATCTGTATATCTAAATCTACTACTTTAATCCAATTGTTCATTCCTTTGACTCCTGGGTCACAAGTCGCCGCAGCCAAGAAATTCTGCAGCCTGGCGCGTTTCCCCTAGCGTCTGCAGTCTGCAGCCCTCTTTTGCCGTCTCCAGGGATTCCCCCAGATGGGCCAACGGGCCAAGCAGCGAAATTGGTTCTGGTGTTGGAATTGGCTGAGTTGGCTATAATTGGCTTTCAATCCACAAAAATGAGATGGAACAATGAGATGGTGTTGGAAATGAGATGGAATTGGAATCCTCATTTTTGTGGATTGAAAAGCTGGCTATAAGTGCAGAAACCAAGGCTTGTTTCATAGGAATGACTTTCTCCAGCTAGCGTTCACACTCGTGAGAATGCGACAGGTTTGGTAATGGATGATTTTAGATTCTCCCTGTAGTCGTTTGTAATCCCAAAGAGGTTGAATTCCCATCATTGAAGTTGCTGGTGATATTTCAATCCTTTTGGCTTGTAATTTCTCCGGTTGATACACCCAAACCTCACTGACTGTGTGGTTCTCCCAAAAAGATCTTGGTGATGTCCCTTGCAAAAATCTGGTTGTGTTTGAAATCGGGGGACAACCCTATTCCATCCACTATAGCTGGTCATTATTTGCCCAACATTTCCCAACCATATATTTTTTTTAAGATCCAGGTCCAAAAGCGGGGTATCCTTGTGGGATCGCAGTTGTCCTGGTCCAAAGTCGGCAGAGCAAAGAGCTCCGCCAGACCTGGGCCCGACAGATTCGAGCAGATTCGAGGCCCTCGTTGCGCCGACGCCGATGATCCGTTGCGCAACGGGGACGAGATGGACGAGATCCGCCGGCGCGCGCCATGGCTCGCCGGCGCGCCTGTTGAAGTGAGAGGAAGATGTTGATCTTGGGAAGTCATCAATTTGTCGGCTTCATTTATGATTGTAATGTGGTTGGAAGACAGCCTGAAGTGGTCACTTGAGGGCGGATCCCAAGTTTTGGGTAATCCATCAAGATGAGGCCGGCGTAATGTTACCTTTGGGGTCTTTGTTTTAAAATGATCTTCACATACTGCATGGACATGGGTTGAGTGTTTTCAAAAGGCTTGGTAGTCCGGGACCATTTCTGAAACCTTAAAATTGGTCATAATTGTTCAAAATTGTTTCAACAATTGTTTTAAATTGTTCAAAATTGTTTCAACAATTGTTGAAAATTGTTCAAAATTGTTTCAACAATTGTTTAAAATTGCTGAAAATTATTTCAACAAGTGTTCAAAATTGTTTAGAATTGTTTCAAACATGGTTCAAAATTGTTGAAAATTGTTTCAACCATTGTTCAAAATTGTTGAAAATTGTTTCAACCATGGTTCAAAATTGTTTGAAATTGTTTCAACAATGGTTCAAAATCGTTGAAAATTGTTTCAACAAGTGTTTAAATTGTTTTTTTCGCAACAATTCCCTGACAATCTCTGCCTCACAATAGTCCAAAAATAGAAATGTACCTAAAATACCACTACATTTCTAATGTTGCAGGATTTTGGATACATTGTCGGACTGGGTCAGCATTTGTCGGAGGATGATGCGTGATCCAGCTGTTTGTGTTCAATGGACACCATATGGCATATGGGTGATCATGTTCTTCACAATGGCTATACTAGTTCTTAAGGATTGCCTTCCTGAAATAACTGGTCCCAAATATGTATACTAACAATTTTCAAGCTTCCATCATGTTCGATACTAATAATGATATCATGCAAGGTGTCCTAGCTTAAGGAATGAAAAGGGCAATAGCGCGCCATCGTGAAGAGCAGCGGCGTGCTCACTTTCATGGTAGCGGTGGCTCTGATTTTGGGGCAGCTGGGTCTGGCGGTGCCACATCGACCAAAACATCTTCATTGGTTAATCATTGGGGAGGTGCGCCCCCACCCTTGCTTTGCACATATGTTATGTTCACAAACTTGAGCACCCGTTTCAGTGCACTATTGACACAGATTGCTGTAGACTAATGATTGTATTGGTGAAACTGTTTTTCCAACTTGATCAGATTGCGCGATCCCACCGCAGTCATTTTGCTGAAACATAAAGGACGTGAACCCCTAGCTATGCCCGTGGCCCCTGAAGCTGACAAAGCTCGGAAGATTCAAAGGGTTATCCTCGAGGACGAGCATTACCAAAAACGTGTTGATTTGTTGTTTCTAAAGTCAGACCAAACAAACTTACATTTGTTGCCCGAATTGCCCCATTCAGGATATCCTGAACACTTATGTCCTGCCGCATCTTGACTCCATCCGGAAGTGCCAGCAGAAGGTTCTTTTCCCGAAACCCGACGCGGGTCCAGCATCCCTGGAGATTGTCCCTTGTCATGATTGAACTTGGCTCCACTCTAAAGATTCTAAAGTATATGTAATTAATTTGGAAAACCGTGTGTCCGCAACATTCAGGTTGCGAGTCAACTGCTATGTTATGTGACTCGATGTGCTGGATGCTAGGGTATTTCATTCCTATATATATGAACTCACAGTCTCTCTCTCTCTCTCTTATATATATACGATATTGGCTAGCCTCAGGTTGAGGACCACTATGAGCTGTGCATGGAGTACTTGGCCTCACTGGAGTGCGCAGTTCCCGTGATGAAGCTCCACCAGGACAAGGGCCAACCCCTCCCAATACCACCAAGCCGGGCCGAGAAACAAATATTAAAACCTCAAATCCTGCAACTTAATATTAGAGCTGTAGTTTAGGTGCATGTCTATTTTGGGACTCTTGTGAGGCAGAGATTGTCAGGGATGTATACACCGAACCAGCTGGTTTTTCATATGCAAAATTGTATATGCAGCCATTAATCATGCATGGGGCACATTATGGTTTCGAATAATCATATGGTTTTGATTTGTATATACTAGTGTGCATCGATTTCCATTTAATATTTTGCAATTGGTTCCTAGCTGTGCTCTGCACAGTCGTGGAAGAAGCCCGATCGCACTCAGTCCATCTTCTTCGGCCTGTGCAGGAGGTGTTGGTCGTGCTTGCAAAACGATACGCTATCCTGGGGAACAATGCAAAGGGTCGTGATATCAAGGACCAGGGTACTCTTACGTGGTTTAGCTAAATTAATTAATTGACATCGTTTAAAAAAACACATGACACAGAAGAGTTGTGGGGATAGGGTTTCTTTTTGATAAGCGAACCAACCCAGATTTAAATGCACTCCCTTTGGTGAGGATTGGGCTAGCCGTGAAGCTGGAGTGCTTCGTTGCATGATGATGCATGCGCTGACATTGTGCCGTCGTGCTGCTACATCCCGGTCCAGGAAGGTGACATTCCTGAAACAACTCGTGTCCGAATTGCTTGCAGGACAGGGTCCTTCATGTCATGTGTGATGTTTGATTTTATGATGTTTCATGAATGCCTACTTCTTAAGGGTCAACCACTACTGTACCTGTAACTAAGTGAAGATGGCTAGTAGCTCTCAGACTGGGAGGCCGCCCTTCTAAGAGAAGGTTTGATAAGTGCAACCATCATCAATGCTGTTTTTGTTTTTAAACTGAATTGTATGTAGATAGTGGATGCATGTGGTTACCAGGACGTGGCGACGACCCAGAGGCATCCATCTTGGCGGCTTTAGATTCTGCTGCTTCTGCGGAGGAGCTTGGTGGGAAACAAGCCCACATGCGGGCCCACTGAAAAATCTATAGAATTTAGTTTGAATTTCAGGATACATTGTATATATATATATAAAAACAAGATCAATACCCATCAACTAGTAACAGACAAGGTGGGATTACCAGAGGTATGGAATCCCAAAAGTATCTCATGAGCAATCCCAAGTCCAATTGCTAGCCCTGATGAGGACCACAGTGCTGTCTCCACCCCATCATCAGCTGCTTCGCCGGCTGCCCCAGCTAATGTGACAGGCCGACGGCGGCTTCGCGCTTGCCGCAAGGTCCCATGACTTAACACAAAAAATGTAGGTGTATGCTTCGGGTGTATCGAATATTCAAACAAGGTTGATACCACAGGGTATTGATAAAGGACTACGTTGCCAAAATTTAAAGGTTTATTCTTTTATTAACTATTAAAATTGGCCAAGGTTGTTTATTTCTACATCCTGTGGTTTCACGTTTTGATTTCATGATCATGTATGAGCTCATGTACATGTCGCTTTTTCGTCGTATACTATTGTTGAACATGTACATATACAAATTCAATATGCGCTTTTGAAATGCTCTGAACATTATTTAAAAAAGATCACATGTACATAATTGCGTGATGCATGTTGCATTCTGATTTTTTGGGGGAACATTTTTTTTTTAGTTTACCCTGAACAAACCCAAAGCTTCACCATCATGTTCACTTCACAATTTCAATTTAGTTTTCTGTTCGAGCTCATTCTCATCGGGACACCCACTCCTCAACCAATATTTTTTCTTGAATCACAGCCAGCCAGCTAAGCTACGCCGATCCCGTTTGAGGTGAGCCCGGATGAGCTTGAAACCTTGGAGATGCAGATGAATGAGATCGTGCTCGGCGACCATCCACCTGCAGAAGCTGAAGTGGTGCACGATGATGGTGCCCGACGTCAGGCAGAGAAGGACTAGTGGGTAAAACAATGCGGTGATAGCTACATAGTGGGTAGAAAAAACCTTGCATTCACACCTTATCGAGTTATCAATATATTGTATTTATTTATGGTGTACGATTCATGGGGTAGATTTTCAACATATGTTTTCCATATACACTGACATATTGGGATAATATCACTCAATATGACTATTGTAGATGGTTAATTATCAAAAGATCGTTTATTATCATAATATGTTATTATGTATCCTGCGAGATAATGTATATCTAAGTAGGCTAAGTAGGCTAATTCATTAAGTTTGACCTGTCACCACATATCCTATAGTGTATTGTTGTGAAACCCGTCTTCGTGGCTCAAAAAACACACTTGTGGTAGAATATTGAATGGCAAACTATTTCAACGCATTGATTTTCAGTTATACATATCGTGGTGAAACCTGCAGGACCGGATGCCCCTGGAAGCGGCTATGCCCGAGTTATCCCAAGACATGGAGACATTGGCTGATCAAGCATATGCTGCTGTCGTTCCAGAAACCTTTGAGGGAGATCCATATGCAGCTCAGTTTTTTGGCCATTGTTATGAACCAAGTCTAGCTTACGTATATGTGGAAACTCTTTCATGATTTCAAGTGATAGACCTATCATATCATATATCTTTCTGGTCTATGCAGTCACCAAGTATGATATCGAAATTGATTTCAATAAAAATAAACCCCTGAGACCTGCAAAACTCATCCGAGGTTAGCCAAGTCAAGGGCTGCAAAGATCGAAAGTGCTCAGTCTCTTGTGGAGCGTGCCGCTTCTGATCCCAAGGTCAAGAAGCAATTGAAACCGAAGAAGCCAGCGGCTAAAGGGGCCGGCCGTGGCCGTGGGAAAGGGAAGGCCAAGCCACCAGTCCCAGTTGAGGGTGGGGAAGATGGAGAGAAAGATGGGGAGGAAGATGGAGAGAAACATAGTGAGAAAAAACATGATGCGAAAGAGGGTCATGCTGAAACCGGTGGGGATGCCAGCACCTCCGACCCAAAGAAATCCGTTGACATCGCAGCATTGTGGGCTGCAAAGGACCTGCTATTATCAAAAAGGTTTGCCAATATAGATTCTGAAGTACTTACTGGTCAATGGCTTGAACATAAATATATATATAGTATATAATGTATGTAAAACATTATTACTAGTCAGGTAGCTGGTGATGATATTAACGATGGACATCGATAGTTGATGATACTAGCAATATCATTCCATTCGATCCTTTGTCCAGAAACAAGTTCAGTATGATTATCATCAGCGAGCTACGAATGAACTTTACATCACATAACAAATATTTACCATCCTGTGATTTCCCACTGTGATTAGTAAGGCTGATTCGAAATGCCGGTAGGAAGATGAACTTCGCAAAGCTGGGGTGCCTATTCCTGATGGTGCCGGCCAGAAGAAAAGCTACAGCATCAAGCCCCCACCCAATGCCCGTATGGATGATGTGGCTAGCCTCGGAATCTTGTGCCTCCACTGCACTATGCATCAACATACGAAGTGTTAAACAAACATGAAATCCACCTAGGAGTATTAAGCGATGCCAAACATGAGGGATAGAGACAAGTACCGCTACTTGATCACTACATATCACTACCACCTTAAGTATGCATCTGGTTTCCGGAAACAAAATCATGTTGGTATATGATATCTATATACGTAAGTATACGTTCTGGCAAATAATGCCTTCTAACCTCTGACCCTCTCTAATCCGCTACATCAGCCTCATCGCATCGCTTAGGTGGAGCATTGACCAGATCTACGTCACGAAGGTCTTGGATGCCAGCAGCGCCCCCACAGGCCTGGCAGCCAACAAGAAAGGTGGGTGCACCATCAGTGTCCGCAAACGTGGTGGATGGGTTGACAGCTATCAGATCGGCCAGAAGATGGCTGGCTGGATCTAGGAGGGTTCATTTTAGCATTTCAATTTTGATTTGAGAGCTGCAGCATGACATGCGAGATGATACCCGTTGGATTATTAGTTTAGCTCACCTGGGTGTTTTTACAATCCGTTTAACATATAGGATGATTAGCATGAATAATATATATATATATATATTGTACTGTGTTTTGTATTAACCATTTTGTGCAGCTTGATTCTCTAGCCTCGGTTCTGAGTTCTTCAGCCCAGAACGCCAGATTGCCAATTGAGTGGGTGAAAACTGCACCGCTGTTATTTTACATTTAGCATCTGTGCAGCTACCTCTTGTGCAACAGAATGCAAGACTACCTCACCATATCTCAGTACTTAAGCTTGTTTTGCCCAAATCCGGCCCAAAAGATCGATTTTAGTGAGGAAATTCAGGGTGGTACAGCCATGGCGTTTGGCCTATCGAGACGGAAAGCAGTCTTGCTACTGTTCTATGGGGCCCCAGTCGTACTGCCTCCA
The DNA here is from genome assembly GCA_947184155.2 of Cladocopium goreaui. Lineage (NCBI taxonomy): Eukaryota > Dinophyceae > Suessiales > Symbiodiniaceae > Cladocopium > Cladocopium goreaui. The sequence continues at coordinate 432,025 of CAMXCT020000047.1, read as the reverse complement.
AGCTGAATGGCGTATTGAATAAAATTTCCTTTGAAAGGGGTCCTCAAGGTGAAAGGGGCCCTGGCCTAGAAGCCTCCAAGATTAATTTCGACCGAGTTTTTGCCTTTGTATTAAAAACTCGGTCGAAATTAATCTTGGGGGCTTCGCGCGCATAAGGAACATTCTTGGCCAGGACCTCTTTCACCTTGGGGGCCCCTTTCAAAGGAAATCTTGTTATTGTCAGAATTTAATTTGCATCCGAAGAAATTATGAATGATTCCCAAAAATGTTCACGACAATGTGCCCAACCCAGGCTCCACTGCTTGGACTATGTGTCTCAGCAAATGACCATGGCAGACCCAGCATGGTCTCGGGACAGGGGTGCTTGCATGGTTGGCCCGATTGAAAACTCTAGATGTTAAAAAATATCATGATAAATTTACAAAACCATTCGATACTTAATGCTAGGAACATTACGTATGAATACATATTATATATATGTGTGTGTTTGTTTCTAAATATTGCACACCAACCCCTGAGAAGGACCTCGATGTCTTCGAGATGTTTTCGGGTTGCGGTGAACTCTCAAAGCAATGCCGTGCCAGTCTTAGTTGACACCTAAATCTGCTTAGTGTTTTTGTTTGACAAAATGATGCTGATTGCAGCCATTACAGTGACAACATCTGTAACCTATTCGGATTTCATTACATTACATTGTATATATACGTATATGTGGTGAATGCTAATCATGTTGGCATACGTATGCACCCCTAAAACTCTGCAATCACCTAAGTAGATATCGGATGGTTTGAACCAAATTTGGTCCATGGCATCTCCCATTCTCCCGGCCCAGGTGCTTCTGGCCTCCACGTTCGAAGGTACGACTTGGAACGTGGGCCGATGTTTGACTTCACAACCCCACAAGGGTTTTTCCTGGCTCTCAAAAACACATTGAGAGTCAGGCACAATGGGCTACTGTGGTGTGGAGTGCCCTGTTCAAGGAGACTTGGTTCAATATTTTTTTCAAGCTTATATTTTTTGGGGATCGAAAGTTGAACAGTCTAGCTAGGTAATGGAAAAAAAACATATCCTGTGGGTTTGCGAAACTTTCCGGTTATTCACAGTGGTCATAGTGGAAGGTTTATATCTACATTTCATATGTACATATATACACATTTTAATTTTTGTTCATCTGCATCAATCTGTGAAGATACCATTTACAGATTGATTCTCAATGTATATATATATATACATATATATATATGTATATAAAAGGTGCATTGGTCTTGATGCCAAGATATAATATATATATATATATCATATACACATAGCAGATATACCATGTATATTATATATATATATACTTTACATATATTTTTCTGTGGTATTGGTTGTTGCCAACCACATGACCTTGCTGAACCTGTATCTTTCCTACGACTATTTCAGATAACTTTTGGTGACCAGGAATCCCACACAATACCTTGGACTGGCAATTTGCCACTTTGCTTGGCCCCGGAAAACGGACCCCACCAAGTAAGTCCCCCGAAAAATAGCTTTTTCCTGAGTTTTCTAAAGGAAATTTGATACTTGGTGGGGTCCGTTTTCCGGGGCGAACCCAAGTGGAAAATTGGCATCTTGGACATCAATATTTCAAGTTGGGTTGCATATATATATATGTATATATACATATATATATATATATGTATCAAGATTCGAACATTACCCCGTCTTATGATTCAAATTCGGCAACCAAGTTGGGTGTGGATTTCAATGGCGACGACGAAACGTACGATGCCAGGGCACGGGATAATGGGAGACCCGGGACTGGAATGCGTCGAGTGTGCAAACACAATTGCTGCACGCACAGCTTTGCTGGTGATGGTTGCATTGATTCGTGGCATATGGTGGGCCGACCTTTGGCTTAATATACGATATGCAGTTTGTTTATATAGAGTGTTTTTGAAAACCCAAAATATACATATAAGTACGTTGGGGATTGGTTTTTGACAAGTATAATCAAACCATAAATATATATACATATATATCTTTAGTTTTTTGTGGTAACCATCACGTATGTATATCCGCTGGTTTGGAATGTACCATCATAAGAAACATTACAAACCATATAGACTTGCATCCCCTAGTACATGGCCAAGGCAGAACAACCCGGGTCAAGTGTGTTGAAAGACACACCTTACCTTTCGCACGTATTGACATCGATGGGGCCATCATTTCTACGTCGCATGTGGATGGGGAACTTCGATCATTTTGCACCGAAGCCTTCAATGCTTTTCGGAAGCTGGTCTGCCCCTAAGGTGGTTTTGCAGAATGTCATTCAGTGTGATGAAAGCACCTTCGTGTGCTAGTTTCACGTGATATCAGGAGTATATCATATTATTATATAATTATATTATATATAGTAACGAATCAACATGTCGAGGCACTATGGATCATCATGTTTTTTGGGGCTTAACTCACCTCACTGCGAACTGGCTTGTTGGCTGAACCTCAGGATCATTACTGGGCAGTACCATGAACTTGAAATCTATCCCACCAAATACTACTGCTTTACATATACGAATTGCAATTAATGAATTTGGGGCAGCAACTAACTGTTAACCTTTAAGGTTTTGAAATCTTGAGAGTTGATCATATCCGATTAATTACTCAAAATGATTGCCTACTTGTATCCCATATGGTGATTGATGTGTGCTTCAGCACCCAGTTGATATTATTGGAAGGTACTTGAAAATCACTCATCACCATATCTTTTTTTGGCCCAGGCCTTCTATAGAAGACTTTCAATCACATCTTCCTCAACATATCCGACGTATGCTGCAGCAAAACTCGGAAGGCATGTACACAAAGAAAGTCATGCCCGATGGAAGGGTGCAAGTAACCGGCGGGAAGCGGTTGAAGGAGAGTGGCAAATACACTCCTAAGTTTGGCAAGCATGTTGCCAACCTTCTCTTAAAGCGGAAGCCTAGTGCAGCTTGTTCTATTTAGTTTGAGGATATGATGTCGACATATTTGGTTTTAAATGGTGCAGGAACACAAGTATGACATTATCTTTTAAGTTCAATCATGCCCAATCTGCAAACCCATATTATGTATGATCTGGTTTAACAAAATTAAGTATTAATATGTTCTATCGGTTTCTGAATATTCCATCCAGAGTGTGGTTCCAACCTGGCCCAAACCGGTCCTTCCTTTTGCAGCTTCGCTCCGCTTCAGGTATCTGCCTCTGCGCTGGCAAATGCTCGTCACAAGGCATTGAAAGGACGAGGGGGCTTTGATCCTTGATACCAAGACAAAAGCTGTTCTGATTTAGTGATGGTCGCTGACACAAGCCCTTTTAGAGAATCCATATTGAAAGGTTATCACAGTTGTATATGTATATAATCTACGTTTTCACCAGGTGTAAATCTATTAACTGCCAGTAAATAAAGCATATAGGGTTCTGTGGCTTCAGTGCTGCCCAAATCAATCGTGGCTGCTGCAGGATTCACCCCCAAGTTAGGTACTTGGCAGAACACAATGTAATTTGAGGATGTTTGAGACGATCGATTAATCTTCATTCCATATACTTTGTTTGTTGCTCACTCATATATATATATTTATATGTGATTCTTGATTGCTGTCGGAACTTTGAAGAGATGAACCACTAACTTGTTTTTTTGGGGGAAACATATCATATTAATGGTTGTGTATCTTGTGGTGAGCCATATTCGAACCTAATCATTTCCAGTATATCTAACAAACAAACATGGTTTTGGTGACCTCAAACAAAATATGGTATATATCGCAAATCTGGATAAATATTTTAAGCATACCCTTAAAAGCTGGTTGATTAATATGAAGATATCGGTGTTGATAATGATACAACTATGTATGGGTTATTAAGCTGAGGGCTTCAAACCTTCAGTGCGTACCGGATCTGATGCTAGTGGTTGGCTAACAGACTATTTGTTTGATGTAATACTTAGCTCGGGAACCTGTTGGGTAAACTTGATAAGGAGTGCCCTTTTGAACCTGTTTGTAAAGCAAACACTGCATTCAACGGGCATTCAGCATTGGTAAACTTTAGAGCTATGAAAGACAGGGATGGATAATTCACATTTGTCCTTTCTACCTGTGTGTAAATCAGAAACTTGGTAAACAGGCCACTCAAGATTGGTGAACTCCAGCCGTATAATGAACAAAACATTCTGTAAATATGCACATATGCAAACACATAGCAATATGCTTGTGAGTAGATCAAAAGGTGTTACATCCGTTCCATACCCATCCTGTTTGGCTCAGGAAATGCCACTTCAGTGGCAACATGCTCGGCTGAACGAGTTGACTGAGTTCCTAAAGGAGGAGCAGAAGCTGGGTAACTTCAAACCCCAGCCAGGTTTGCCCTTTTAAGCAAACCCTACTAGCATGGTAAGGCTCGTTTCTTAACACCGTCAAACCAACGTTTGTATGAGAAACAGATGCCAATGTTGAAAGGTGCTTTAAGACACCTTACGGCACGTTTCGTTTGACCACCCTGTGCCTATTTTGTGAACGACAATTAAGTTTTGGATACATACCCACGGTGAGAAGCTTTCAACTGTGGGAATCCGTAATTCCGTAGATACTTTGAGAGAAAATCTCAAAATCTCACCGTCCAGCATGCTTCAAAGGAATGGAAAATGATGGCATACGGACAAATATTCTGAATATATTTGGCCCCGCAAAAGTGTTGGGATGTCGGATGGCCTTACTTGCCATAATCTTCACAATTGGGGGATCGTGACAGACCGTGACAGACCGTGACAGACCGTGACAGACCGTGACGAATACATAAAACAATACTTAAATATACGACATTGTCGGAAACCACCGTGACAGACCGTGACAGACCGTGACGGGCCGTGACGGGCCGTGATGGGGTGGGTGGGTCCGTGACAGCCCCCAAAAGATAATCCTCAAGATTGTATTTTCTCTTTGTACTAATATTTTTATATAATGCTTCATCGGTTTGCTGGTAGGTTTTGGATCGGTGGGTGCCCCTTTCACCGGTCACCAGTGGGCCTTCTCGCGTAGCAATGGCAACAGCCTCGGAGGATGATGTGTTGGTGAAGGTACTGGGTGCTTCAAAGATGTTTATCACGATATATCAATGCATATATATATATATATTGACAAAATCACCAAATAAGATCTGATATCAATAAAGCGTGTTTTTACCATCATACCCCGAATGTAGGCAAGTATGATGATCTATGTGTCATATTAAGACTATGACTATGTGGGTGTATATTACATATTAGCCTGGTTTATCTACAACATATGTGGCCAAAATGAGGATAAATATAAACCTCATACGGGCAGTCACGGCCATCGTGAATCAAATTAAAAAATGACCGCTGCCTTTCAGGCAGCCCAGCTTGCTTTAGAAGCTGGCCGACGTCGGCGTGCTCTTGCTGAAGCGGCTTTGCTGAAGGATCAAGGGAAACACCCTCGTCCACCTGCAACCACTTCTACTAAAGTGACTCCAGAAGGGAAGATGCTCCGTAGCACTAGCTCTCTGGAGCCCGTGGAGCCACGCTGCTTGAATTTCGATGCTGATGGTGGATCAGGCTAGGAATATCAAAATGAATCCCTTAAGTTTTTCTTTGTCGGTATGGTGCCCCGCATGTGAAGTGTCACTGCACATATATATATGATTATATTATCTAGCAACTTTTTTTGGAATGATTCGACCCTGTGCCAAATGATATACATAGTGATTATGTACATGGCATTTGAACACAATTGGCTTTGCGTCGAATCATCCCTGAATGGTACCTCTTGTGGTAGGAGACGCGTCGGAACCGGGTCTTGTGGCAAATCCAGTTCACAAGGCTGTTGCTGCTGCAGTGGCTTGGATTCTGATTACAACACTACCTATGTTGATGTTAGCATCAATTACATTGTAGTAACTATTAATGTGTTTCATTTTTTGGATAGATTATTTCATGCTTCATCACCAGCAATGATGTCGCTATGTGTACTGATTTGTGATACCGTTTGTGTTTATGCTATTGTTTGTGCACGACCCACATGTCACACATACAGTACAAGTAGATATGCACACAGCTAAGGTGGGGTGTGCTAGTGGTTCTACGATGCCCACCGCAGCAACCATGCAGCAGCAAGCCACTCCTCAGCACGGTCCTGCCCGCCCTTTGCAAGCAGTAGCAACAACAGCTGCAGCACGCCCTTCACCTGCAACCTGTCTTCGCCCAGATGTTGAAAGCATTTACAGCACCAGTGCAGTCGCCGAGCCCGTTCCCCCTTTCCCTGGTCAGCAGCCACCACTCACCCAGGATGTCCCCATGTATGAGAACACAGTGGAGGATGACTTTGTGGAAAGGTTCCTGAAATTGGACAATGTCCAGCTCAATCAACTTCGCCTAGAAGCACATCAGCACCCGTTGTTCAACACATACATGGATGAAATTCGCCTTGATGCTATGGGTTGTGGCAGCCCAGCAGGTTCTGAAGAGGATCATATCTTCTCTGAAGACCCTGAGAAACTGGTAGATGACCTAGCTTGGTTTCATGGATGGTTGGCCCGACGTGACACTGACAAGCAACTGGAAGCATCACAGAATGCATCCATGTTAGAGGCCCCAACCTTGCAGCTCAACTTGGTTACTCCACCAAAGCCCCAGCCGGAGCTGAGTAGTGGGTTGCAAGCACCTCTGCCTCCACAGCCTGAAGCCTCAGCAGCTCAGCCAAAGCCACGTGAACACACACAGCCTGAAGCCCCAACACCTCGGCAGCCTGAAGCTTCAGCAAATCTACCAAAGCCAAGTGAACATGCACAGCCTGGAGCCTCAGCACGTGAGCACTCACAGCCTGAAGCCTCAGCACCTCGGCAGCCTAAAGCCCCAGCCCCCCCAACAAGGGAACATGCACAGCCTGAAGCCTCAGCATGTGAACACACACAGCCTGAAACTCGGCACCCTGAAGCCTCAGCACCTCGGCAGGTTGAAGCCTCAGCACCTCAGCCGAAGCGTGAGCATGCACAGCCTGAAGCCTCAGCCAAACCCATCCCCATGGAAGTTGAAGGTGCGGTGGAGCCTCCACCTTTGCCCAAGCAGCTGCCACCTTCGCCTGCACCCAAGCCCTTTGCAGCAGCTGAACCCAAAGCAAAGCTTGCTCCAGTGGCAGCCAAAGCCACAGCAGGAACTGAAATTGAATTTCAACCTGTGACAGCTCAAGGCATGCAAGCTTTCTGGAATGTGATGAGGCGCAAAAGCACTGATGACTTGAGCATGAGCAGCACCCCTGCAAAAGTTGTGTTGCCTCCATGTCCTGTACCTCAGATCTTGCCTTGCGAAATTGTAGCCGCAATGGGCGAAACAGAGCCCCAACCTCCGGTGAGTTTGCCTCAGCCAGTGACGCCGCCTGTTCCTCCGACTCCCGCACCCACGGTGCTTGAGACACCAGCAACTTCGACCCCGACACCAGCACCAAACACAGCAGTACAGCCAGGCCAGCACTCTGTACCACCAGCCCCTACGGCAGCAGCTCCAAGCATCACCCTTGCACAAGCACCAAGCACAGCAGTGCAGCCAGACCAGCACTCTGAACCACTAGCTGTGGCCGATCGGGCATCTTACATGAGGTTCTACAGAAGTGGTCGCTCTTCTAAGGCACCACCTGAGGTCTCAAAGAATCTAGGCTTCAAATGCATGTTTATGTATATTGTATATTTGTGTTGTAATATGCACATTAGGCATTTGCGTGCTTTGTTTGGTGAAGTTTTGCTAGTGGTTCAGCCATGCATGGTAGTTTTATATGATAGGGTTATGTTAGCAAATATGTCACTGGGTGTGCTTGTGAGAAAAAATCATAGGTATTTTTCTCACATGTAGAGTGTGCGGACTACAACTATTTAGATACACAAACACATACACACACACATGCGCATACTCACATGTACAGATGCTTTGACATGATCCACTACAATACAAGTTAAACATCTACAAGATTGTCTACATGTGTATATATATATATATATAATACTGCATGTATGTGTTTCTAAATCTATATGTATATAATATTATTTATGTCCATTACCAATACTAAATAAGAAATATGGATCTATATTAATTAACCATGAATGTTTGTGGTTTTCATCGCCCAGGAAATTTGAAGAGGCTGCAAAGGACAAGAGCGGCCGGCTGATGAAGCAATTGTATCTTGAGTACTTGCAGAGTGGGGAAGATTGGCTTTCGTCTTCAATCGTAGTTTCCCAAAGGCAATCCAACACCAGCACTACTGGGGGACGCACGGGTTGGTTGACCAGGAATGAGCCTTGCCCGAATTTTAGACCCTGATGTATGTTGATTAATGGTGGATAGTACTAAGAGGTAAGCCAACCCAAAACTGTACCTACCCAATTAAAACCAACTCTGGGGTAATCCGTAAGGTTGATGTTGGTGGCTGAGATGCTAAACATATATAGTGTACATACATGTAATATATATAGGTATATTTATGTATGTATATATATATATGATATCTGTATTAAAATGTCACCAAACACCGAACACCGTAATGATTATATAAATATGGTTTTGAAGCCTGAGCCGCTGCCCACCATCAAAAGTGGTTGAATATATATGGGGATGAAGAACATCAATACCATAATCACTTGATAATCATAATGATGATGCGGCTATTTATGAATGGCCGGTGCTCAGGATCTGCTGGTTAAGTACCACCAGAACACCGCTCTGGTGGATCAGTTGATCCAGGCCAAGACTGCAGCTGGGCAGAGCCGAGCTCATCCTGAGTTTCCTCATGCGGAGGACCCTCAGCATCTGTAATTCATGAAACCTAAATCATGACCGTAGGCCACTTGATGTATAATGAAATGCCAAAAAAAATGAAACAACATAGGTCATCATAAGGCATCCATAATTATCATGTCTACTTTGCAGCTGCTCAGGACATGAAGCAGTACAAGGTTTGGCTAGAGGATTACGAAGTGAACGAAGACTCCAACCAACGTTTGGTTGCAGTATCCCGCGAGGCTGAAGGAACCCATGATGGTCAAGTGCAGCCGAACCAGTCAGGTGATCAGAATTCAGGCAATAATCCGCCACCAAAGCCACCACGTGTACCAAAGGAAAAGAAAGAGAAAACTGAGGACCAGCTTGCACGTGCTGTAACTAGATGTCATGATTTTATCAGTTTTGTTTGGTTTCATTTGGCGTGATTTGATGGAATCCACTTGTTTGATTTAAATATGTCATTAGCATGGCTTGTCATCAAATAAACAGTAGTATTTTCCTAACATAATCATCTGCCTAGGCAATTGTAAAGGTGAATGCCAACCTCTTGGAAATCACCCAGTGGAACTTCAAGCTCCAAAAAGCGAACGTGTTCGGGTCCCAGACATGCGTCGTGGGGTGCTTTGTTTGCCACACAGGCTTGAAGCTTTCTATATATATATATATATATGTGTATGTAGTTTCTCTATCAAGCGACTTATGATGAACCACATATATATTTATATTTTGAGAATGACATACATGCATATAATCATACCGACACGGTGATCACAATTTATCATCGTTTTATATAGTTCACAAAAACTATGGCGATATGACAAAAATGATTCATCGATGTATATATATATATATATAATATTATATAATATTATATAATATTATGTAATATTATGTAATCACCCTTTGGTTTTGCACAAAAGCCATCATCAGTCCCAGATAGCCTATTTGGTTTATTCACTAGCCTTCATTCTGAAGATAGTCATATAGACTTCGCCTCACTGACTCAGGGCGGATCTGATCGCCCAAGCCTTTGTGTCGCAAATGGAGAACGAGGGTGTGGAACTTCGCAAGGCAAAAGCTGCCTTGGAGGATGCCCTGGCGAATGGGACTGATCTCAACATGCCGCGTGTTGCCTTGGATGCGGCAAACGAGCAGTACAAAAGTGCATCAGCCCAGATCCGAAAAACGGCCGTGCCGCCCAAGGCAGCAAAAGCCAAGGCGAAAGCTTCTGCAAAAGCAAAAGCCAATGCTGGGCCAAGCACGTAGGTCTCACACGTTTTGATCGCAAATGCGCAACGGCAACATTAGTAATAATATATATATATAGACATTTATTTATTTATTGGACTTGTGAACCATATCAATTGGTATATTATATAAGTGTTAAGTTCCTGTTTATATGTTGTGATAGTGATAGTGTGTGTGGGATTTCCCAACTTGCGCATCATTTTGGTAGAAATTTGGGCTGCACATTCGCCCAATCTGAAATGGATCTATCTTCAAGTTTGTGCTGTAGAACCTGCTGCTTAGACACTTCCATGTGCCTTGGGCTTCGGGGTTGCTACTCCCGGCACTGTGGCCAACTAGTCGCAATAAAACATTAGAAAACCATCCCGTTCATGTCTTGTCAACAAATTGTTTTACGAAATATGTATATTCAATTATTGATGTCTATTAGCTTTTGCTGTGATGATACATGATGTTCAAAATCCGTAGCATGAGGGCCTGAGTAGCACCGATCAGGAATGATCACAATCTTTAATGGCACAATGTTGGTGGCTGTGGGAACAGCTTTGGCTTGAGGTTGAAAAAGGTATGTGCACTTTGAACTCGGCCCAGCGTCAATCACCAACATTGACATGAACTCCTTTGAAAAAAACATACATGAATCCCATAGAATGATATATATATATAATTATTAAGGGTATGATAAATGTGGTCTATTAATATACAATTACATCAAAGTGATTATCAGTGGGAGATATGCTTCTGATCCGCCCCACGCAGGCAACCATTCATTTGCAGACTATCTGATCTGCAGTCTTGGCCGTGGTGTAGCTTTGCCTGCACTAAAGCCCATAATTAGCACCCATAATTATGTTACCAGAATTGGTATTATTATCATTGTGAACCTTGGCAAATGCTGGTAATGTATGTGCATAGATCCTACTGGATATGGTATATGGTGAATTAGCCCCGAAATGCATCCAAGCTGGTGGCCCAACGTTCCCACCGGTCAGCCGCAGCCAGGCAACCAGCTGTCATGATCTCCAAAGGGCTGCTGCTGCCTCTGTCGAGGAGGCGAAGGCAAGTTGATTTCAAATTCAGGGTGATGGTGATCATGATGACGACGATAATGAGAATGACGATGATGATGATGATGAAGAACTCATCACTGAAAACCATTCTGCATGTATTGAAGGTGGCCCTAAGAGACCTTAAGGACACCTTCGTTTATGATGAATATAAAATAATGATGTTGATGCTGATGTTCAGTACACTTACTAGTGATGATGATGATGATGGTGATGATGATGATGATGACGATGATGATGATGATGATGATGACAATGGTAAAACATTTCCTTCATGTTGATCATAAAAGAAACGGTTGGAGTAGTTCGCACCATTGTCGTATTTAGGCCATAAGTACTGTATATTTAGAAAATCATCACAGGTTAGAGGTCATCCTATTAAATGTGGATTTTCAAACTATTCGCAATGATGATACCTCACCCTGTGAAGGCCTTGGGGGGACTATGAGCACGTTGACCCAAAAGTTAGCCAGGCTTGGTTGCAGTGGCAAATACCCTGCAAACATAGAACGGGACCTTTATGCAGCATTGCACCTGTCAGTATCACCATATTGGTTAGAAGTTCCTGCCCGGAGCCAAGTTAACCGGGAAGATGTTGAAATGAGACGCATCCCGCTACTGCTACCTCATGAAATGTACCACTACCTATTCGAATCTTTGCTCGTAAAATTTTGATTTTGTTTCTTTGTTGAACATGTTTAATTTGTTTTTTTGTTATGTATTGTTTTGGGATTTCCAATAACCAGTCTGTAAATCCACAGGCATCACTAGTTAGAACAACAATCTTTGGCCAAGCTTAAGGATAGTGGGAAGCTGGTTCTCAACCCCATCGAGATTGCAAAGTTTTGGGGCCACGTCACCAAGACTGGATTCCTAGATCGAAACCACCCTGGCAAGTGGGGGGCCAACGTGATTGGATTGTACGGGGACGATGCTCGATACACAAAGTCAGGTGAAAAACTGTTGGCCATTATGTGGAATTCTATCCTTCAAGAACCTGCACGTGTCTAGGCACCTCAGGGTAACATTTTGTTTCTATATAGGTTTTACTTCAAACCAAATTATTCCCGATGATTTTGGAGAAAAATAACGGCCCTTAAACTTATATAGCCTTTACTGCTCTCATGATTGTGTTGCCAAAAAATCCAATGATCGAGTTATCATATTCTTCTCTGGCCCGGCGATCGTGCTTAGGTCTGGATTTGGCCCGGTTTCCTATTTGCTTGTTGCGGATGGCCCTGGTCGTGCCTGATTACACTTTGATGAGGGTACACCAAGTGATTGCATGGAGCTTCCAGGTTTCTATTCCAGCACTCATTATCATTTTTTGGGGAAAGCTCATTTCAAATTAAATAAACACATTTCAAAATAACAGCAAATATGTTCTGGGCAACCATCAGGTTCTGGCAACAGGGATCTTTCCGGACAAGGATTTTGAAGGAAAGCCTTTGCCATCAGAACACATGAAACGCAGCGGCAAACCCATTGCAGGACGGATTGTTATTGACCAATATGGGGGCGTGTACCTGAAACCCTGCCATGTACAAAAAGATGGTTCGTTGAACTTTACCCCATGGCAGAGTTGATCATCACCTGGTCGTTGATCAATCAGTATATATGATATCGATGGTTAACCGTATTGAATTTACATCTCGTATTCCCGAAAAGTAATATAATATATATATATATATTAATACATAATCCCAAACGGCCCCACGAAGGCCTTGAACCCAATTGATCCGGTGGTCAACGGTCGCCTCAGGAGGGCCAGCTTATTGTGTCGAGTACAGGGGCGACTGGAAGTACCAACGGGAATGCTTTGGGTTGAAGACGCATTGGACAGCCCAAGACTTTTGCCATGTTTGCACTGCCAAAAAAGAAGGTAATTGGATGTCAAAGTGTCTTGACATGCAATGCTAGAGTTTTGGGCCTGAAAGATCCTCATGATACTGTGGGCTATCCTCATAAGATGTACTACTAGTTTTGGATGTACCTCGATTTATGGGATGATGTAGCAGGACCCCAAAAGGTGGATATGGAATGGTTTCATATGGGCTAACCCACATTATGTATCTATAGGGTACGTTTGTAGCATTATTTAAAGGGTACGTACACAGTCTACTGCGTACACAGCTTTCAATTTTCATCGCAATGCCAAGGTGGACTCGGTTGGGGAGAACGTTTCCCAGGAGGAGCCATGAGAATGGCTTGACCGCATGCTTCAGGCAGTGGGAGAACATGTTGTTTTGAAAAAACATTCCCCCCCAAAAAAAGGGATACACTCCCATACCCGGAAGAATATGGGTCCTCCAAATGCATGTGAGATTAACACATATGTGTTAGACTTTGGTGGCGGTTCAGGTATCCCCATCCATTTTTCAATGTTCCTGGCTTCACTCCGAACCAAATACGGTGGTGCACCATGCATTGTGTCAACCTTGGGATCCTCCAGAATTTCAACGGCAGTCTGGTTTCCCTGCTCAATAGCCATGGATTCTTGGAATTGATTTGTGATTTTTCCACTAACTGATGACTCATCATGGTCAAAGTACAGCTTTTGGTGATTCTCCATTCCTTATCATTTTAATATTTCACACGATTAATCGTCAGTTTTGACCATTGTCAGTACTAGGTACTATTATTTAAAAAATATTGATGGTTCATGCTAACTCATTGTCATGTGTTTGGGTTAGCTGCGGTGGCTGAGGATTTTTCGGTGGTACATCCTTGGATGACAACCTGCGGATCCTCTCAGCTCGTTTTCGAAAATGGGCGAGCATCAACAAGTATGGGAAACATGGCTGAAACCTTTCTAAGTGTTTGAAAGCCTGCAGTCTTGATTTTTTACTATGCGTCCTCCAGACGCTCTGAAATCTAAAAGGGTGCTTCCATTGATTTTTTCTGCTCAAGGTTTTACATAAACCTATACAGGTATGGTTGTACCAAGATGTATCTCCATTTGCTTATGACATGCCATGATATTGGGCACTCCCCAAATCCACTAACAGTCATATAAACATCATCATTTTTGCAGGGAACCCTAACTAATGATCATCATCTTAAATATAGGCAGTACAATATATATTATAATATGTATTTATACCAGGAATAGTAAACCCTAAACTCTCTCTCTATATTATATATATATATGTCTCTCTCGCTCTAGATGAATCCGATCACCTTTTCCACTTCCCAATGCGATGCCAAGGCACAGCCAGGGATGGATCACCAGTGGCCTTCTGAACGTGGTGGATGGATACCCAACCTTATGTTGCAAGGCGTACAATGGCCGATTACTGGTCATTTTTTTGGACCGATGCATCCATGCGTTGGCAGCTAGAGTGGATGGCGACCCCGAAATCTACAATGCTTGTGTTGCTGTTAGATCCCTCACTAGTTGGTTTGACTTGCTTGAACGAGCAGGCCGCTACCTATGTGACCAGGAAAGGGTGACCTTGCACAGTCTGCACGGCAAATATGTTCGGGCACTTGAAATGTTGGCTATCATTGCTTTGAAAACTGATGTGAGCCGGTGGAAGTTGCAACCCAAACTGCATCCGTTTGTGCATATTAATGAAGACCACCTGTGGTTTGCCTACAACGCTAGGCACTACCACTGTTATGTTGACGAGGATGCCATGGGACTATTTAAAAATTTGGCACAGAAGTGCCATAGAGGAAACCTCCTAGAGTTTCGTATCATGTGCCGTTTCCTTTTGCGACTGGCATCATGGGTCCCAGGCACTGGGTGAGGATTGAATACAAACTTAATCCTTACCTAGCAAACCATAGTTGTTTTCTATAACCATAGTTGTTTCCAACTCCAAGCCTGCCCCTTTGTGCAGCCCAGTCGCCGCACCAAAGTCCGCCACGACCAGCATGGGAGATGAAACGCTGCGGGAAGGGCCGTGGGTAGTGTGACCCTGGAGTTGTCGGAAACCATTTGTCGGAAACACTATTCTAACAATGTCTTGCTATATCACGACGGACCTTAGATTTTGAGGTCGGCATGCCTGAGAGCTGACATTCGTCAATGTCATCATATAGTGCATGCTTTCGATTCTCAGGGATTGTTTCAACAATTCTTCAATCTTGGTTGCTAAATGTTGCAACACATGTTTCAATTTGTTGAAAACTGTTTCAACGAGTGCCCTAAAATTGCTTAAAACTGTTTCAACGCTTGTTGAAACTTGCTCATTACCCAGAACTGTTTCAAAACTTCTTTCGGATCTATCATTGACGCAAAAAATGGTTTCAACCAACTACCCCTTTCAACACAGAATGCTACTTGTTCCTCTTGCCTTGTGCTGAAAATTTGACTTCTACATCTGTTGTTGGCAACGTTAGGTCTGCCAAAGAGGAATGGCGTTTGATGGGCCACTGCTACCCGACAGTAAGACAACATCACTTTCCACACCTGCTATCCCCTGGGAAGACTGCGCTTTGGCTGCTGTTTTTTTCTGAAGCGGGCTCAGGCTCAGGAGTATCTGTCCACGCCTGCCCGGCTCCTTTGCGCCTCAGCTGCGTGCTGTGGCACACATCACGGCAGAGAAGACATCTTCAGGTTCCCTTGCTTGGCCCCGCTTTTCTTGCCACGCCAGCTGAGCGCTGTTTTGTGGTCAAGTTGCTTTGGTTCGGTGTCACTTTTTGTTTGCCACATGCACTGGGTGCTGTTTTGTGATCAAATTCCCTCGGTGTGGTATTGCTTTTCTTGCCACGCGCGCTGAGTGCCGTCTGGTAGTCAAGGTCCATTGGTTTGGCGTGACTTTTCTTGCCACACGCAGTGTGCTGTTTTGGTAAGGCCAGCATTGCGGGGCGCCTTTCGTAACATGGCCCGAGCCCTGCTGCGATTTCAGGCATGCTGCCAGTAAAACATGGCCACAAGGCCTTGTAATGGGAGGCGCGCAGCATAAAAGAACTAGACCAAAGGTCGTTAACCATCGATCTGATCCTGCTGCGGGTTTACTGGCTCAGGCTTTAACGGCCTCCAAAGCTCGTACAGGCAAATAAGAAGAAGGAACCAAAGCAGGACCAATAAGAGTACAATCTCAAGTGCCAGCAGTACATAGTAAAGGGAGGGTCCATCTGATGGCCCACGAGGCACTGGCAAAGTCACAGGGGGATTAAGCAAGTGGATAGAGCCGCTCAAGCTACAGGGGAAGGAACAAGGCATAGGTTGCTTGGCTCTTGTTGGCTCACACGTGACAGCTGAAGGAACAACGGTTGGGACTGCCACTGGCAAACAAAGCACACAAAAAATCTTGAAGATTTGCAAAGCTGACAACCCTTGGAATTATATATTGTTCTTTCTAATTTAATTCAACCCAAGCGTTGCAAACATCACTCTTGCTAGCCACCTCAAGATGTGAGATTCAAGACTGCCAAATCTAGCAAGAGTAGCGCTGACACAACATGAGCAACTAAATAAAGCTTTTTTGGCTGCAGGTCTTTTTTTGCGCAAAGCGAAGCTTCTACAAAATTAGCGCGCGCTGGCTCCGAGAGCGCCAATCAGCAAGCATGGACAAATTTGCTGCAAACCTGGGCTGAGCCCTCAGCTTCCCAATTTTTCACAAATCAGCGAAGATTCCCAATGCAGAGAGAGCATCGGCTGTTTCTTCCCGTGTGGACGCTCGGGAATCAGGTCTGAACAGCAGGGAGGCCACAGCACTCTGCACAATCGCAAGCAACACTGGCAGAGCCATGGCATTCCCTGCAAGGTCAGCCGTCAAGCTTTCTGTCAGCCACTTCCTTCCTGGGCCAGACCGCTTTCGGACTGAGCCGCTTGCCGCAGCAGAGCATTCGTAGACATCGATGCCTTCCGTCTCTACCAGCTTCAGAAACTGAGGTGCTGGAAATCCTTGAAACAAAAGGGCTTCTTGATCCAACATCAATCTTGGAGGCTTAACCAGCTCGAGAAAGAGCAGCTGACCTGGAAGCATTGTTGGGGCAACACGCTTCTTGGTATCTTTGCACCAGCTGGCAGTGTGCACCCGTCCAAGCGATTGGGAAACATTTCTGAAGCCAGCATCCGGGGCTTGCGCCCTGGACAAAGCCAGCACGTCCTGTTCCCTGGCTGTCAAGGTTTCAAACCACGGATTCAACTTGAGTTCTTGAGGGTATGGCTGTCCCCATCGCAACCCTTCAGCTTCTGCAAACTTCATGTGTTGGTCTGCCCAATTGCCGGAAGACTTGGGGCTCTTCGATGCAGCCTTGGCGCTCTTCTCTTTCCTCTCCTCCAGAAAAGGTTTCAACCTCGCCTGGGGCGGGATTTAGCAGCAAATCCTTGGCGCAGGGTGGGGATCTCAGACAGGAGGCTACCATGTTGTTGGACATTACAAAAGACTCGGTCAAAGACCTGGTTTGCGTGAGAAGCTTTGGGTTCACTTGGCGCACAAACAAAATGTAAAGCCTGCGCCTTCTGGCCGGCAAGCCGAAGGACGAAGCATCCGTTCGCAAAGGCTGGCCGGTATAGCCCAATTCTTTCATGGTTTGCATCAAGACATCCAAGTTGGATTGGGCATGTGCCCCAATTTGCTCCCCAAGCCCACCCACATTTTCGTACATCACCAGCCCAGGTGAGTGAACCGCAACATAGCTGGTAAAACCGTGGTAAGTCTGCACTGAGCTTCCCAATGAATTGCTCTGCTGGAACACGAACTTTTGTGTCTCCTTCTTTGGATTGGCCTTGCTTAAATCTTCGCAGGAGGACCCAATGACCAAAAGGTCACAGCCAGGCACTGGGCAAAGCTTGCCATGAACCACGCAATGAGCTTCACAGCCGCCCAGCGTCTCGATGTCCTGGAAGATGTAGCCAAGTTGAAGCAGCTCGCTTTCCCCGTCACTGCTTTCACAAGCCGATTTCAAAGGGCTGAGGGCTGGCATCAAAGGTCCACAATTTAGAGCCGCTTGGATCCATCGCTGTTTGTCCTTGTTGCTCTCGCATGAGAAAAGTGCTTCATGGAGAGCCGGCATCCGCAGGTCTCCTTGCCAAGGCTGTATGCGCTGGAAAGCGCTTCCATGACATAGAAAGCGCCCTCTGAGCCACTCACGCCACTCACGCCACTCACAAGGCTTGCTGTACTCAATTGAAATCGGAAACACTTCACTTCCGCCAGCTGTGCTGGCGGCCTGTCTCTTCTTGACACGGCGCGCTCTAGCAGGCTCATTGCTAGTAACTGCTGGAGTCACTGAGGGGAAGTGGATCCGGCTCCATGGCAGCTTGGAACTAGTTTGGATCCAACTCTCGGAAACCTTGAACGCACAAACTGCGTATGGTGTAAATCCGGGAAATGCAATTTCAGAGTTTGAAAGAAATATTGAGAACTATTGCAAATTAAAATTAATGCAAACATTTGCGAAAAGAATTGCGAAACGTTTTCTCTACGAATGATTTGTAGAGATTTTGAACAGCATTCAAACATTATGTATTAGTTTTAAATACAAACCAAAAAAATAGAAAACTTTTCTCTACAAATGATTTGTAGAGATTTTGACTACAAAACATTTCATAATTGTTTGGAAATATGTTTCCAATAGATTCAAACATATGTATAATTCTATTTAAATTTTCGAGAACTATTTTTTTCGCAGCTGATGGATTGTCGGAGGCGCAAACTTCCAAAACGCAACTTGCCCTTGACTCATGTGCTGATTGGACCACCTTCATGCACGTTGGATTTCCCTAGTCAAGCCCAAAAGGCCTAAAGGCAACCTGCTCTCAGAATGATGGGAAGGCTTGAAGGCGTTGCTTTTTTTCCCGCAAAGGCAGCCTGTCTGTCTAAAGCAGCCTCTGGCTTGCCCGAGCTGAAATCTACCAGGCGCAGGCCGCCCAAAGACAGGTGCATTGAGCGGCCCTGCCCCTCAGGCCAATCACTGTCTTGCAACCCGGCTGGAAGCCAACGTTCGAGACGGAGCCGGCAGTCTTCCTCGGAAAGCTCGGATGTTGTCAAAGCTTTTCTGCAATAGATTCCTGGCCCGTCCTCTAAATTGCTATGTAAGCCACAGATAGCTCCATAGCCTGTTTGCACACCTTGTCTGTAGATGGGCCCCAAATGAAATACGCCCCATGCTTCACTCCTTCGCTGGCGGATTGCTTTTGCATGTGTCACCTCTGCAGAGCAGACCGGTTTGATCCTGAGAGGGGCTTGAACATGTGAGACTGGAGGGGGCTCTGCTTTGGCTTCCTCGTTAAAC
Organism: Cladocopium goreaui; assembly: GCA_947184155.2. Classification (NCBI taxonomy): domain Eukaryota; class Dinophyceae; order Suessiales; family Symbiodiniaceae; genus Cladocopium; species Cladocopium goreaui. Next base: position 412,719 of record CAMXCT020000047.1, on the reverse strand, counting down.
TCTGGCAAAGCTTCTTGGGTCAAAGTAATCTGCCAGTTCTGGCCTTGCCAAGTTTCCAGACGGTGTTCTTCCTGTGCATCGGTGTTGTAGCCACTCGCCTCACTGTTGTTGGATCCATCCTCGGACTCAGAATCGACGCCCAGCAACCGCCTTTCCGCTGACAGGGCATGTGAAGCTTTGGGTCGCTTCACTGACCGGGGGCCAATTTCTTTGGCCTCATTCTGGGACTGTTGGTTTGCGGCCCGCTTCTTGTGGTTGCCCAGCTTGTGGGGTGTTTGAAACTTCAAGTGCTTCTTTCGCCTTTGTCTCAAAAGAGCTCTCTTCACAAGCCGTTGCAGCTACCACATCGAAACGAACCAAAGACAGAACCTTGCCCACTTCCAAAAAGTGAAAAAAGACCAGTCAGACGCAAGCCGCGCCAGTCTCACAAATAAGGCCCTGTCACTTGTCAAATCAAGATGAGGAGCTTTGCCCTCACCAAAGTAACTTCCGGCACAGGCGCTGAACAACAAACTGAAGACTACGCCTTGCTCTGCCAAGTCGGGTAAGCTGACTCTATGAAGTACAAGCAAAGCAGCCTCCCAAGGAGCCCTCCTGGTGTGAAACATCACCGCCACATCTTTGGAAACATTTGCGGAGCATGATGTTTGACGATGAATCAGAAGCGGTCGTGCAAGGAAGTCACCACGGCCAAGCCGGCATCTGGCAAGGCATGCATGCATCCGTCCTTGGGGCAGTTTGGCATTATATAAAGGATATGGCTCCCTTGGCGCACGCACCCACAAACGCATCAGCATTTTCAGGCAAAAGACAGTTGCAGTCATTGTTAAACTGGGTAGATATGGTGTTCATTTGGCTTTGATTGCTAAGGACAACATGGCGGGCAAGTGGGAAACCATCAGGTGCACCAACATTGCAAGGACTGCCAGCAGGGAGAGCATTGCCCCCTTCTGTGGCTGCAGCTGCTTGGGATGCGGCTAAAGAAGCTGCTACATTCCTAGCCTGCGCCAAGCGGCGAATATCTCTTTTTCTCTTCAAGGGTGCAACCTCGCCAGGCCCTTAAGGCAGCTCTTTGCCGTTCCTGCGAAGTTCCCCGAAAATTTTGCAACAGATACTCTTGGCTGAACACATGCCAACCATTTGCGCATTTGCCTTTTGTTCTTGAATGGCCCCAAGCTGGCCTGCTGATATTGCATTTTGTTGCTGTCTGTTGTTTCAAAACACGCTTCCGCCACAGCTGGGTGCTTTGCTGGAAGCGGCCTGATATATGTTTGGCAGCAATTCTGCTCAGTTTGGGGCTGTGCCCCTTCACATCGGCCCACTCAGAAAGCCTGGAAAACACCCGCTCAATGAATGTGCTGCTGGTTAGAACCACACGCTGCAGCACGGCTTCCAAGAATTTGAGCGTGTCTGGTTCTAGCATTGCATGCTGTGGAACAGTGTCACAGAGTTGGCGAGCAAAAGCATCAAGCTGATAATTCCTTGCAACTGAGCAAGGACCGCACACAATCCTGCTTCTCACTTAAAGTCACCTCTGGGTCGACCAAAGGCTCCAATGCCCAAGGGTACTGCTGGAAGGGGTAAACAAGCTTTCTCCACAATTGGCCCACAACCAAGCACAAAGTTCGACGCGTGATTCTCAGCCGTTCTTGGTTCCAAGAAAGAACGGGGCCAAAGGCCAAATAACTGGATCCCAACCCATGCCTGCAGGCAGGTGAGCTAGCTCACTGATAGAATCCAAGGCTTTCAATGCAGGGATCAGGGATGCTCTGCAGAAACATGCCATTGACAGCGGTCTCAGTTCCTCATCTTCAAATAAATCGGGCGCCTCTTCTTCCTCATCTACAGCGTCAAATTCAACGCGCTCAGAGAGCCAAGTTGCGTGCTTGAAAAGTGCAAAATGCACCCTCATGACCGGATTTGTCAGCACGCACCATAAACAAGTCATCCAATTGCTTTGTTGGTCAGACAGGGAAATCAAGCCTTCTTCACTCTCAGCCTGGAAAATGGCACGGGCGCCGCGTTCGATGCCCTACCACGCCCAAGGCCACCACGCCCAAGGCGGCCAACCCGTGCACCAGGTCGAAGACCGGGCTGATTGCCTTGACCTTCTTGTTCTTGCTGCTGGTCACCAAGTGCTATCCCTGCTAAGTCATGCAGGCTCAGCATTCGCCAAGCAGTGCAAATCAACAACATTCCGTCGCAAACCAACCGAAAAATTGAGAACACGAAGCAGCTTGAAGCCAAAATGGCAATGCGATTCTGTTTGTTGCTTGCTGAAAACAATGCAATCGATTAAGGCTAGTTAAGCCAACGCTTGATATTTGCAAGTGAAACCAAGTCACAAAGATTTGCGTACTTTTGCAGACCAAGATTGAAAATTGCTGGCTTTGGCATATTTGTGATGGGAAAGCATCTGTAACAACTGCTACAACAGTTGTTCAAATCTTTGCTGGAAAAGTCAAACAATGCCAGAAACGTTTGAACAATTGTTGAAACAACTGCAGAAATTTTGAACAATTGTTGAAACAATTGCAGAAACATTTGAACAATTGTTGAAACAATTGCGGAAACATTTGAACAATTGTTGAAACAATTGCGGAACTTTTGAACAATTGTTGAAACAAGTGCAGAAACATTTGAACAATTGTTGAAACAATTGCGGAAACATTTGAACAATTGTTGAAACAATTGCGGAAACATTTGAACAATTGTTGAAACAATTGCGGAAACATTTGAACAATTGTTGAAACAATTGCAGAAACATTTGAACATTTGTTGAAACAATTGCAGAAACATTTGAACAATTGTTGAAACAATTGCGGAAACATTTGATATAAGTTTAAATGCTCCCCTTGTAACCCTTCACCAGAAGCCTTTTGAAAACACTCAAGACATGGGCATCAGAGGTATTGACTAAAAGAAGCTTGAATAAATAACTCGCTCCATCTTTCTCTCTCTCTCTCTCTTTCTCTATGCGTTTCTCTGATATTCTTGGAGACATAATTAGCGGAAACCATTTTTGAGGCTGAGACTCGGCTAGTCTTATGAGCCCAACAACAGAGAGAATATAGGGCCAAAAGAAAACGGAGCAAACAAAAAACAGAAAACCAAAAACAACAAAAGCAAAGAACATCAAAGAACAAACAAAAAAGAAACAACACAATCAAAAAACAAAACACAGAATCTGGAAAGACAAAGACATGATTCCTGTCAGTTTTTTTTTTAAATCAGTTTTTTGTTTTTGATTATGTGTTTTTTTTCTAAAACCAACTTTCTCTGTTCCCGCTGGCCCGCTGGCCTCATAAAGCTAGTCTCATTTTCTCGTTGATGGCGATCCTCGAATCACTGTGTGGGTAAGATGGAGGCATTCCCCAAAGAAGTTTAGTATAGGCCAAGGGTCATTCGAGAATGGTCTCAGTGTCGCAGCATGAGTTTTGACAAGCATATTTGGCCATTTAGCTCAAAGGTCTCTGATCGTTTAGCTTTAACTTTAACAGTAGATTGCATACTACCCATTGGGCAAAACTGACGGCCCAGTTAAGAGTGCAAGTACCTAGGGCAATGATGGGCAATGTAGGGCAGATGCATTTCCCATCGTTCTATCATTGTGTTGTTATGAGGAATTCTTTGCAGGGAACACTTGTCTTTTCTCAGCTAATGGGATTAAAACCTGCAAATGTGCATACCATTCCATTCCAATCTATTCTGGGCCTTCAGGCTGGCTCCATATGTATATCATTTATATATATATTTTTTTACACATACAACTATATATATATATACATATATATATATATACATATTTTATGTAATGTCAACAGCGGATTAATGACCCGCCCTCAAGGTCAGATGGACCTTGTAAGGTCTTTCCTAGTTTCCCCCCTTAATAAACGCCCTCTGAACCATAAAATTTTGGATATGGCTTGGAATCTATAGAAGTCAATTAGATTTTCGTAGAATTCCATTGGATTTGATGAGATTTGATTGACTGAAAACATTGGCTGAAAGCTATGGGGGACATTGGGAATGAATGGGCAAACCCAAAGAAAAAAACATTAGGGACACGGGGGTTGATTAATAAGGGGCAAGCCCTGGTTATTATTAATGGGAAACATGGGCTCATGGGGGGTAGGTCCCTTTGGGAGCTATCCAAAATAATGATTTTTTATAAAGAATTTAATCTGAAATCGATCATTTGGGGAATAGTTGTTTTTTTTCAAAGTTTCAATGATCAGCAGTGATGGGTTCTGGTGTTCATGAGGTTTCAACTTAAGTATAGCATAAGGAAACCATTTGAAAATAAAGAGAGTTGGGAAATAAAATGAAACCATATTTCAACTTAAACCTTAAGTATAACAATGATGGGTTCTGAGATTGATGAGACATGATGAGAAACAGAAAGAATTGCATTTTTTTAATGGATTTCAGCACTGGAGGACGATTAATCATGTCCATGCCAAAAGTTTTTTAATCCAAGGGGACCACCTGCTTTTAAATTACATTTGTTTTTGGGGCAGCGGAGGTTGATTAATAACGGGGTGTTGGCTAATCCTGACTTGACATTGGATACATTAGATAGATAGATAGATAGTTAGTTAGATAGATAGATAAGATAGATAGATAGACAGACAGACAGACAGACAGATAGATAGATAGATAGGCACAGTGTACCTGGAAATTCATTGGTTACAAAATTTCCGTCCAGGGCAGATTTTGGTTTGATTTCGGCCTAGTTTTTAAATGTTGTCTATTTCAAAATAAACATGACCATTTCAAGAAGAAACTGACGACTTCATGTTTTCCAGGTCCTTCACAAGAAGTCTGCCCTAAGGGCAGAAATCTTCTAAACGGACAATTATGTGGGTCCTTTCGAAGATCCAGGTATATAATATATAACTATATGCAGTGTATAACTATATACAGTATATAACTATATATTTATAACTCAATATATATATATAACTATATATATATAACTATATATAGTACTATTAATATATAACTGTATTTTAATTTAACTATACATATATATTTATACATATCTCCAACTATATGTGTACATATATATATATAAATAAATAAATATATTTATATATATACAACTATATATATACAACTATATATCTATATATATAGAAACACAACTATATATTTATATATATATACAACTAAAGATGTAAATGTGAATATACATATGAATATTAGATGTATATATATATATATACATAGTACATATCAATATCAGGCTGCCAAGAATGAACTGTTGATTGAGCTTTCAGGAGCTACATGGAGCTACCATTTATCAGGCTGAATGTGGTTTTGGCATCTTTAAGGACCAGCTGGAAACTCTGGAAATGGATTCATCAACAGGTGCCACTTTGCTTCGAGCTGGCGCCCGCAGGCCAAGCGAAGCCAGGCTCAGCAGGCTTGCAACCTTGTAATAATTTGGGATCACCAGCACGAATCTGGGTAAATTGTAACGACCTCACTGGAATCATGGTTAATAAGGGAAATCATCCCCAAATGGCCTTGATTCAGGTTAGTGAAATATTTTTTTTACCCAGATGAATGGGGGGTTGTTGATGTTTGTTGACTAGGAACAGCGGTGGATATCAATGCAAAAACTTCTGAGCCAGTCACAATTTGGACATGAAGATCGGGGACATGAACCAGCAAAAATGGGACTTCAACCAGAAATTGGTACATGTCCAGTAGGGATGCTACCTCGAAACCAGAAAATTATCCCAACATACTTATATTTGGGAACAGATTGAGACGACCAACCAGCAAAAGATCAAAATATATTGCCATTTGTAGCTGGGGATTTGCCTTGTGTTACGGGTAGATCATCCTTTGACGTGTTGGATTGGAAAACCTTTCCATTTTGGGATGTCACTTGCTTCACTATGGCTTCATGCATCTCAGAGTGTTTGCGACAGATCAAACAAAGAAACCCAAAGGATGTTTGTGGGGTGGTCAGTGTGTCTTCTTCTGGTTTGCTGGGGGTATGTAAATTGCAAGACATGGTGTTTTAGAACTGTTATGTACTATATTTCATGAAGATGTGCGTATGTGGTTTTTGGAAATGCCACCAACAGCTCGCAAGAGCTCAAGGCTTGCTGGATTCTTTGGGCAGCCAACCGACCTAGACATTGAAAGAACGTGATCATCAGGAAAGAGATGTTGTTTTCCCCATTAAAGCTAGGCTCAAAGTTCTATCAGATTCTATTCGATTCTATCAATTATCATCCTGACCCTATAGAAATGCCATAGATGGATATAAATTAAGGCATCACATTTTGGTGGACAAATGGACAAATGCAGTTGCAACTATCCGGGAGAAACCTGGATATGGCTGAGCTCCGTGGCTCCGCGCTGATTTTTGGCAGCTTGCGCGCTGGCGACCCCAGATGTTGCTGTCCCCACGTGATGGCAACGGGTTTCCTGTAAATTTCTGGTTGACATGATTGATGCAAGCGGTGTCCTTGCTGGTGCAGTTGATGTTTCTATAGATTCTATTGGCCATGGCTATTTTTTTTAACGGAGCCCCATAAGTTGGGGTCTGAGGTCCTTAGACCTATGATGAAATGTCCAAGCCCGGAACTGGAAAATCACCACTCGCTACGTTCAATTCCCAGAGGAGGTCTGTGGAGGTGGTCCTAAAAAAATGGGCACACCCATGGCACCATCCATACTTAGGGGTGCCCCCAAATCATCCATTTTAGTAAGATTTTCCATTATAAATAACAAACCATCCATTTGGGGGTACCCCCATGTAAGGAAACCCCAGTATAAATATGACTTTCTTTGGTCGGACGCGGACTTGATCCTGTTGACACATCAAGTGGACCCTCGAACTGGGAATCCGGTAAGAATAACATTGTTTTTTTGGCGCCATTCAAGAACCGTTCCATTGTAAACAAAAACATCGGTTTGTTTAAGGTGTTTTTTTTAACTGTCCCAGGACATATACCAGTTGGGGAACTCATAGGTGATATTTTTTGAGAGCTGGCCGCTGTGGGAGTGCACTTTTTTCCATGCAGTCATTACATTAATCATTATATTAGTCATTATATTAGTCATTATATAAGTCATTAAATAAATCATTATATGAATCATTATATGAATCATTATATGAATCATTATATGAATCATTCTATGAATCATTATATTAATCATCAAATGAATCATAAAATGAATCATCATTATATCAGTCATTAAATAATTCATTAATTTAATCATTTTATTAATCATTATATTAGTCATATATATATATATCATTAAATTAATCATTATATTAGTCAATAAATTAACAAGTATATCAGCCATTACAAACATCATTATATTAATCATTATCTTAGTCATTATAAAAGTCATTAAATAAATCATGAAAGGAATCACTATATTTATCATTATATGAATCATTATATTAATCATTATATGAATTATATTAGTCATTGCATTAGGCATTATATGAACCATTACATTAATCATTATATGAATCATGATAATAATCATGATATTAATCATTAAATTCTTCATTTTAATAATCATTAAATTAATCATTATATAAATCATTATATTCATCATGATATTGATCATTTTATTTATCATTTTATTAATCATTATTTTAGTCATTATATGAATTACTATTTTAATCATTATATTAATCAGTATATTAATCATTATATCAATCATTATACTAATCATTTTAACATTCATTATATTAGCCATTGTATTTATCATTATATTAGTCATTAAATTAATAATTATATTAATCATTATATTAATCATTTTATTAATCATTACATTACTCATTACATTACTCATTATATATAAACTCATTAAACTAGCCAGTATTTTACTCATGATATTATAATCATTGTATTCATCATAATAGTAATCATTATATTAATCATTCTTAAAATATAATCATGATACTAGTCATTATAAAAGTCATTAAATGAATCATGAAAAGAATAATTATATTTATCATTAAATGAATCATTATATTAATCATTTTATTAATCATTATATGAATCATGATATTAATCATTAAATTAGTCAATAAATTAACAAGTATATCAGCCATTACAAAAATCATTATATTTATCATTATCTTAGTCATTATAAAAGTCATTAAATAAATCATGAAAGGAATCACTATATTTATCATTATATGAATCATTATATTAATCATTATATGAATTATATTAGTCATTGCATTAGGCATTATATGAACCATTACATTAATCATTATATGAATCATGATAATAATCATGATATTAATCATTAAATTCTTCATTTTAATAATCATTAAATTAATCATTATATAAATCATTATATTCATCATGATATTGATCATTTTATTTATCATTTTATTAATCATTATATTAATCATTATATTAATCATTTTATTAGTCATTATATTCTTGAAAAAATAAGTCATTACATTAATCATTATATTAGTCATTATATAAGTCATTAATGAATTTTGGTTTTTCCATGGTTTTTTTTTGCAGTTTGGCCTGGGGGGCGCAGGTGTGCAAATTGTAGAGACGCGCATTTTTTTGAGAGGTACTGTGATGAAAGCATCTTCACATGAAAAACATTCAAAACAACAATGGAAAAAAAAAAAAGTTCAGACCCATGGGCAAGGTCTGGGAGAGGCCTGGCAGGGGACATGGGTCTGAACTTTTTGTTTTCTTGGTTTTTCCATGGTTTTTTGCAGTTTGGCCAAAAACCTCGAGAACACAAAAAGAAAAGTTCAGACCCATGGGCAAGGTCTGGGCTATCCACACACAAACCAAAAAAACAAAAAAACAAAAAACAAAAAAACAAAAAACCAAGAAACCAAAAAACCAAAAAACCAAAAAACCAAAAAAAACAAAAAAACCAAGATTGCACACCCCAAGGGGAGGGGGTCAGATGCAGAGTGTTGGGTCTTGTCTTTTTGTTTTTTTGTTTTTTTTGTTTTTTGTTTTTTTGTTTTTTTGGTTTTTTGGTTTTTTGGTTTGTGTGTGGATAGCCATTGCAGATGTGCCAAGCAGAAATTGCCAGGCACTGTCAGTGGTTGCACTAGAGGTCGGGCAGGCAAAAACCGAAAAAACAAAAAACCAAAAAACCAAAAAACCAAGAAACCAAAAAACCAAAAAACCAAAAAAACAAAAAAAACAAAAAAAACAAGATTGCACACCACAAGGGGAAGGGGTCAGATGCAGAGTGTTGGGTCTTGTCTTTTTGTTTTTTTTGTTTTTTTTGGTTTTTTGTTTTTTTGGTTTTTTGGTTTTTTGGTTTGTGTGTGGATAGCCATTGCAGATGTGCCAAGCAGAGATTGCCAGGCACTGTCAGTGGTTGCACTAGAAGCAAGGTCGATACACTACAGTACAGCAATGTTTGCTATGACATAGTGCATTCAGCCAATGAACAGCAGAGAGGAATGGAATTCAATTTTGTCCGGTTGCGCCATATGCTGTTGGATCTTTGCACAGGAAATGCTGCAATTTGCGCACTCCCACAGTGGCCTGTTCTGTATTTTTTCGGGGGTTCTTTATAAGCAAATCCAAGATCAGTTTCTAAGCAGTGAATGCTTGGTTTTTCTCTGACTTTTTCCAGACCTTCTCAGACTGCCGCACCAATCGTGTTGATTGCACTTCCGATTTGGGTACGGCTCAAACGTTGTTGAGCCACATTTTTGCATGCTTAAATACCCACGATTTGGCAGCTCGTATTTGGGCCATACCCATTCCTTCCTTTGTTTCGGTTGACATGTTCGCAGACGCTGCGGGACTTGATTGGAGGCTGAGCATGTACAGTAATTTTATGTGTCAGAAACTCATTGGCTATCATTGGCTATTGGTTTGTTTGAACATAGGGAATCAGGGAATCCAAAAATCGGCTTCATGGATTCTCATGCCCTCTGGACAGAGTTTTTTGGAGGGAGAAATCATCGGATCATGGTGATGGAACTGGGCCCATTCTCAGGACGGACATGTTACGAAATAAGCTGACATGATGTCATACATGTTTGGGAACTGGGATGAAGGAACATTCTGCAAATGCATTCATCCCTCACCCCTAACCTTGAATACATTAAAATGACCAGAAACATGGGTCAGTGTTGGAATTCTGCATTTTTTGGGACCCATATGGGAGTATTCAATAAATAGGACAATATTAGGATGATGAGTAAACAAATAAAATCAAAACCTGACCCGTATGGTCCATGTATGGTATATTCATGGCTATTCACCTTCATTTGGGTCGTTAAATGATGGTAAATATTTAATGCATGGAGCATATCCGTTTCTCAATAGTCAAAGACTTCAAATATTCACTTTGAGTGCCAAAACTTGGCAAAACAATATGCTGAATGCTCCAATCTTCCGATGCCCCCACCCATTCGGTAGCAGTACTTGCAGCATGTGTGACGGGCTTGTGTAAGATCACAAGCACAATTCGACTTTCTTAACCGGGTAGCACTCTGTGACGATTTGACGGTTGAGTCATTGGGTCATGTTCCTTAACTTCCTGGAAAGCATCAGCAACATGAAGAAACACTGGAATTGTTCAAGGGTTGGGTCAAAATGTGGATGGCTTCATCGCGGTTAAAGTTAAGCCATATATATATTATATATATAAAGTTAAAGTGTATGCATATATAATTCATACTCATGAATCCGTTAAATTTAAATTCTAACTGTCAGTCGCCTACTGTATATGACAAAGTACCACCAAGCACAAGTAGCTATCAAAGTGCATTGGTAAAAACCCAGGTTGCCTGGAAAGGATCTCTCAAACCATTACTTCGACTGTCAAGCTGTGTGTTTCTAGAGGGCATATCCCATCTCATTGGCCACCAAAGTTTTCGGGACTGGGGCAGTTGGTCTGAAGCGAACCGCTGTGAAGTGCTGACTTGATCTTGAATATCTTGCTTAAGTGGTATTTATAAACCTAACAGTTGCACCCCGTACGTTTGCCCACCACCGATTCCACACACCCTTTGACCTGCTCAAATCCCTGCCCTGGGGCTCGCAGGGCTAGCGTTTTTTAACTTTCCAAAACAACAACCTGAAACCCTAAACCCTGGAACCCAATGTGAAGCAGTGTTTTTGTTCATCTTCAGGTGACACGTATATATGATAATGTCTGGGTGTGTTATTTGGATATGGCCGTAAAAAGAGGGTTGGTGCCAACATATCTGCCAACAATAGAGAATCAGGATAGAACCATTACCCTTTGAACATTAAACGAAAAAACATCGACTCTGAAAATCACCAAATTTTAAATTAGGGGAAACTAATCTTCCAACCCTTACCTGGCAGTGTCTATGTTAATTTACGGGAGAGTAATAGATTCCCATCAAAAAATGGTAATACCAGGTAGTGCCCGGCCCGCGCTGGGACGGAAGTTTCGAAAGATTAAAATCACTTTAAGAAGATGATGATCTATAAGTTTCTGAGATGCAGAAGCAACGAACTGTTGAAGCTGTGAGGTGCATCAACGAAGTAGCAAGTGGTGGTTGAGTTGCGAATGACATGACATGAAAGAATCCGTGCACAACTGACTGAATGAATTGAATTCATGAACCAATCGGTCGATGAATCAATGAAGGAACGAAGCAATGAATCAATGAGTCACACGATAATCAATCAATCAGTCAATCAATGAATCAATCAATCAATCAATGAACCAAGGAATCAGTGAATCAACGAAGCAATGAAGTAATGAATCAATGAGTGAGTGAAGTACTGAGTCGATGATTCAATGAATCTGAATCAATGAAGTTCAGCAACGAAGCCATGAATCAATGACCCAAGGAATCAATGAAACAATGAATCAATGAACCAACAACTCAGTGAATCAGCCATCCAGTGAATCAATGATTAATCAAGTAAATTAACAACTCAATGCTTCAATGAACCAATGAATCAATGAATTACAAATCAATGAAACAAAGTATCAATGAATCAACGAATCAGTGATTCAGTGGATCACCGAATCAATGAAGCAATGAACCAGCGGATCAAAGAATCAGGCAATCATTGAAGCATTGGCAGTGAATCATTGAATCAATGAACGAGTGACCCAATGCATCAATGAATCAATAAATCAGTGAATGAACGAATGAAGGAATGAATGAATTGAACGATGGGTGGACAATGGTGGATGGATGGGCGGATGAGTCAATTTCTTTTCTTTGTGAGATACTTCTTCGCTGAGCGACCTCTTCGCTGAGGCACCTCTTCTCTCAGCTATACTTCTTCTCTGAGCAGCCACTGATCTGGGCTACTTCTGCTCTGACCTATCTCCCAGCCAGCTCTTCTGTAGCTTCTGCAGCCCAATTCTTCTCTTCGCACAGCTGTTACAATATTATTTATTATACAATACTTACATGTGTTTTACAACCTCCAGCTGCAATTCCGCATAGCACAAGATAGCACTATGATCAAGAACTACCTTTTGCGCAGCCTTTACAATGCGTTCAGCAACCTCCAGCCGCAATCCCGCTTGCCAGGAGCATCGCAACATCATTGATGCTTTCCTATGCCCAGCCGTGCCGATGCGTTTTGTCACAGCCGCTTGCAAACCTGAATAGCAGGAGCGGCGCACCAAGTCGAAACACACTCGCGCAGCGGACTCGACCACGCAAATGCGGGGCTGCTCCAGTTTTTTTGCGATGTTTTTTTGTGAAATCGAGCTCTTGCTACAGCCTGCACACTTTTTTCGACCACTTTCGCAGATCGAGGCCCACAACCGCGGAAACAGAGACCTTACTTCGGCGACTCCAGGAGCCACTTTATCCATAAAAAAACGCAGGGTTTGGCGCCCCAAAGTGTTTTCACCTGTGAATTCACACGCCTTCGGGCACTTTCCAACTACTTGATGGTGGATGGTTGGCATGATGGCGTGGTTGACATGACGATGTGGTTGACATGATGGTGGAAATTCTGACTGACCGTTACAACCGTCGTGTAACTCGGAGGTTTTCTAACTAACCTTCTTTTGATTAGGGCAAACGGCCTGGTGAATGGTGGATGAAGCACCAGCTGTTTTCTTTTGCTGGTATTGTAACCGACTAGCCTTGTACTGATACATGATAAGAATCAGGACCAGCTGTTTTCTTTTGCTGGTATTGTAACCGACTAGCCTTGTACTGATACATGATAAGAATCAGGAGTTTGACTGACTGAAAGGTGTGCATTATATCATAAGTTTGTTTTAATATATCATACAGATACTATAACACATATGTGTTAAATCATTGTTTTCGAATATACATGATATCAGGTGTATTTTTGCTATATGTATATATATATAAATAAACTGTAGATTTATTTTGCAATATATATATATATATGTTTTGTTTTGCTTTTTTTTGAAAGTAATAAATATTTTCAATATAAATAAAACATATAAATATATATATATAGTAGACACATGTAGACACTCTATGTATATATATATATATCGAATAATGAATCGATTTGTTTTGTATATTAAACCTGTTTATTCTGACTATATATGTATATTATGTGCTGGTCAGCGTAAAATTATTAAGTTTTAATGTCTATATATATATATATTTAGACTTAAATAGATAAATAAATAAATATATATATATATAAATAATTATTTTCTTTTGAAATTGTAGTAATATACATACAAGAATTTATTTCCTTTTAATTGTTTAATGTAGATAATAAAATATAGTGTGCGGACTTTAACATTGATGGGCTCTATTTAAACTTTGTTTGTTTTCAACCAACCTTCAATGATGTATACAAGGTTTAGCATGGTGTATTTATTTGATTCAATTCCTGTAATGAAGAAAATATATTTTTTGAAACTTAACCAAAAATAAATGTGATATATGTTACCTTGTTTATTGTTGATATATTTGCATTTTTCCATAAACAAGATACAATATAGTATTTTAATCAATTCACATTGAAATTAATTTTGGTTTCGAATATATTGTACAAACAAAGTTATTTTTTAGACTATTTAATAAAGATCACACACATATATATATAATATATATGAACAATATTTTTGATTACATTTATCTATGTTTTTGAAAAACTTACATAGGATATATTTCATGTTTGGAAGTATACTATATACCATATATTTGGTCAACATATTGAGAATGCAATGGATTTATATTTCGTTTAATATGTATATTTTAAAATATGTACCGTGGTTTCAATATTTAAATATAAGCTAACGTATGTGAAATAATTTAATATATACAATATCAGTATAGATAATATTTAACAACATGCTCAGTATTTTTGAGCATATTAAAAACATGTAACATAATTTTAATGTATCTAAAACAATTTAATATAATATTTTCGATGTATATAAACTATTTTATTCTACATATATACGTTAAATATAGAATATATAAAGTATGCTATATATATATATATATATTTCGATATGCATATATATATATATATTAGTGTCTTTCATAATACAATTTAAACTATTCAATATTCTTTCACAATTATTGTCAAAAATGTGTACATATATATATATATATATGTACATCCCGAAAATGGCGGCAACATGGACAGGCTGTAGATTTCATGCGTTGTTTTTTCCGTATAAAACTATAGAGGAACACAACACCGCAAATTGTTGTCTATGTTTGTTTTGTTTTTTCATATTTTTCACAGGGCATGTTATAAGCATATTCCAGTTAGAAATGATTCAAATGTATTTTTTTCAATCATCCAAACTACAGGTGGTCAAAAACTGCTGGGATGATTCACCCTGAGCATTTCTTCGGGAAAGGATTGGTTTGGTTCGAGCATTTTTGGTGGGAATCCACCAGTTTGGTCATGGTGCCTTTTGAATCACAGTACTCTTTGGTTATTGAGCATAGCTGTGAAAATTCACTATTTGTAATAGGCAAATCATCAAAAATCATATATTTATGTGGGTCATGTTCCATGTCTATGCGAAATAGACAGAAGGTAAAACATCGAAATTTCAAGGCCTGATTGGTTTGGACTGTTTTGAACCACACCTCGATGATTCACTGAACCATTTTTTCAAACTCAGAGGGGTTTTGCACAGTTTTATTAGCTACTGTTAATTGGTTATGACATAAAGAACGCATAACTAAAATCATTGGTTGAACCAAGTCTGATAATGTCATACTGACCAAATATGATCCCAAGTCAGTCCAAAGTCCCAAAACTCCTAACAGGTCAGAGACTTTGGGACAGCCCCACCCTTCCCATCATCTCACCAGTGTCCCACTTGCACTGTCAAGAATTTGAGCAGTGGTTGCTTGTTGATTACATTGCATGAGCTTATACTATTGAGTTGAGGGTTATCATAATCCCTTATTGGAATTCCAAAAAAGGCAAGCCAGTATACAGGGACGACAGATGGTTTTGAACACGATTCAATTCGGTTTAATCATATTGCCTACAACTTGGGCCTGGCCAGTTCAGATGGGTTTTCACATTTACATTCACTAAAACATGGCGCAAAGATGCAAAGCACTGAAGCACTGCCTGACTTCGCTGTCGCTGTCAAATCGGAGTGCAGCACCCTGTTCCTTTCTGATGTTTCAATGAATTCACCTCAAAGCTCTTGCAGTTACGGCCCTTTACCGATTATAAGTAAGTTACAACCAATGTATGGAATGATAAATCCATTTATTGCCATTAAAAAAATGTATTTCGGGCTTTAACTGTAGTAGAAGGGACGCGGCAGAGTATGTCCCATGTACCACTCAGCCTGTGCGCTGCGAGTTGCGCACGATGATAACTGGGTTCACCAACAGCTGGAACCATGACTGCTATGTCCATTGGTCGTTCCTTTGGATTGTGATTTTGGTATCCACAAGTGTTTGATCCTTGTGATCACTATAGTACTACAGTCACTAGTCATTAAGATGTTTTTGGGTGTCAATGTTAGCACATCCGTCCCCCAGACACGCTTACGACGCGGCAAAACACGGGTCTCCCGAGCTCATGAGGCCTGGAATTACACCCTGCAAACAACTGGACATGTCCAATGTCCAAAGCGTCTAAAACGTCTTTGAAAAATGGGAGTTTGAAGTTCCATGTAGGAACCAATACAGGCCAATATATTACACAATTTTGAGACACACCTGCTTACATGGTTCTATCATGTTGTATCCCAAGATCATAGACCTTGGCGTCTTTGCTAGATCAACAGCATGCTGTCTCAGTCACCCAAAGTTTCCAGGCAGTCGAGATTGCCGAAGCATATGCCTGGTCACATGTTTTATCGAAGCTGCTGGATTTAAATCTCTACAGTGTTCCCTGGCCTCAAATGTGTGGCTTTCAAAGTGACTTGTATGTTGGACCATACGTGTTTGCAGATGTTGCTGTTGTACCTTCTTTTAAATGTGTTGTATTATCATTTAGAGATCGTACCTGTACTGGGCCTTCCAGGTCGACGGGTGAAATCCAACGACCTCACTTTTCGACATCACTATAGACAATGCTTATAGTTCGATGTAGGGCGAAACAATAGAAGTACAGCGGATAATTGAATTATAATTCAACTATAGTTCGATAATTCAACTCTAGTTCGATAATTCACTTCAGGTTCAGGTCTTTGTTGAATTATAATTCCGCCAGCTGCAAAACCCAGTGGAGCTCCCTGAGCTGCACAAAGAATCCTGCCGGGGGAGACATGGTGACCGATGGCCCTGGGGAAGGTCATTTGGTGATGTTCAACTCAAACCAAGCATTTATGCCCAGCAAATTTAACATGGAGCCTGACAACTGGGGTCCCAAAGATGTGTTTGTTAAGTTATTGTTATTCTAGCAAAATCTTACACATATTCCAAGGCCGTTCATACTCCATGCCAAAATAGCTCCGGAAGTTTGGAAAATGATGAGCGACCTTTGATGGTGAGAATGAGGTTTTGTGACCCTTGTCAGGCCCACCTTTTCCCTTGTCACGTGCTGTCATGTCCAATCGCACATGTTTAACCCCACTAAGATCCTTTGAGCCCACAGCTTCTCAAGCAATGATTTCTTGAATAAAAATATAAAGTCTTGTTTCTCTCATCAATCATCAACTTCTCTCTAGGATCTTTTAAGACCATTGGATAAGCTGTTCAGCTTATTTTTTTAACGCGTTTGGCTGGCGGTTCAGCTTCCGAATCCGTAAGCTGGGCCAAGTCTGGATTACGCTGTTCTTCCTCGAACCAAAATGGTATCATATTTCCACTTAATACAGTTACATTGAGTAGGATGCCACCCCTGGAGTACGATGCCCCCCCTGGAGTACGATGCCCCCCTGGTATGCGTTGCCAGTCCTGCATGTGGGATTCTCAAGCATATGTTGACATCTTTTTTGATCAAATTGGGGTCACAAATTCCATTCCATATACCCACAAAGCATCACACCCCATCCTGCACGACTAACATCACAACCGAGGATTTCCATAGCCTCCGCAGGTCTAAAGTATCAAAATTTGATGGAATACGATTGTATGCGCGACCTTCAAAACGCTGGAAAAACAACGATTTCCCCCATATTCCATATTATTATATTCCAGAGCATTTTACCTCCAAAGAGAAAAAAAAACATCTTCAGGTTCATTTTTTCAAAAAAATGTGTTTGGCTGTATGCGAAGGTTTTTCTGGTATACGATGCCTTTAGTGGAGTACGAAGATCTGTGAGTATGTATGTGGAGTGCGATGGGGTCCTCTGGAGTGCGATGACACCCCTCGAGTGCGATGCCACATGAGTATGCGCGGCCGGAAATCCCCTGAGAGAAGGATTCTGGGCCACAATGCCCCAAATTCAACAGAGCGGATGCTGGTTGTGGCATTTTAACAGGATTTCAGCCCATTCAACAAACAAGTCACACAATATTTTGAAACCCTCTCCTTCTTCAGTCTCCAAAATGGGAAACTCACTTATCAGGGTACGCTTTAGCTCATCCAGGTTCCATCGCATTTCAGGAACAACACAAGGCATCGACATGGTGCCAAACAATTTCCAAATTGAGCTGAAAGGTCTTCCCACCGCAGCCAGTCAATTCACAGATGTGAAACATGTCACACACAGGGAAACAGGTTGGGAAAACAATGGGTCCAAAGAGACAGGTCTGGAGTACGATGGATTCATGGTATAGGTAATTTTTCTGAATTTGGGTAACTTGGAGCTAGAGTTATTGTTATCCCGGAAGCTCCCGCGAAGGGTTCCTTCCAAAGAGCGCTATACATGTTCAACATCACCTGTTATATGCGTTTTTTTTAGCATCATGTCTATCATCATCACTTATTATCATATTGAGCATCATTTTTTGGCATCATCTAACCATAATCTTTAGCATCATAATTAACATCTTCATGCACCATCGTTAACATCAGTTTTAACATCATATTTATAACATCATCTTGAATATATAGCATCATTGTCATCGTCGTCGTCGTCGTCGTCGTCGTCGTCGTCAACTTATCTTCAACTTTATGTAAACAGATGTGTTAACACAGGTGTAGAGATGCAGGTACACGCATCTGCTAATTTCTTGTTGACCACCAGGGCCTAGACACACACACATACATATATATATATATATATTTATTTATTTATTTATTTTTCCTGCACAGCGCATCTGGACATCTAAAACTTCATATATTATGCAGATCTAAAGATGCAGGTGTGTTGGTGCAGGTGAAAACATATTCATATCTATGACTGTATAAATGCAGGTGTCTAGATACAGGTGTGCAGATGTAGGTGGAAACATTTGCACTGTAAATTTGCAGATGTAGGTGGAAACATTTGCGAATAGATGGAAGTGCAGAGATGTAGGTGAAGACACCTACAAAAACACCTACACATCGCGAGTTTTGGAGATATCTACTAATTTGGCAACTGCGCAGGGTGGATCGATGCTTACAAATACGAAACGCACCCCTCTCGCACGAAACGGGCGCCGATCGTCCGATCGTCAAACACTAAGGTATAATTGCGATTTGGTTTGCCCTAGGTGAACCCTTATATTGAGCGAAAAATGCGTCGATTGTCCAAAATACGAGTAAAATCGTATTTTTCTTGTGCTGAACTTTTGTCGGAAGCTTCTGTGCGTAAAAGCTGCTGTGTAATGCCTCTGTGTGTAAAAGCATCTGCCTGTGCATGCTTCTGTGCGTGAAAGAACATGCATGCAAAAACTTTTGTGCAGAAGTGTACAGTAATTGTGCAGAGGCTTCTGTGTGTAAAGGCACCTGTGTCTCAAATTTTATGTTTCCAAGAGCACCCAAAAGCTTGTGTGTGTGTAAAAAAACCCTGTGTGTAGTCTGTAACAGGTCTTGTGTGTAAAGATGTTTGTTAATTTAAAAACCTTCCCTGTGTAAAAGCATCTGTGTGTAAAAGTTGTCTGTTTGTAAAAGCTTCTGCGTGCATCTCTGTGACGCCGGTGCGCAAAAGGTTTCGCGTGTAAAAAACATGTGTTTTAAAGCCTTCTGTTTGTAGAGCCTTCTCTGTGTAAAAAACATGTTTGTGTAACAAACTGACCTGTGTGTGTAAAAACTTCTATGTGTCGAGACTTTTGTGAAAGAGGTTCTGTGTGTACAGGCACCTATGGTTAAAGGCACCTGTGTGTCATTGCTCCTGTCAGTAAATGCATATTATGCGGCGTGTAAAAGTTTCTGTGTGTAAAAACTTTGTCGTGTAAAGGTATCTGTGGATGTAAATGCGTCTGTGCGTAAAAGCTTCTATTTGTAAACGCATCTGTGTGCAGAAAACTGTGTGTAGAAGTTTCTGCACACATCTGTGTGTAAAGACACCTTTGTGTAAAAACAACTTCAATGTGTAAAAACACATGCCCACAAAAGAACTGTTCTTTGTAAAGGTTTCACCGTGTGAAAGCATCTCTGTGTATGCATGAGTCTCTGCTTGTAAAGGCACCTGTGTATCAAAACTTGTGTGTAACAACATCTATATATGTCTATGTGTCAAAGCATGTGTGTGTGTCACAACTTCTGTCTGTAAAAACACCTTTGTGCAAAAGTGTGTGTGTGTAACAGCTTCTGTGCGTGAAAACTCCTGTGTGTAAAATAGCGTTCAAATTGTTTGTGTAAAATACGTGTGTGTGTGTATGTGTGTGTAACAAATTCCTGTGTATAGAGGTTTTCTGTGTGTAAACGTTTTCGTGCAACAGCACTTGTGTGAAAAAAACAACAACACGTGTGAGCGCGCAAGCAGCTGATTGTAAAAGTGTCATGTGTGTGTGTGTAAAAACTTTGTGAATGTTTCTGTGTTTAAGGTGTTCTCTGTCTAAAAACATCTCTGTGGATAAGTTTCTGTATGGAAAAACACATGTGTTTGTGTCAAAAGACCTTTGTGTAGACAGGTTTTGGGCACAAGTGTTTGTGTGCAAAGGCGGTTTTTTCTGTGTGTGAAAGCTTTTGGGTTCATAATCGCCATTATCATCCTCATCATCACCATCATCATCACCATCATCATCACCATCATCATCATCATCACCATCATCATCATCATCCTCATCATCCTTTCCCATCATCGTCATCATCAGCACAATCATCTCCATCATTGTCATCACCAACATCACACCATCGTTCAATTTTTTAACGGAACCCTTCGCATGTGTGTTTTTCCTTTGGCAAAAAATGTGTTTGTCTCCTTGTCTGCTTTCGGGCCACACTGTGATCTAGTTTTTGGACTGCTACCCTATTTGGGTGTTCGCCTTAATTTTTTAAACATGGCACCAGAAAATGCTTGGCCGAAAAACAACCATTTGAATGAAGGTATTTGAAGGAACTAGATATGCGGTCTTGATTGCACATATTGGAAACCAAGTTACCAATGACTCAATGACTATGGACGCAAACAAGATCTGACCCCCAAGAATGATGCTTCGAAGGCCTGGACCATTGTCGAGTGCCACTCCATGGCTAGCACGTCCTTAATGTGTTTTTTTTTTAATATGTTTTTATGTGAAAACGAGAACGGGATTCAAAATCCTACCAGGTGGTTCCACCCAATTATGTTTGTTTTTTATAAGGTTTATAACCTCCATTAACTGGTTCCATTAACTAAATCGATATGCATATAATTGATTATAACTGTATGTATACAATCGTATATACATATTTATCAATCTACCAGAAATCCCAAGCTGAGCTACTGATTTCTGTGATATCGCCCTTTTTTGCGTCCGTTGGTGATGCCATCCCCCGGCGGCGATGTCCCGCAGCGGTCCTTGCGCGGCGCGACTGCGGCCAAAAACTGAGATGTTCATTTTGGCATTTTGGGTCTGGGTCAATGGGTTTTGCTTGGGGTCAGCATGAAAATTGTTGGGGATTTGAAGCTGAATGAGTTGAACTCGCTTTAAGTGAACTGGAGAATTTATGTTTGTCAGCAGCAAATACATCAACACATGGTGGACTTTTGATTACAACCTTAGATTTCCAAACGGCAGTAACTGCAGGAAGTTGGCTGGTCGGGGTCCATTTTTCTCTCCATCCTAATTTAGCTCATAAAATACCCGGTTAGTCATACTGGTCGTGGTTGGCAACCTTGTTCTTAGCCACATTAGTGGGGTATAGTATATAGCCGCCAAAAGATTAAAACATAATTCATAAAGCAAGCGATCACTATTTTGTTTGTTTTTTGTTTGTCTATATATATATATATATAGATATATACATATATATATATACATATATATATTTTTTTTTGGGGTTGTTATATAAGGCGATACTCGATAAGTTGCTACTTTTTGGGACCGGAATCACCAGGAGTTGACACCCTAGCTGAGCAACGTTAACAGGGTTTGCCCACGACACTTAACCTGGGGATGATTTAAAATGGTGGAAGTTTAAAATACTTGTATACTCTCTGTATATAGATCCAGCCGTACCTGAGGAAGCATGACAATGGGGTGTTTTGTTTCTGGTAGTGCTTGGATCCATTGGGATCCATTGGGCTCACATTTTTCAATATCTATGCTCGTTTTTTTTTTTTTTTTCGAGCGATGTTTGTACTGGCATGTAAAAAAAGGGATGCGTGACTATGTGTAGAAGAACATCATATGTGTTTATAAGTGTATACATATATATATATACATATATATATATAAATAAATATATATATATATGCATGTATGCATGCATGTATGTAATGTAATGTAATGTAACCTATTGTAATGTTATGTAATGTTATGTATTGTAATGTTATGTAATGTAATGAAATGTAATGTAATGTAACGTAATGTAATGTAATGTAATGTAATGTATGTTTGTAATGTTATGTAATGTTATGTAATGTTTTGTAATGTAATGTAATGTATTGTAATGTATTGTAATGTAATGTAATGTAATGTATGTAAATAAATATATATATATATATATTATCTATATATTAGTATGTGCAATAATATTTACAGTAGTGTACACATGTATAGAAACAGGATCTATGGCCATGGCTGTAAAGTCCTTGGACCCCTCGTCGTTACATGTCATTCATAACCCGTCATCATGAGGGGCCAGGGGCCATGCGGGCCATGATGGTTGTCGCATAGGGGAGTCATGTGCAAACATTCTTACAATGTGGGCCCCCCTAGATATCTATGTTGTTTATAACTCCAAAACTATGGTTTATGATACTTAACTATACTTAATGGCGTTTATAAACTAACTAAGAACTGGGGGGGGCACATTGCAGGAGTCCTATCACCACTCCATGCTTGGTAAATGGTAAACGTATTCAATTCATTGCATTGGGGTCAGTTTTCGAAGGCAGATCATTTGTGGCATATTTCCATGCATTCCTAGCATTTGAAACAGGTATTTCGGACTCTAAACATTTACATGGTCACAAACACATACAGTTTTTGACTACCAAGACGTTTACATTGCATATTTGCCTAAGTGTTGAGAAATACACCTTGGACATGGATGTGATGAGATTTCGTGCGAGTGGACTGTGTTTGTTTAATTACCGGATGGTAAATCCACATGATTGTTGGTTAGTATATCCCATGTTATCCTATTATATGTACCAGTTATATCCCTCTAAATCCCCATGAGTCCCATGATTTTCCTGTTTTCTTCTTCCGAAACACGTGCAGGATGTGTACCGCTTGCAGACCTCCGACTTCGACGAGCCGGAAACCTTGGAGGCCCAATTGTTCTGGTTTTGTTTGCATTGCGATTGGGAACTGAGGGTTCAATGGGTTCAAGATAGATATATATATATATATATATATGTATACATATATATATATATATACATTACATATGGTCCAGCATTCCAACCCCCCCCGGGACATGGTCATGGGTAAGCCATAGTACTGTCCCCCTCCCCCCTGTAATGTGGTGATGGTGTCCGCCTCCCCCCCTGTGCCTGTGGTGTGGTGGGGGTGTGATACCGTTGGGGGGGGTTGGAACGCTGGAGCATATATATATATACACACACACACATTGTATTTATATATATATATATATACACATACATATGTGTATCTATGTATGTGTATATATATATATAAATACGTGTATATATATATTATGTATATATATATATTATGTGTATATATATATATATGTCGTAAATAGGAAGTAGATATAGCATATATATATATATATATATATATATGACTATAGGTAGCACGTAGGTAGCACGTAGGTACTTGACTATTTGTGCTACGTAGGTCGTCTAAAAGGTAGCATGTACCTAGTAAATGCGAGGCTGGTAGTCAGAAATGCTGCAAAGACCTAGCAAATACGAGGCTGGACCTCAGAAATGCTGCCATTAGCTCGCAAATAGAAGGGAAGGGGGTGCTACCCGGGGACCCATACCATTTGGGGGGGTAGGAACACGGAACACGAGACCATATATATGATATAATGTATATCAATGGACAACCCGGAAGTTATATTGTATAGTAGACTATTTTGCTTCACCTAAGGTCCATCCAGATTATTCATAGGTTTTGTCAGGAACATTCAGGAGCCTAGACGAAATGTTCAGACCAGAAGCCATTGGAGCTGGAAACCATTGGAAACCTTAGTGGAAACAGTTCTTCTTGTGTTCATGTTTTTTCCAGTCTGCCAGATTGTTTTGCATTATGTTTTAACGTTTTTGCGCTTGTAGATGCCTGGTTCATAGTTGGAATACACATGTAGTGACATATATCGCACATACAATGACACACACACATAATGTCACGTTGGGATTAGTAATTCACTAGGAAGTAATCAACCCTCACACAGGAAAAATGTTTTGGCAAAACTAAAATGGGTTGGCCCCCCCTGATAAATCAAGGGGGGGGGCACTCCTTTCAAGTTTCACACAGAGATTTGACTCTGACAAACCTCTGACAGAGATTCCCCCATAAGGCTCTGTTGGCTCAGCACACTACAATTATACAAGCTGAGCAATTAATTACTTTGTTGCATTGGCACCAACATTTTTTTGATTTTGCAGTCACGGGCTTGTGACTTTGCAGTCACGGACTTGCGACTTTGCAGCAGTCACAGACTTGTGACTTTGCAATCACGGGCAGCCTTGGTTCAAACCAAGTTCTTGGCTATATAGATTTTAAAAACGATTTCCCACACGGCAAAAAAACAATCCATCAAAAACCCATCACTTTGAGATGCTCCGAAAGCATCCGAAAGCCTCATGAGCCCATGTCCCACCCAAATAATAGGCAGGGTTTCCCCTAATTAATCAAACCCCTTCGCCCAATTGAAAGCAGCTTGATATCAAGCGAAATTCTTACTAATCTTTAGGTGTTTTCGATGTGCAAAAGGAAAATCAATTGAAAGTAGGTTGATATCAATTGAAATCCTTACTATGTTTTAGATTTCTTCGAGGTTTTAAAGGAAAATCAAGTGAAAGTAGATTTATATCAATTCGAAGTTGATCTCTTATGACTTCAACTTAGGAGGTCCATTATTTAGAGGTTGAAACTTAGCAAAACCTTCTCCCTAGGTACCTACCTTGTGGGGGGGTTATTAATCCCCACTTGCCATTATATTATATATACATGTATTCAAAGGTTACTGTGCATACTTCCAGGCTCGTAGATGGCTGCGATCCTTGAAACTACTGCCAGGCCTCGACTATGTTGTACTGTTGATCTAATTGAGGACAATCTTGGCTGGATAGGTGTTGGTGTTGTGGATTTTTTATCAGCGCGATTGTTATTGGGGAAAATGTGCATCATATATTGATTAAGAGCCGCAGGTAAACGAGCCACAGGTAAAATGAGGGTTAAATAGTGGCAAATGGTGGTAAATCATGGCAAATGATGACTTAGGCAAATGAAGGTAAATCTAGGTCAAATGATGGCAAATCTAAGGCAAATCGTAGACAAATAGTGGCAAATGGTGGAAAATTGTTTTTACTGCACTGTAGATGATGCTTAGTCATAGATATGGCTATTTAGTGGTGTTTGAGGGTCTCTGATGTCATCTTAGCTCACTCACACTGCAGCTCAGATCAAACAATTAATTGGAGTAAAATGGGATCAACAATGAAATTATTGAACTTATTGGGATCAAATGTTGTGAAAATGAATTCAAACACTGGTGGCAAGAACATATCTTTATCACCCATGAACAATCGAGATGGTGTCGTTGGATTCAGCCCTGGTGGTTTTCATCCATAGCTTACAACAATAACTACGATATCTGTGTTGACAGACAGATTCTCATTTGTTTCTCGTCTAAATAACTGAAATTCTGAAAGATAATTTCCCCAAATCCAATGCACTCCAATCAATGACATATATTGACATCCCGTAGTTAAATCATTTATCATCAATTGGGGTATTGACATCCAGTAGTTAAATCATTTATCAAGGGTAAATTCTTGGAAGGTCACAGCTCAAGCCAGTTTTCCGTCCATGTTGGACCGACATCTTACATGTACTCTGCAGTCACTTTGTGACTGAAGTCATTCATTCCATGTTTGGGACCAAGGCAGCACACAATGTTTGTTAGTTTAAATGGGATGCTATTTACACACACAAAGATTCTGATGTGCTGGAATTTTTATTTAGAATCTATGACTTGAACCTATCAACCTCCCCTTCCCCGGCCCCTTGAACGCCCCATCTTGGGGACTGCGGCATCGGCCATGGCTTTGCCACGGCCTGCTGCTGCTTTGGCGGCTGGCGGCTGAGCCTTTGCCTTTGATGACGAGGACGAGGCCCCTCCTGAACCTGGGTCCAAAAGCCCCGTAGAGGCATCAAATGAGTCAATCACTTTTCGCAGGGTTTCATCAGTAGGCCTCAGTGAGTCAGCTGAGGGGCCGGGAATATAACATTGTCAATTTGATTCCAGTGTAATTGCTGTTGACGTGAGTGGTCACAGGTACTGATTCCAGGTAACCAGGTAAGTAAGGTTAAATTCAGTTTTATTATTGTTGTCATTGACATGTTATGTATTACAAAAAACTATTCTGAGAAATCAAAGGTAATCCTGATTAACAAACTCCCAGTCTAAATACCCAATTGCTGAAATAGTACAACTGAAAAAAAAGGAACACCATTATCTAATATAATATGTTGCTTTTCATTACTTATTATTTATTTAGTCACTTTGTGAGGACCATAATTATGGTTGTCATCTCAGGGGGTATGGTGGGTGCGTTTCTAATAAGATGATTATGTTTTCACTATTATTATATTAAATTATTAATTTGGATTATGGATTGTTAAAACCAACAATGCTAGTTACCAAAATCAGAGCCACTTATTAGATTGCCGGTTTCAAATCAAGTTAAACCATGGGTTTGAACAAAAATGATCTGTTTGCAGGACCCAGGAACTGTTTTGCAGCATCATCAGGGTGTAAAGCAATGTGTTTGGCCCAAATGAAACCAATTACGCATCCTTTCAACGCATCAAACTCTGTCAATGCCTTCATAGGACCGCCCCACGTCACTGCACGGCTATCCAAGAATCCATCAACTTTTCCTCGGAGGACATTCAGCAGCACTGAGTGATGCGGAGGGTTGGATTCCCCAAAAAAGTTTGGGGGCAGTCTAGAAACAAAACAGAAACAATAACTTTTGAGCGGTCACTTTGTTTTTTGAAAATAAGACAACTTTGAGTCCATGATTCCAGGATAAAAACCCTGGTAGCGGCTAAGGAGAGGGTTTCTGCTGCAAAGAACACCAGGTACATCTTTTGGAAGCAAGCTCTTCAGTGTGGTAGGGGTGTATGTCTTTTGATCCTCACGGTCAGCAGTAGGATCCCGACGTTTTCTCTCCTTCTCCACCATCTCTTGATTAAGAGCTACCTGATGGAGGTAATTGAAATCCCTCTCACCCTCCTGGCCCAATTCCTTCACTGCTGCGATGATTTTGCTGGGGCATTTCACCTTTGACACACTATTGCCACAGATTGCGTTGATCATCCGTGTCTTTTCCTCTTCCGTCTCATTTGGCCAGAGGTGATTCACAAGACTGGTAGCCCAATCAATCTTGATGATATTACCACCCTTGCCAGAACCTTTTCCCTTTTCCGGCAATGGGAACACCATTTGTTCTCGGATCATTCCCAAATATTTCATGGTCAAATTGACACCCTCTTTGACTGCTGACTTCAATGGCTGCAGTGGTTCCCCAACCACCAGCCAAACACTTCCGTAAGAGAGTAATGATTTGGGGAGCTCATATGGAAGGACCAGTTTTGTTGGAAGCATCATCCATTTTGCACCGGTGATGTCATTGTTCATCATCCATTTGATTCCAAGCTTGGTAGATTCCTCTGTCGCCACCAGGAAATCCTGCTGGTGATCAAAAATGTGGAGAGACTCGGACCCTTGACTCAGATTTTATGTCAGGTAATTGTCAAAAAGGGTTTTGCGGCGGAGGGTGAGAAGATTTTCAAGTATGTTCGTCAGGTGGCTCTTAATCAAGAGATGGTGGAAAAATATTTCTGACAGAGACAGGTTTGTTGTAACATTGTTATATATGTCTGCCCCGTTAGATTCTACCAGAGTGATATGATGATTGAACAAACCGTTCAAAGGTTTTAAATCAGTGAGTGTTATATAAGTGCTGGACGAATTTCAGGTGGATTTTTCAAAACACTTCAACAAAAGAGGTCCTTACCATCAACGGTGACCCGATCCAAACCAAGCCCCAATGCAGCGTAGTTCTTGAACCCCAAACAGATCACTGCCTTGCCAGCACTGTTCTGGTAGATGTGACGTTTCAGAAGAAATACTCCTCATTTGCTCACCAAGTCTGTGAGTCTGAGTGTAATTTCAAAGAAAAAATGAATTATTGAATATTTCCCAAACAATAACATTCCGTTATAATAAATAAATAATTATTCAGCTTCAAGGGGTTGATTGTTCTCTCCCAAATCACAGTGCCTGTCCAAGCAGTTGGAGCATTCACAAAGTTGGAACTTGAATTGGACAAAATCCAAGCTGTCGCTGCTGCTGCCCGGTGGTTCGCCGCAGTCCCTGCACTACGATCTGACTGCAGCAAATTGTTTGGAGTGAACTGCAGCTCTCTGGGAAGCTTGAACGTGGCAGAAACATCAAACACCTTGCCATGCTTGGTGTCATCAGCAAGAACTGTCCGACCCTGTTTTTTCATTGATCGACTAAAGTCATCTGGCGTGGGATCTAACCGAGGCCAGTTCAATTCACGATGGGTTGGAACAGCGTTCATGTAGAAGAACTTGGTCCACCTCGGCAAGACAAGCCGGCCGTCAGTCTCAGGAATCAAGAATATTTTTTGTAACACGGAGGTAATATTTGTGGACCATAGTTAAAGTTGTTGGGCAATTGGAATGTCCCCCCAATAAAAAAACAGTATTGAGAAAACATGTTAAATTGATTTGGTAGCGAGGCTCTTTGACATCTTTAGATGGCGTGCAACCCGTTTCACTAGGTCAGCAAGGTGTGCAAAACAGTCTTCTAGGAAATGTTTCGTATTTGCCGGAGTGCCGAAAAGGGTAAATGCCAGTTCTCGTGTTTCGGGATCCGTATGTTGCCACTCCCCAGAGCCACACACCAGGTAGATCTCACAAGCGATCTGGCTTTTGTGCCATGCCATGTGTTTCATAATTTCGTCCAAGGAGTCTTTGACGGCCCCATCAGTGGCTGGATCCGCCATGACTCTCTCAGCATGGAGCACGGCATCCCACAGCTTCTTGACGAACTTAATTCCCTTTTCACGTTCAGCTGTCTCACTGTGGTGCACTATGGCGAAGACATAAGGAACACAAATGGTAAACTGGCACTGTGACCATGATCTTGCAGCACAAATCTCAATTGCTAGGTTGGCGTACTTGTTCAAGATTTCCATTTCATCATTCACAGAGTTTTCATCACTGGCTCTCACAGATTGAGTTGAAATGTGCAAACGTTTCAAGGTCTCTAACTTGTTGATTGACAGCAGTATTTCAACAACGGTAGGATACCAAGTTTGCCCTCTTGCACGTTGTGCTCTCCATCTGAGTGTTGGTTCCTGAAGGGACAATGAATCAAGGTAATTTTGTTCAGCTAAGGTAATCCATTTTGGAATCAATACTTGATAATTATTAGTTTATGTAAGTCAGTGAGTGCCCGGAAACTGAACCCCTTGAATAATGAAAAGAATGGTATAATTGTTGACTGATAAAAATCACCCATCATTGATTGGTCATTATTATAAATTATTGACTGTTTTTCAAATCATACAAACACATATATATTGAAGGAACCGGTAACCCCACACTTTAAAAACCGTATTTTTTGTTTGCACCAAAATGTCCTGCCCCATTTTATGGGTCTCCAAAGTGTTCTCATACTCCTTCAAAATGGGACGCCCAGCCCAGAACATGGCTTTGAATTCCAAAGGCAACATTGGGTCTTGATGGTAATGGTAAGCCATCAGAAGTTTGTTCGAGAAGTTGCTCTTGATCTCATCCAACTCCTTGCGCGTCTGAGGACGTGTGTGCTGATCTGGGTTGTCACCCTGGCCCTGACCTTCCTGGTCATCAGCATCACCGTCCTCAGCTACAGTATGCTGTTACTTAGACTTTGAAGTGGGGGATCGGACATATTTATCTTAATTTAATAACAATAATTTAATCCCATATGATTTTCTCACATATAGATTGATTGGTAGTTGATAATTATCTGATTGATTGAGTGATGGGCCGAGGAACTATTAATAATGAGGTTGTTTGTACATATTAGTTAATATAATCATATGTATATATATATATGGCCATAGGGTATGAATGAATAATTAGCTGGAACGGAATTGTTATTGTTAACCAAGACGACCCTAATTGAATCAAACAGTGAATGAAGTCAGTTCATATCATTAGTAAGAGCCGGGCTAGAAAAAATAGGTTTGGTTATATGCTTGATTTCCTGAAACCAAAAAAATAAGGACAATGTAACTAATACCTGAAAAAGCTTCCTGATCCATGCGGCGGTCATTATAAAGGCTAGCACCTTTACTCAATTCCACGGCCCTCCCCAGAATCATGCTGTTCAAGCTCCAATCAAGGGCCAACTTGTAAAGCGCAACCACTGCTTGGAACCAGCTCTTGTTCTTCGCCTGAGGGTTGGAAATTTATATAGTTGAATGGTGCTTGGTCTGGTCCCACCCATGACATGTTGATAATTGGTTTAGTGTAAGTATAAGGATTAATGTGGAAAGAACAGGCTATTAAGGATGCATAGGTGAACAAACATTTGTTGAAGAACAAAGGCAATGTCATTGTCATTAATCAAGAAAACTGCCTATGATTATTATTATTCACAAGTTCATGCTTGTGGGGACACAACTGCACACACACACACCATATACACACAAACACACTTCTCCCAAGCCTTTGGTCTGTTACTACAGTGTCTATGTGTGGAAACTTCCTATTTAAACCATTTGAGAAAACACAGAAAACATGTTTCCTTTGTGTTTTTTTCATTGCCACGGAACGAAAATAGGCAATGATCGAACGCTTCGAAGTTCGGGAATGTCATTTGGGGTTTCAGGGATTTCTGCAGAGTCATAGTAGCGATCCCTCAACATGGCATCCTGGAGTGCTTGAAAGTCAGCATTTGACAGTTCCTCTGAAAGTAGCTGTGCAGTCTCCTGTCGTGTAGTTTGGTGGGCTCCACTCAAAAAAGGTCCATGAGCCATTTGGGTCATGACGATTCCAAGGAGCAGCGCTGGTTGAAGGTCTGATCTCTTGTATGCGTTGCGTAGGTCATTCCACATGCTATGAAGTGATTCTGGTTCCACGTGGATACGTAGATTGGACCCATACATCAGTTGCCAAAGAGCTTTGAAGGGAAGAGCTTCTTCATCAGGTGACTCAGTTGATTGATTATGATAGCTGTCAATGAAAAACAAATCTCATAAAGTAAGACAATTGTTTCATTTTCCATAGATGAATAATTTTTTTTGTGCCAAGAATCAATGTCTGTTTTACATCTTGAATACAATATTACGGCAATGACAGTGATTCGAATCAACACTGCAGTGTAATAAATAGTCACAGGAAAATTGTTGCCCTTCAATTAGTAATAATGTTTGTGGGCACAATAAATTTATTTCTCCCTTTCTTATTATTACTAACATAATTAATTTCCCAGGGTCATCTACTAAGAATATACAACAAGGCAGTTAAATAATACATCTAATAACTAATTGTGAAACTTCCCAATATTATTGCCAAACATCACCAAGAGGCAGCTGTCAATATAGGCCTTTCTGACACACTTGGTGCGTCTAACACAGCACCGTTTATCAGATCATGAGGTTTCAACACTCTCCGTGGCACGAAGATCTCCAAGCCGTTTCCAAATACCCGTTGCATACTCTTCTGCAAGCCCTTCACAACGGCCTAGGACAGGATGCGGTGTCAGTGATGGTTCCAATGATATCATCTGGGGCAAGAAGTTCACACATCAAGTCAAATGGATGCGGCAGCTTGGCATTAAATTAAATTCTTGGTCTGATACTGAGGCATTTATTTATTCTGGAAATTATTAGTTGGTGGCTGTCTTGTATTGTATGACTGCTGAGATGCATATTATTTACTGTATAGTATACGCAACTGTTGCAAGATCTATTTTTTAAATTGCGTTAGTAATTACTCGTCATGCCAAGGGTCAATCATTCCAAAGATGGTCTTCTTGCTGTTCTGAGATAGCTCTGATGCCGGTTGCAGTTCTGATCCATCACCGCACACGTTCCTCAGGGCATTCAATTTGATTCAGTATTTCCAGGAAAGGGAACCACTTCCAATATTATTATTAAATTATTTATTTGCCATTCATTGATTGATAACAACTATTGATTGATATTTATAATTATTGCAGAATTGATTGCTTGGTTCATTCATGAGAAAATTCATCAGATCATCTTAGCTCATGACATGTGAACCAAGACTTCGCAAGTGCGACGGGTGTCATCAGTCATTAGATTCCGATTTCACAAGATCCAATGACTGCATTGATTCCAAGGCAGGTGATCCAGCCCAAGATGCTGCTTAGTCAGACGTTCAGCTTCACAAGCCCAATTTGGCAGCGCCTCAGATGTGTCAACAGTGGGACTGGACGGTGGCTGATTAGTTTGGAATATCATGTGTCCAAGGTGTGATTTGAATGATAATATGTCAAACAATGATGAAACACTGTTTCTTCTTTTAAACTTAATGGACAGTGAATACTTATTGTCAAGATACTTTTAGTAAATAGAATCACAACAATTTAATTTATAAACTTTAAATCGTGAAGTGATTCAAATTGCACGGAATGCTGAAAAAGCCACAATTAAATCCAGGGGTGGTCGGCCATAATCAGAACTGTTTGTTTTCTCCGCAACATCAGAGAAATGGTGGCAGCAAAAGACTCAATTCAAGTGGTCCTCTTGGCCGTCAGTCACTACATTGACCGACCAAACTCAATCAAGCTTCAAATAAAAAGCAACGGCGTGACTGATTAATACCACTTTCTGTGTATGGAAAATGAATTACCTGGCAGTGGCAGTGATCAATGGGAAGATAAATAAGTGGCATGGTAGGTAACTCATCAGGCCAGGGTCCACTTCCCAGAAGTAGCTATCTTCCGGACTGTGCTAGCGGCTGCTGCTGTGTAATGTAAACATGCAGCATCGAAGACATGAATTGCCGAATCAACATCGCCAATGTTGCATCGGTTCATAGGAGCCTGGTCAATTCAGATTTTGTTCATCATTATGCATAGTATAATATAGAATTTTCAGGAAGGAAATTTGAAATAGTGTATCTGAATAGACTAGTATGTAGTAAGTATGCAGCTGCTTAAATCATAAAAATAGTGCAAGTGGCACACACACTCGACCAGCTCTCTCATCCATGGTAATAGCCGCAGCCTACTTCGGACTGCTGGCTGTGCCTGTCGCCTGTGGCTCAGGAATAGTAGGTTCTTCTTCTGCTTCCTTGCGGTCCTGGAGGAGTCTTGGATGGACATGTCGTATCACAAAATGAAACCCAGTGTGGGAAAAATTAATAACGGGGATAACTAATTTAATTATATAATTCATTGACTTATTTTTTTTGAATCATGACATGACTCACACTGCTTTAAACGTGGGAAAGTGCTGAAATTAACAAGTAGTAAAGTACCTGAAAGTGGAGTCAATTGGTTGATTCAACCTGAACTGAGAACCCTTGACAGAGTGGCCAACAACTATTTTGATGTCCATGCTGCGTCTCTGTCTCTGTCTCCGGAGTCTCGAGTGCATGCACCATGCATGATGCAGCACCAATTGAAGTCAGATTAACTGACAAATCACTGGTAGTCATTTGAAAAATGGATGGGAGCGTGACTTATTTTTAGTCATCTTGGTACGCTGACTGCCATACTGATTCTGATGACCAGTAGGAACAGAAAAATCAACAGCCTTTTTCCAATCAATGGACTTTTCAGGGGTCAAAAGATCATCATCTTGACTTGCCTTCTTGACACCACTTTGGCCCAATGGCAAACCCTCTGAACCGGTACTGCAGCTCGTGTTTGAGCTGTAGGCCAAGGACATTGATGAATTATTAGTCTTCGCTCCATCACTGCTTTTGTCGCCTTTGGTAGCCATAGTTGTATTGATTGAATGATCAAGATCTTCACCTTTGGGGCTATTGAATGGGATGCTTGGTTTCCTGTCCGGTGTTTTGAATTTCGAATCATCATTCCCATCATCCCCCTTCACCACGAAATCACCAGCGTCACTGTCATTCTGAGTGATAGTAGTCGCGACGGGAGGGCTGTCATTGATGGTAATCACATTCGATTCATTCCCATCATCCTTGGCCACGGTTCCCATAGTCGATGTCTGGTTGACTGGACTGCCCTCAATGACTGTAATCCCATCATCAGTCATTGGAGGGACTGTCGTCTCAGTTTTCACCCAAGGGTTTTCCCCCATCTTCAAGCCTTTGTAGATCTTCTGGTAGATACCTGCATTCGGATAGTTCCCTGAGAAGAATGTGCTCGGTGACGGTGTCCGGGCTCTGTCCGGGCTGTGGAAACAATGGGGGTTTACAGGCACCATGTTCTTAGGATACCAGCTGTCCGGCATGTCGTAATTCACGAAGTTGGACGGATGGTCACCCATGGAATTGAACACGACTAGATCAGATCTGTAACTTGGCTTTTCCTATTGTCTCGAACCAAATGGCTGTCCGGGTTGTCAGTAGTCATTTTATTTGTTTGTCAACCTTGTCATTGTCATTCAGTCATGCCCAATGAACCAATTGTATGCAAATTTGGAATATCTTTGGTTTTGAGTGGTTTGTTCGTAAAATCAAATAAATCAATATTTGAGTGAACCGGGGGCCCAATGAAATGTAACCAGCACCTCCAGATTTGCAGGCAATAATTAGGGGAAATGAAAGCCAGTAAATCTAAAAAAATAATCTGCCATCTTGAAAAAGGCTGTATGCCCTCTTGAACAGTGGCATGGTTAAGTTAGCAGAAACGTTGCAAATAGATAAACATACTGGTAAATTGTTGGTGGACACTGGTGTGCAAATGTTGAGTAAATGCTGGGATGCAAATAGTGGTTAAATTGTCGGCAAATGGTGGGCAGGTGGTGGGCAAATGGTGGGCAAATGGTAGGAAAATGGTGGGCAGATGGTGTCAAATGGTGGCAAATGGTGGCAAATAGTGGCAAATGGTGGGCAAATGGTGGGCAAATGGTGAGCAAATGGTTGGCAAATGGTGGCAAATGGTGGCAAATGGTGGCAAATGGTGGGAAATGGTGGGCAAATGGTGGGCAAATGGTGGGCAAATGGTGGCAAATGGTGGCAAATGGTGGCAAATGGTGGGCAAATGGTGGGCAAATGGTGGGCAAATGGTGGCAAATGGTGGCAAATGGTGGCAAATGGTGGTAAAATAGTAGGAAAATAGTAGGAAAATGGTGGCAAATGGTGGCAAATGGTGGCAAATGGTGGCAAATGGTGGTAAAATAGTAGCAAATGGTGGGCAAATGGTGAGCAAATGGTGGCAAATGGTGGCAAATGGTGGCAAATGGTGGTAAAATAGTAGCAAATGGTGGGCAAATGGTGAGCAAATGGTGGCAAATGGTGGCAAATGGTGGCAAATAATGGCAAATAATGATAAAATAATAGCAAATCGTGAGCAAAATGGTGGCAAATGGTGGGAAATGGTGGCAAATGATGAAGAAATGTTGGAAAATGTTCTGATGCGTTTTGGTTATGTAAAACAATGGCAGCTTGAATCCCAAATCATGGTTGTTACAGGAATGTATATAGATCTTGAATCTTGAATCATCAGTGGCAGATAGACTGCAGATCAGAGAATACAAACATTACATATATGTATATATATATATATAAGTGTCGTTCCTATGTCCCGGTGTCTTCAACCTGCCAGCTCACCCCTATCAGCCCTATCCGTCCTCAGCTCGGCATCTTCACTTTCTTGGCATTCCTTTCTTGTGCTTGAAGCTCGTCCTTTCTCTTCAAGGCTTTTTCCTTGTTTGCCTTCACGATGTCAGACGTTGAAACTTCCACAATATCTCCTTCTTTGCTGCTCACTTCTTCTGCATCATCCTCAATTCTGGCAGCCTTTGCTTTCCTCGATTCATCAGCTTCCTTCTGAAGTCTTGCCTTCTCATCTGCCTCTGCCTTCTTCTGTTTCTGGGTTTCTTCTGCCATCTTCGCCTTCTCGTCTTCTGCTTTCTTCGCCTTCTCTTCTTCTGCTTTCTTCGCCTTCTCTTCTTCTTCTGCTTTCTTCACCTTTTCTTCTTCTGCTTTCTTGCCCTTCTCATCCTCTTCCATCTTAGCAGCTCCCTGATTGAGATCCTCTTCTCCTTGGTCTCGAGCCTTTGCTCCTTGTAACTTCTGTCTCTCAAGAAGTTCTTTCTCAATTTTCTCTCGCAATTCTGCCTCAATCCGTTTTCTCACAGCATCGGCAGTTGTCTCGGTGTTTGCAGGACTGCCCGATGCCTCTGCCTCTGACTTTTTCTTTGCTTCCTGCTTTTTCCTTTCCAACTCATCAGCCTCTTTTTTTGCCTGTTCTTCCTCTGACTTTTTTCTCTTTGCCTCTGTCTCAATCTCGAGTTTTTTCTGCTCTTCATGCTTAGCTTCCTGGCTTTTCTTTTCCTCAACCTTCGGCTTTGGATCAACACTCTCCACTCCCATCAGCTCAGCCTTGAGAAGTCTGACATCGGCTTCATCCATGTTGGAAAATTTCAGCTTTGGAACCCACATTGACTTCGCAGACTGTGAAAGGCTATGAATGAAGAGCTCACCTAAGTGTTTTCCTGCTGTATTGTTCTTGGTCAACTTCCAGTCAGAGCATTTGGATCCCAAGTCGTGCATTTGAATCACGTCCTTCTCATTGTGGTTGAGAACCAAAGTTCGGCCATCACGTAATTGGTGCATGGAGTAGCCGTCCAGTGCGTCCTGAAAAAAAAACATCAGTGACATGTCGGATTATTATATTATTGTCACGGGGAGTGGACCAGCAAGTAAATAATACAGAAATAAAAAACATAATATATGAATGAAAAACTTTAAAGTATTTCTCAGTCATTATCATTGGTCCGCTGCATTCGTCTGTCAAATCTCATAATTATGAAAACTATTGCAAGCCATAATGATAATATATCTAAATCTGTTAAACTGTTAGTGCCAGTTTAAATGCAGTCCTTCTCTAGGTCATAGTCTGGCTCTTCGTCAGAGTCAGGCAAAGCGGGACCCCCATCAGAATCAGAGGACGATGGGGCACTCGGACCAGTTCCATCACCTTAGTTTAGATTTAGTGCTAAGGCCTGGGTTGGTAGTAATAATAATAGGGAAATACAGTGCTGGGAGTTATTGTATCAGGGATGTGTTGTAAATAAGCACACAATAATTTAATTGGAAAAAACTAACTAAATTTGGATGAATGACCCACTTTGGGTGCTCGTCCAGCTTGAATTTCTTCCATCCATCCCTTGTTGCAGTCTGGACATGCAGAACGATGCCAGTTGCAATAGCATACTGGCTTCTGATTCTCATTCTCAGCAGCACTGTTCTGGTCCAGGTCCTTGTCCTTGTCCTTGTCATCTTTGCTGCTTTCACTGGGGGCATTGCTGCCTGTGGCAGTCAGTGAGTCAGTGAATCTGAGCGGCTTGAATCCATGACTAATTGATACAATGTGGATTGGATAGTAATTTGATAGTAGGAAATACTTTTCAGGAAATCTTCAATCAACAGTTCAGAGTCATGAGTCGTGTCAGTGATACTGAGAAAATATGTTCATTTCTAAAGGACATTAACTTCATCATTGCTGGCTTCATGGACACGTATTTTGAATTTGAAGTCTTTCAAAACGTGTAAAAGTGTTCCTCACGTGTCTCATCTCAAACTTCAATCTTTTGTTTTCCAATGACCGGCCTGTCTGAGACTTGCCCGGCAAAGGGACTGGGAGTACCTGAAACTTCTCATTCTTCCCCTTTGCCGCTTCAGTGTGAGACTTTACCTTCTTTTCCCCTGATTCATCATCACGGAAAAAATCCACACAACGCTTCGACACCTTTCCGTCGCTCACAAACGGAATTCCCGTTGATGGCTCCTTGAAGATCTCACCCTTCCATTTGATATTCTCGGGTAGTGCAACCCGCTGCTTGCCACAAACAATCCAAATCACCTTTCCAACATGTTCCAGAGAAAAATCCAAGTTCTTGGAAAATTCATCTTCAACCATGGAGATAACATCTTGCAATGTCTTGTTGTGACCAGGCTTGCCAAGAAGCTCATACTGGTTTGCCAAGTCAATCTTGATTTGGCCCTTCTTCTTCCTTAGTATTTAAAGGGATAAAAAACTGCAGCTGGAGAGTGGGGAGATTGGGACCCTGGTCGGTTGAGTGACAGCAGTATAGTGAGTGGGCAGTGCTGGTATCTGTCAATATAATTATAGTGGAAGTTTGAAGTAAGGAAAGAATGATTCAGAAATCACTACGACTAATTTAATCCTCAGTAAGTGGTTGTTCGTTTGATTTTGTTTGGAACTACAATTAAACTTCAGCAAATGAAACCAAACAATATTGCAAGACCTGGCAAGTGTCCGTTCAGGTTTCTTCCCGGGGGGCTGTCGAAAATACCCATAGAAGACCCGTCGAAGCTCCCGACCTGAGAGCTCATTCACTGCCATAGCACGCTTGGGCTCCACATGCAGAATGAAACTGCGCAGGTGGCTTTCCTTAGGCGTCATTGGTTGAAGCGAGTATAGAGTTTGAAATGTATCACAACTAAAATAATACCTTATTTCTACTGTTATAGTTGGTCTGTCTAAGAATTTTGGATGCAAAAATACCTAACGTATCTTAACCTTCATGTCTTGTTTGTTATCATTTGTTACCATCCAGGAATTGAGAAGAAAAGTCACACTTGATGTATGATGCAAAGACTAAGAGTCTGGAACAGCACGCCATGACGAATAGCGAAAGAATTGTTCATCACCCTTCTTAGAGGTCGTGGATGGCTTCGACTTTTTCTTGCTTACCTTCTTAGACTTTGTCTTGCTACCTGATGCCTTTGTCTTCTTAGCCCCGCCCTTGGACTTCGCCTTTGCCTTGCCCTTCGCTTTCGCTTTAGGCTTCTTCCTTTCTTCTTCTTCTTCTGAATCTTCTACGTCATCCTCCTCTTCATCTTCGTCAGAGTCCTGCTCAGAATCAGCAGATGCCTCAGAATTCTCACTGGAAACATCTTCCTCTTCATCCGCCTCCCACTTGAATGGCAGTGAGGACGGCATGGCTGAAATGGGGCCAGCCCGGCGGGGGGTGGACACCAAACCAGTCTGAATTAATTTGATCTAATCCCAAAGCTTGCAGGCTGGAACACACAAACAAGCTAACTGCAGCTGCCTGCTACCCAATAATAAAACCTGCTTGTCCCAGAAACACAACTACTCATCAGATTGACCCAGTTGATTCAAATTGAATCCAAAGCGCCATGAAAACTATAGATTTTTCTCCAAGGGTTTGAAGCCGTCTGAAAAAGAGTCTACTACGGCATCATTGACTGAGTGTCATTTGCAAATATCAAAGATGGTTTTGGCTACAATTTGGAGACTTGCTAAGTCAAAGCTGCATCAAGCAACACATTTTTTTATTCTTGGGGCTAGCTGGTTACTAGATTCTTTGGTGTCTTTAAACCTCATAGCAGGACTACATAAAACAATTTGTTTTTTCATGAGTCTAACAAGCCTCCAGTCAGTCGACGTCTGAATACGTCTCAAAAGAATCGTTTGAACGAACTCCCAGTGGTGAATGCTTTAGTACTCCTGGGGGCCAAAGCAACACAGAGCCAACATCTGTGCTATGGCTACGCATGGGAAGTGCATCCCGTTTCCGGCAAGATCAGCTGCACGAATTACGTCCTGTGTCGGTATTGGCTTACACCTCATTGGGCCTGCCATGTGCTCTGACACAGGCCAGCCTAGAGCTGCAAGTTTCTCTCTTGAGACTAGGTACCTCTTCAGAAAGGGTGACCAGAATAGTCCCGTTTTCGCATTTCTCCTAAAGGTTGGTATTTGGTGACTCTTGGCACTCCATGTGCGCCACTTCACACCATCATCTCCCAAAAACACAACTAAGTCAGGGTCTTGTGATGGTTCCACAGAAAACTCAGCCCTGTAAGCATTCTCATAAGCAAGCAGGGCGGCCTGCTCACGTTCTGTCAACAAGTAGGACAAGTCACGGCAGTTAGGTCTGTATTCAACTTTCCTGCGAATGGCCAACTGGAGTGCCTCTTGCTGAACCTCAACCACCTGTGCCATGAAGTAGTCAGAGGGTCTTGTTTGAACTTTCTCCCTCATTCTGTCCGCTATCATAGCTTTCAGTGACATGGGGTCGTACTTGCATGATGAGCGATCTTTGTGGGAAGCAAGCACATATACCCTGTCCCGTGCCACACCAGCATGACCAGTATCCGCAGTGGAGAAGTCGACGCGATAGAAATCATATGATGGATGAGTTTCTTCCATCATGTCCATGTCCAACTCCTTAGCAGGTCAGTCAATGTCGAGTCAAATAGTCAAGGGATAATGAAGTCTAGGTATTGAAGTTCGGGTAGTGTGAAATCCTGAGTAGTAGCAACTAGGGCGTAAGTGTACGGTCAAATAAGTAAGAAACAAAAGAATTATGACTATGCTCTCTAACTAATAAATAATACAATTATTGTTATTGTTGCTAAGTCGAGATTCAGGTGTACATTCTACTGTAAAGATTGGGACCTCCTTGGTCTCGACATACTTTCCGTGAGTCATGTAGACACTGTTCGTCGGGCCATATTTTTTCAATTGGCGTCCAGCACGACTCATATCAGTGCATGGTAGACCAGAACAGCCATAATCAGGTGAAGGAACCGTGCACCAATCTGACTCTGAATCAGTGTGAGAATGGGTGTTGCACAACTGTGTTGGAAGAAGCACTGACCTACAGATCTTCCGTCTCTTTGTTTGGTAGGAGTCTTTGTCACGGAATGTCCCTGCGCAGTTCAATGACAGTATGTCATTGAAGAAATGAGGCATGTCGTGGTCCTTGTCCACGGTCTCCATGCACCATCGGTGGTTGTCAAACAGAAGCTGGTTGCATGCCGATGCATTCTCCTTAATGAAGTAATGGTTGGGTTGAACAAATGTGCAAACTCTGGGATTGCAGTGGGATCAAAATCATAAGATTTAACTAAATTCCATTCCTATTAATATTTATTAGAGGTCCGACGCTTTTATTATTATTTTTAATATTGACCCAAGAATCCCATAGTGCCACAGTCTGTATGTCCATTGTTTTCTCAACGCCTGGCAAAGGAAACTTTTGGACTATGTTCTGCAACACCGCCCTTGAAGACTCTGCTGTCCCAGCACCACTGCACATCGAGAAGGCTGTCTTGGCATTGTACAGCCAAGAGTCCTAGAATGGGCTGGGTTACCATCTCAACAAAACTAATTTTATTGGTGAGAACAATAAGTGGGAAATTCTTTAAATCATTGGGGTATTATAATGTAGTGTAACAATGAACGTTATTTTTTGATTTTGGTCTGAGTTTGATTATCATCCATCACAGTCCTGAAGTTGAGGCACAATCTTTTTGGTCAAGCTCCAGCCAACTGCAATAGAATTTGAAGCCAGCCCAAGACGTCCCCAAGATTCATCCTGCAGGGGCAATTTCTGGGTTATACTTGGTATTATCGAACCAACGGCAGGGTTTCTTTAAAATCAAAACTTGTGTTTTTTGAAAAGACCTAAGCAATCAATCAACAGAACAGGGGATGGTGTTGATTCAACCCAACTGTCCTCTTTCTCAACAGATAGTGTCAATGCTCTGTGACAGGACGATGTTTCGTTACTTCGGGTGCAATCATGACTGCTCTCTGACCCTTCTGACGGCCAGAGGTCCAAATGCAGCACCATTGCTAGCCACTTGACAGGAGCGGGTCGAGTGGCTGACTAATTGTGAGGTGATTTATGACTATGATTTGATTCAGGTTCAAAGGATTCAATGATTCTCATTTGGTCGATGGTCAATTTCATCACCATAAAATAAAATGTATACAGTGGATACTATTTGGATTTTGCAGAATGATGATTTGATTATTGTGATTCATAAACAAATATATAAACATAAATAGATACATAAAAAATAAATAGATAGATCAACCAGGCTACTTTCTTTGGACGCATTTGAGCCTGAAAACAGGCACTGCCATAACAACACTTAAGTTCATGGTACTTACTTACTGTAACCTACTTTGAATCAAATGGGCTGAGTCTCCAGTGATGACCCCACAAATTTAAGTTGCTAACAAGGCACCAGTGGCGGAGCATAGCCAACCAGGTTGATATTGGGACCTTTGCCGATCTCTAGCCGGAGCTGATGCTTGGCTATGAAATATGGGTGGGAACCATGAGCTCTAGCAGTAGATGGCTTTGCAGTTGAAGGTAAGGGAAAAAATAGTCACTGACAGACTGACAATCGGAACCCCTCAATCAACAATTTGCAACAGATCAGCTGCCAAGCTGCAATGCCATACGTATCCCTCCAAAGGGGCCTTGCCAATGGACGTTCCGTCAAAGGCAACCTGGCTTCAAGCCAATCAGTGACTGCTTATGACTACAGTATTTGAATTTTAATCCTTGACTTCATTTTGGCCATCATTCACTCAAGAGAAGACAGTTTTTATCTTTGGTGTGGCTCTGGTTCCAGTCAGTGCCACATGTTTGACCCAAGCAGTCTAATGATGCTTGCCCTTCAGTCAAGCAGCATGTCGATGAATCTCAGGACCCATTTCTCGGTGTGCAGCCTGAAGATATGCAGCCTGAGTCACTGAGACGCTGCAATAGCCGGCATTGGTAGAGTCAAATACCTGCTGAACCTCGAAATTAATGAATAATAATAATGAACCCAGATTTCAAATAGGGATTATCAGATCAATGAATGTCAAAGGTACAATGAAATAAGTAAGCATCTCCTAACTAACAAAATCAAGTAGGAGCCATGAAACAGAATACCGTTCACAGGTAAACCCGCAGTGAGCCCCGATCTTGCTGCTGTCATAGCCTTTGAAAGCGTCGTGCTTCTTGAACGCACTTGACAGAAGGTGTTCCTGAGCCGCTGCTGGTTGTTTTTGTATTAGTGTTGGAATTTCATTGATTATCCTGAATCGAGTCAAATGATTTGTCTTTGGTATTTTGTTTCATTCATTATTCATGCTGTTAATCTTCAATGCAAAATACCATCCATCCCAGTCAGTACAATCATATGTTGAATGTATCGTTACTGGAATGAAGGGTTTATTTGCTAAACGATGACAAGTCTCAGCATTAGTTTTCACTTGCTGGATGCATTCCCAAAGTACAGCTGGATTCACGCGTTGCTTGCAGCGAGCAGGGGTTCTGGTCTTCCTTGTCGTTGGCGCCACCAATTCCAAAAAAACGGAATCCTTGGCAGCTAAATGGAACGAAAGGATTGATATACTATAATTAATGACAGATATGTATAGATTTGCATGATTAGTTTTACAATCTTTAGTTCAACAGTCACTTACTAATGAGCTGTACAATTGTTCAATTGTGCCTGGTTCTGTCAAGTGCTTAGTAGGCCCAGTGAGAGAGGCAATAATCACGCAGCCGAAACACCAGAAAACAAGCAGCTTGAGCTAGCAGTTGGTAAGCACATGTCCTCAATGCCTTCGGGCTTGTCCTA
The DNA here is from genome assembly GCA_947184155.2 of Cladocopium goreaui. Classification (NCBI taxonomy): domain Eukaryota; class Dinophyceae; order Suessiales; family Symbiodiniaceae; genus Cladocopium; species Cladocopium goreaui. The sequence goes on along the minus strand of CAMXCT020000047.1, from coordinate 369,014 downwards.
AGCTCAGAGTGAGTATTAAGTTCAACAACAAAGCATGCATTTTTCATATAATAATAATAAAAAATAAGGGGTACAATGAATATACATAATAAAAATTGTACTTACTTACAACAAGGCTCGGATCTAATGAAAAAACCAGGTATGACGCCTAATCAGTCTGAGACCCCCAGTTTCCATAGATCCACGTTTTGTCAGCATCCTGCACTGCATAAACGGCACAATAACCAACAATCAGTGGGAGTTAGTTAGTTAGTTATGTCGATCATAATGAATAAACTTAAACAAATATTTGTTGTGAATCACATTTTGAAAAAACGAGTCCTGCGCATCTTTCCGCCAAGATCGTTTGACATCTGAAAGGGATACCGCATCATCCATGAAGCTACCAATGATAGAGGAGTTCACCAAACCACTTCTTGGAATTGCAATGTTGTACAATCTACCCTCGGCTGTGAATGCAACTTTCATTTTTCCTGTTCCAGTGAGCTTTTTCAGAATGTCATACAACAGTCTGCACGCAGCATATCTCGACCTGGTTCTCAATCTATGCTGAGTGATCTGGGAACATAATGCAGAAAACAGCATCGAGGTAGGAAGCGTAGACTCTGTGAAGTACGAGTTGTTCTGCTCCTGCTGTTCCTCCCTTTTGCGCTTAGAAACAGCCATGGGTAGCAGTAGATCAGGGGGGTCCACACCGGGCCATAATAAACCATGGGTTTTGTTCCAACTCGCTTTGCAGGACTTTTTCCACAATCCTCAGATGTAGTGATTCATAACAACACAACAACAGTGTTCATTTCATACAGATATTAAATTAATTAAAGGGGAATGCCGTATGAAAAAAATAGTAATGTTTAAATTATATTCCAAATAACATCAGAATAATATTAGAACTCCAATGATACTATCTGGCCCAAAAATGTCAAAGTCAAGTAAAACCAAAAAATATGTGTGGTAAGACTGTTTCACCCAGCATCGTGCTCTACGCATTTTTTCTGACCATGTTAGATCCTCAAATTTGCAGCCTTCCTCTACCTCCTCATCGATAGATGCCAGTATCCTCAAACCAGAAAACAAATGTGGCACACTCCACTCGCATTGTCTTTGGTCATCGCCCACTGCTTGCCAGCATACAAGTGGTGTCTCCCCAACGTGAAAAAAACCTCAGATATGTGAGTGATTCATAATGATCATGGACGAGTAATGATATATATATAATATAATTATTCAGGGAGAAAAATAATATAGATACTTAATCAATTTGCTAGATATCATTTGATTTCAATGAAGCACTGACTCACAGATGATGATTGATTGATAGGAAACATTGAGATAAATATGTAGTTAATAGGAATAATTCCTATGCACGCCTCCCCTGTGGTAATTATTAATTAACTGTATGCGGACAGGTAGCTTTCTGACCCATAGGGAAAGTCAACGAGATCAGCAGGTAGTGTGTCAGCCGCTTGAGAATCAGGGTCCATTGTTGGCAGCCACTCCCATGCTGCAAGAAGTGAACCGATGAAATTGATTCAAATTAATTTCTCCTTACTCTTTATTCACTGAAATGTGTGCCAAAAAACCTGCTGAAAAAAATGTAACTCATAATGTTGTTGTTGGTTCGCGCCATTGCCATGAATACTGGTCTTCCCAAAGTCGTGCCAGACAGAGGCAGCGAGGCCAAACATATAATCAAATAGTGGCAAATGATGGCAAATTGCTTTTCCATTTGACCAGGGCAAATTATGGTAAATCATGGCAAATAAGAGACAAACGGTGGCTAATAAGAGACAAATGGTGACAAATCAAACTTCCCAATTCCTGCAGATTACTGTATTCTTGCCACGGCTCCTTTAGCCATGGCTCTAAATCCTTATATGAGTGCAGGAAACACCTGCTAGCTAGTGGTTAAATGAATGGGTTCCGTTTCAGATATTCCCAACCAAATCCAGATAAATCCGGGTACAGTATGTAAGATATCTAAGCTTTACAAAGAATCAAACGTGGTTTACAAAATCCCCCATGAATGATATTCCCAGCAATAAATCTCACTTTAGGAAGTGTTCCCAGTGCCTGTAAAACACCTGGGAGGTGTTTTACAACGATGGCAAGGGTGGTACGCTGCGCGAGGTGGAGAAATGACTGGGTTTTAGGATCATCATGAGGATCATCATGGTGAATTGATGGGTCTGAACATGTGGTATATATATATATCCATAAAATGACAATTCTAATCGGGAAAATTGATGAAAATGGATGATAAACCATGGGATCTTGGGGTAGCCTGTTCCCAAACCCATATCATTTTGGGATAGGACCCGGGGATTCTGGGGATGATCCAAGACAGAGCCCACGTCTCACATTGTTTCAACATGTTTTAACCGCCGTTCAGCAGGGCCAGTACTGCCCCATAGACCCATGACCACCTGAAACAACATGTTTTTTTGAATCTATATTTGAAGGTTTGCGCAGATGATCTTTGAAGAACAGAAATTTTAGATGCAATCAGTCCGGTGTCCGGATGTTTATCAGCATTTGCTAGTTCCAGTCCCTAAATTAGCATGGAACCCCAATTCCCTGGCTCTTCGTGGACGATTTCGGCAGATTGTCTTCGTAGACCCCATCTATGCTGACCGGCGGCCACGCATTTGTGTCTCAATCGACGGGATACAGGCACTGCGCTGCGGGTTCAAGTTGCGGCGTTGCTGCACATTACTAGGTCCATCTTAGATGGGTAGAAAAGAGTAGAAACTCATCCTGTAGCTATTTGGTATAGGAAAATCTACGTTCACCAGCTAAGATTGTTTGTTTTTTTTGCAGGGTATCTAAGATTGGCACTGATGATTATCAATCCCAATGCCCCAATGGATAATTTTCAGAGTGGGTGACAGCGCCAGGAATTACTACTCTTCACTGAAACATCCTTCACCATGTATGCGCACATGGAAGTCCTGGTGTCAATCCAAAATGCCACACCCACCACCCACAGGCTTTAACCCGCTTTAAGTCTAAACCCGTGCATTTCGCTATCTAGCAATCCATTCTCATAGGTAAGTAGGTTGGTATTTCACGTATGAGTGGTGAACGGAATAGTCCTTCCTTCAAATGGTCGCAAACCAGGTGTGATTCATTGGAGGATCATTCCAATCCTCACTTTTCAAAACGGTTAATTAATGTTTTCTCATTAAAATATTGTTCATTTCCAAGTATTGTGAAATATATCGTTTCCATTGGCTTCCTGTCGTAATCCTTTTCCGGTGTTGATAAATGGGCTATGCTCCGCAACGCAATGGGAATAGTTCAGGGCCATTCCCAAACATTGCATGGTTCTTCGATTTACAGTACATGGTTGAATCCCACACTCTCGTTACATCTCGTTTGGGGGTTTAATTGATCAAAGAATGGCGTACCGTGGTATAAATATGTATAAATCAGTGGCAATTCCCCAATAATATGCCCAAGTATCATGCAGGATAGGCTTCAGCTACTTATCACCCTTGTCTACGAATCATCTACTATCCATTGGGTTTTTGCTGGATTATATTAAGTCCCAAATTTTGGATGGTTCCACGAGCATATTGTTAGGATTGTGGTTGGTGAAAGCGAGTTCTTCTGGGTTAAACACCCATTTTGGATCGTTAAAATCAATGTTCAAACGTTTCTTCGCTTGAATTCTGACGTATGCTTACTGGTGCTTCGTAGGGAATGAGGCAATGATCCATAATAACTATTGACAATAACTATTGATAATAATCCCAGCAACCCCCATTCCCATCCATTCCCTACTAAGCTGACATGTCCCATGTTTGGTGGTGAGATCACTCCATCTCCAGGCGATGCATAAGACCATCTCCACGTTGACGCGCAAGGCGCGAGTTTTGGCGGGGCCATGGAAGAAACCATATTATATTATGAGTACATTAGGAACTGTATGAACATTACAAAACTTGACTTTGTGGAATTGTGGTTTAATATATATATATATATCATATAATTTCATGTAATATAATATAACACGATATCAATATAATATGACATAATATGATTTAATATAATATATAATAATATTATGATATAGCATAATATAATATAATATTATAATATATAACATAATTTAATATAACATAATATAATACAATACAATACAATAATATATATATATATATATATCATAATATTTATTTGTAATTTATGGTCGTTATACAACTTTATGATTTTTCTTGACATGCCAGAATGATTGGAGGATGGTCATCAATCTATGTTCATAGGGATTTTTAATACCCATGGAATCCCATTGCAATCCCATGAACATGCCATATCTACTATTTTTTAACTTGGTCGATGGCTCACACACAAACGTGTCAGTAACTATTGGTATATTAAAAGGATTGAAAAGGCACATAAATTATAAAAACTCATCGTATAAACCACAATTAATTTTGTTTTCATTATCATTGTAAATCCATTTAATCATCGACTATGTTGTACAAACTTGTTTGACATTCTGTAAACCTGTAGGCCAAGAGATGATTGGGATGTAAATCTTTAATTGTGGCTATTTTAAATCACTTCCTGTTGGCTGCAGAAAAATGGGGGGCAAGGGGTAGCACGGTATATTGATGATCACTGCGGAAAAGCCCCGTGGATCAGTGGATGTTAGTTGGGGATCAAATGGCCGTCAGGTTTGCGCACGTCAGTTTTTCTTAATGAACATTAACACCTCAACTATATCCAGCATTCCATGACAAACTTTCGTTCCCATTAGATATATGCACAATTCGGAATATTGACAAACAGTCAAGGGGATTATAGCCTATAGCCAATAAAGATGGGGACATAAATCGTTAGTAGTTTGTAAACGGTGTACTAAATCTCTGATTGCTGTGAAATTGACCAGCAATAATGGGCTTTACCAACTTAATACAAAGGGGCTATATAGGGATGCTTTAACCTGTAAAACCGGAAATACAGTTATGGAGGTATTAGCCAGCAATCATGCTTTTGTATTATACATCAAAACGGCAGTGATCATGGCGAGGATGTTGTCCAACCAGTGGATATTTGCATTGACAATGTATGACATACCCGTAGAGATTATGATAGTTCTACTTGTATACTTTTTGTACATATTTACAATATGTAATATGTATGCAGTATGCATGTGCATATGTTGTATTGCATTATATACGTGTAGGTTTCATATGGTTTCACGTGATGTGATGTAACTGCTAAAATCAAGGAAGAAGTGGCAACACACCTAGCGGTGGGGGCTCGCATTTTCAGGCTTCTATAGGTTTAGTACTGTATACATCAGTGGATACCATGCCGACACCAGTCAGCATGATGTGTTTGCCAGACTGATCAGACTGCACGGGTCCAATATGGCCTTAGCATTGTGGCCATTTGTGTGGACGGCACTGTTTTCTTTCATTTTTTTCATAAAACTCTCTTGCTTAGCCACTGGTCATATTGCCCATGGGTGACCTATTATTCTGGTTGTCGGTGTGATGCTGGAGTCCCATGCCACGAGAGGACTAGATCTCAGCGCCAAATCTGTACCATGAGGACATGATATAAAATTCAGTAAGATGAACACACTATGTCAACATGATGCCATAGATATGGCTTTGCATGTAAGAACAATAATAAGAGACTCGATTCCTGGACATTCCTGGACACCTTCCCGTAAATACCAAACTGGGCTTCGGGATTTGCCACTGCTTCATTTGTTCAAGCTCTCAGGGCAGGAGTTATGTTTGGCTTTTTAACAACAATTATGGATCCAGATATGTCCTTTTCTTTCCTTTTCAAACGGACAAAATCGACCCCTAAATCCTACCCCTGTCATATTTCCTCAGGTACGGTACGGCTGGATCCTTGGGATATACACAATCCCAAAAACTGTATGGTTTTATCCACATTTCCTCCATCTGGCTACATGTCGTATACAGATATATCCACCACAAAACCACAATATTTACATATATGATATATGATATTGAAAACATATCTGTAGATGTCCACTACATCCATATATGGAATATATTATATATGGAATATATTATATAGCTATAAATAAATATTTACATATATATATACATATTACCAGGGGTACCGCGCCGCGCAAGGCGGTGGCGGAAGTTTCAAAGATAGGACACTATAGGAGAGGTGAGTTGTTGTTATGATGGATGGCAGAGCGAATCCACTCATGGACCGAAAGGTGGTTGGAGCTGTGTTTTTTGGAGTGGTTGCAGTGGTTGCAGTGGTCACCTCACCCACAACTGCTGGATGTAGTGTGATGTAGTGCAGTATAGTGCAGTTGTAGTTATAGCGTAGTGTAATTAGTGTAGTTGCAGTTGCAGTTGTAAGAGTGGTGTTGTGTACTTAGTGTAGTATCATGCAGTGTAGTGTACTGTAGTGTTGTCTAGTGTAGTGTAGTATAGTGTAGTGTGGTCTAGTGCAATGTGGTGTAAAGATGTGTAAAGTAGTGTACTGTATTGTAGTGTAATTAGTGTAGTGTAGTGTAGCGTAATTTAGCTGTAGTTGTAGTAGTAGTTGTTAGTTGTTGTAGTTGTAGTTGTAGTGTAACTAGTGTAGTGTCGTGTTGTGTAGCGTAGGGGAGTGTAATGTAGTTGTAGTTGTAGCTGTAGATCTAGTTGTCAGGTAGATGTAGTGTAGTGTAATTAGCGTGGTCTAGCGTAGCGTAATCTATTTGAATTTTTAGTCACAGTTGTAGCTGTAGTGTAATTAGCGGAGCGTAGTGTAATGTAATGTAGTTGTAGTTGTAGCTGTAGTTGTAGCTGTAGTTGTAGTAGTAGTAGTTGTTAGTTGTTGTACTCGTAGTTGTAGTGTAATTAGTGTAGTGTAGTGTAGTGTAATGTAATTATATTATTGTGTAATCCAATTAGTGTAGTGCAATGTAGGGTAGTTTTTGCCTTTGAAGTTGTAGTTGTGGTGTCGTGTATAGTAGTGGTAGTTGAAGTTGTAGCTGTAGTTGTTGTCCTGCCTTGTCGTGAACATGCAAAACTGGTCCGAACGTTGTGTGCTTTTGCTTGGCACCGCAACGGCGTGCACTTTTTCAACATCTTAACTTCAAAAAGTGCTCCGGGACCGCCAGTTGTTTACACTTTTGGCTTCGACATGTGCTTCGCGCCACAGCCGCGCGCGCGCTATTTTTCGACATCTCAACTTCCAACAGTGCTCCGAAATTGAGGTTTTTTGACTTGGAAATGTGCTTCGCGCCATAACGGAGTGCAATTTTTCATCCGCTTTAGCCAGTCTATTTTTTCGACCCTCCAAAGCCACAAAACATTAGAAAAACACAGTGTTTTGCTATACTTTTCTACCTTTTCGCGCACCTACATCTTCTTACTTCTGACTCTTTCTCTTCTCTGACCTTCTTTCTTCTTCTCTTCTCTTCTCTGACTTGCCAAGTCTGCTTTTCCATCTGTCCATATGGAATCCATATTGTCCGAAGTTTGACTTCTAAACTTCCTTCGCTTATGTTTTTTTGTATACAAATAGAAAAATATCTTAAATATAGCAACCGGCTAGCACTTAGAATATTGACGTATTCATCCTTGAGAGTTCAGCGGCTCTTTTTAAAGGCCCGGCTGGATTTTTGATAATATTCTATCTGCAGTGCACTTAGAATATTCGATATTGCACTTAGAATATTCCATAATGAAAATATCAATAAAACATTATTGAAGTGTCTTTGGAAACAATACTTCTTTGAAATAGTTGCTGAATAGTTACTAAATAACTGCTAAACAGCTGCTAAATGTTCTTAAACAGTTGCTGAGTACATGCTAAATAGCTGCTAAATAGTTGCTAGATAGCCATTAGATGCTTGTGTGTGTCGAATGAATTCATGTGATTTTGGAATATTCTAACTGCTAATGTTTCCGAATATTCTAACTCGAACTGTTTTGCATTTTGGAATATTCTAACTGCAGACGTATTATTTTGGAATATTCTAACTGCTAGCCGGTTGCTATAAATAGAATAAATGGATAAATAGACGACAATAAATAAATAAATACATAAATAAATAACCAAATAAATACATAAATGAATATACATATATATATATACATATATATATTTGTATATATGTATATATATATATGTATATACATATATATACTATATCCTCCATACTAGGCACAGACAGCCGGGCGTTTACTTGGTCAGGTGGATAACCTCGTGGAGACTCTCCAGCGGTGTCGTGGAGCGTGACCGGCTGACATACCGATGCAGCGTGGATGTGGCGATGGGATTTCTGACCGAGAAAGGTGGTGAAGGTAGGGTAAAATAGGGGATATAAAATCAACAGCTTATTTTTTTTAAAGTATATATCCACAGAAAGTGTGGGGAGCCAACAGATACAGCGGGATTCAACCGACAAAACATAGAGCAAAATTGCCACATACTAATTCAATCTAATTCAATTTAGGGAAAAGTAAGGTGAATATAATGGTCACTTTGTTCGCAGCAACATAACATGGTAAGCCAGATGCCTGAATCCCTACAAATGGTTTGTGTAAAACCGAAAACTGAATGTGATCGAGTTTGGGAACCCGTACAAAGGGTTACTTTGGTTGAAGGACCGATGGTACAACATCGATTTGAATATCTATGCAACACATTTCATGCGTGAACATATCCACCCACAAATATAAATGCAATACATATATATATATAATATAAATTCATATATGTACGTAATGCCTTCGCTTAAATTCATTTGTTCAAAGCAAAATGATTTCAACATATGGCCCCTCAATGGGGCCCTGACCTTGTCTACATTCATGTGTTATATACAGTATATACACTTACATATGACCATGCAAATATGTACAAGTACACATTGTGCAATTAATATACCAAGACCTAGTATACGTGCATATTATTTCATCATGTTACTATGTTTATTGTTCAAGTGTAGAAATCCCTTATGTAGACATCACACATTTCATACAGATCAACATAGCAGTAGACAGCTCCGCTACTGTTGATCAATTGTCCCTTGCAGGTCCAAATGAGTTTCAAAAATCCTGGTGGTTGAATGTTTTCATGGCGATACACCCTCCACGAATCAAACGCGGCTAGCTGAGAAATCATCTATAAATGGAGGGTTTAATGCGAGAATAATCTATGAACAGGGATTTTCCATTGCCACGGTAGATTACCGGACGCAATTGCAATCATGATTCATTTGGAGTTGAACAATCATGTATATATATATACCGAAAAAGAAACAGTTGAGGTAATGAAGCGGATAGACAATGGTTGATGAATTAATACGGGTTCAACGTGGTCCACGCATTAAACATCTAGAGCATAAACATCAAAGTATGGGATAGAATGATATAGGAGGGATAGATGATTAGTTGATGAATGTAGGGGGTTATACCACCTACTTGTAGTTTAATTACTGGGGTGTGGAAACCCATAATTAATGGGGATACCTATCGACCGAACACTAAACTGGGATAGGGTGGCGGTGGTTTATTTTTATTGGAGGATTAGACTCCTATTTCCAGTGGAATTGTGGATGATGAACATTGTAATCATCCCCTGGGCTCTCCGTCTCGTGCCAGGTACTACAAGGAGTTGTCCATGTTGAGAGAACAGCTCTATCAGCAGGCCATTGAAAGGGACCAGAGTTGATGTTTATATTAAGACATGTTCCATTCTGAAAAGAAACAATGGCTTGGAACAGAACACCTAGATCCATGCTCAAAAATTACATCTAAAAAATAAAGATTGTTGTTCAAAATCATAGTCCTGGAAAGCTGGCTCATGAGTTTGAGTGAACATGTAGGCCGTTCTCAAAAGTTGGATTGTATTAACCCATTTCTTGGGGTGATGGTCATCACAGGGATGAAAAAAATACCCATTGGATTTTTGAATTCCCTGTATTGGATGAACATGATCCACATGCGACCTGTAATATATCTGGGTAAACTATAACGACCTCACTGTTCCCCGGAGCCCTGGAATCATGGTTAGTAAGGGAAATCATCCCCAAATGGCCGAACTATTCAGGTAAGTGAAATATTCCAATTTACCCAGATATATATATATATATACCCCATGATATTCCAAGAATCTCATTCTTGTTAGCATCCCAAGAGAAAATACCATCACATCACCCCATCATTCTCATGGTGTGCTATGGTCATGGCAAACATGTCAGGCCCTGGTCCTGAGGGATGGAGGTCCGGCACAGTCTCCTGGTAGCAAGTAAGACCTGTACTTTTGTAGAGAGCTAAGATTAGCTAGTAAAGGATTACTGTATCTTGTGGGAACCAGGTTTATAATGTTTATAAGCACGGTCCAATAACTATTTATGTAGATAGCCAAGTCTAAGTGAAAAACAACTATAGTCAAAGACGTGGTTTGTATAAATAGGCACTTAGATTCTTAGATCACCACAAAGTGCTGCCCCTCACATAGCTGAGTGTGTTTATAACTCTATAGTTCAGGTTTTGTTGTCCAATATTTATTGCCAGATATCAAGGGGATTCAATTCACCAAGCTAAAAGCGACTCCCCATATAGTAATAGATGGTTGAGGTTCGTCTGTGGTTCTTGTTGGTTGTTAATGAACCCTATCCACAAACAGTAAAACACATGGCGAAGGCGGTCACGTGACCGGGGTGGTGGTTCCCTATATATCATCGCCAGCAACCGGGATAGCATCGGCTGGCGGTAATTTCCCCAGACATTTCCTTGCTGATTTCATGGTTTTGACACATACTTTCGCTTGCGATGGTGATGATGTTGGTTGATGAATGGTTGATGATGGTTGGTGATGTTTGATGATGATGATGAGGAGGAGGATGATGATGCAAGAATGGGTACACTGAATCACCAACATGGCCATTTGTTGTTTGGAAACCAATCCTTTCGATTTTTTGAGGGTATACTGGTATCCCGGAATGTTCCAAGAAATCCATTAATTCATGTTTCAAAGTCAACTTCAAAAAAAAATATGGTTTTGATTTGGATTTGTTTCGGACCATTTCCCCTGCATAAACAGGGCATTTGGATGTATCCGGTATCCTCTGGATGATTTTCTGCCTTTTTTTGGCGCTAGGACCGGAGTTGCAGCTACACTCTATGTCGGGGGACCTAGGGCTACCAAACTGTGATGAAGGAGATAGTATGGCAATTAATATGGCTCTACAGGGTATACAGTATGATCAATTTGGCTATACACAGTCACACAGTATATAATATGGGTATATATATATATATTCTTACATTGCTATAGAATTAATGAGCAATTTTGTTTCATTTCTTGGTCGCGTCATGTCGTGTCATTTCTTCGTTTCGTGTGTAGCATTTTTGCGATCAGGAATCCCCATTGACACATTTTTCTTGTGCAGGGTGGTAACCAAAAATCCTCTGGTGAGTACAGTGTCCACTAGCTGTGCTGGGATAAGGCAAGGCAAACACTTTTGGTAGATATGTAACATGCATAGAAGACATGGAATTGTTGCCATATCTATGGTTGTTCCAGTTAAAATGCGTTTATATACCACCCACCTTCCTTTGCTGATTTGCTGAGTCAGATGGTCAGAGGATAGGCAGCATATGGCCTAGTTTCCTTATTTTGTGGCATCTAGCCATGGTCCTTGAGCCAGTGCCAAGGGAAACCTGTTACTTTAACAATTATCCCCATTCAAACATATCTTTAAATATATTTGTGTAGTGTACCCTATTTCGAGACACACCCAGATATCCACTATATCATCATTATCCATTAGTCAAATCCCTATTCTCGATGCTGAAATCCCTCTCCTTCACCATCTTTGATGGTTAAATCAGATTAAACCACGCAAATAGTCCTTGTTCTGATTGAAAACCATATTTTTGTGCCACATTCTCGCATTTGGCCGGGGCTAAAAACCGCTGTTTTTAGCTTCCCACAGGATCCATCGGCATTCATCAGTGCAGCCCTGAGACGCCAGAAATGGCGATGGGTCAAAATGAATTTTGGTCCATATCATCACGGTTTTTTTCAGGTGGAAAATGCAAGACCCCAGTCGGCAAGTGGGTTTTACAATGCTAGGTCAACCAACTGGTTAGATACTAACTAGTACTCTGATATTTTGCTAAGGTCAAATGTACATTCACCAACTAAAAAAATAGATTTCTCACAGGTATCTTTAAGATTTACCATATATTGTAATATAGATATTGACCCATATGACTTCAGAAATCACTTTCCAAGCGGATCTCTAAGGTCCCATCACGGTTCAAGGTGGTGCCCCAGCCCAGTGGATCTTCCTGCGATAAATCCTAGTTTTCGTGTATGGAGCATTAAAAACATGTGTCCCAAAAAGATGGAAACATATATAGAAACGTAAAATCCATTAAAGTCCTACTCCAGACGTGCGGATGAATTGCTTTTCATTTTTTGGGGGATTACTATGCTGAAATACTAGTGGTCAATTGCTGTTCCATCCACCTGGCGTTATTTTGCGGGTTTTCATCACAAGGGGACTCCCCTGGAAGATCCAAATCACGCCACGGGGCCCCTGATTGAACTTGTCGAAAGGTCAGACTGAGTCTGAAGTGGATTTGGAGGCAATCGCTGGGCGTCGTTGGATGAACTCATTCAGCGAAGAGTGATTTACCATTCTGAGATGGATGATGTGTTCACAGTCTAACTGTCTAACTTCATCTACCCAAAAACACCCAAGTGTAAATTATTAAATGATATCATTAATTACATGAATTCTGGATTCTGGTATCATACATGGAACCCAAGTGTACATAATATTCAAAATAGGGTATCATCCGTGGAATTTGCAAAAACACCGCAGCCAGGTGAAGAAGAAGACAGAGACACTGTCCGCGAAGCACGGACTCTCGGGATCCGCTTGGATGGATAGTTTTGTGCTTTCATATTGTTGCTGAAAATTGGGATAAGTCTAAGGTGTGTTATGTGTATGATATATATATAATGTATGCATCAGCAGAAAAGAGCAACACATGCATTTAGTTTTTTACAAAGATTGAACATGTGGATAGAAACAATTCACATCCAAAATTGTTTGCTGGAATGGCTTTGTTCATGTCCATGGGGAAAATCATGTTATCAAACATGTTTTTTTGTACCCGATTTGGTGCCTAGGAGGGACCACTCAGCTTGTGGGTTTTGAGGAGCATCCAGCCAGTGGAAGAACAATGATTGCACGAGGTTTGAGTCGTTCTCTCACCCTGAATTTGTTCTTGGAACCCGTTGGATGAAATCTGGGACTTTATTGAATTGGGATGTCTATATTATATATATACTGTGCATATTTATTTGTATAAGCAATGCAATCTACGTGGCTATCAATCAAGGGACTGTACATGGCCTTGGGCTGAATTCCTTTATCATCTACTGGTTTGCTTAGCTTCCTCCATGTGGTTTCAAAATGCAAAATACAGTAATAATCGACTGCGGTGTATATCGTGGCAGAATGTGTGTATGTGTGTTCGTTTATGTCTCATATTAGAGGCGCATCGCAATTTTGAAGATGCATATAGTAGTGCGCTGTAGTGCATCCACTGATTATTTAGCTTCAACAAAGATGTTATCATCCTATAGTCATGCATAGAAATATGGACAAACGGGCAGAAGCATGAGTAGATCAAGAGATCAGCACTGTCGATAGATGACATCGACAAAACCACAATAGCCTATTGATCCAGTCATGGGACAGACAGAGCCCCAGGCTCAGAGGCTTGGAGACGGAGAACTTGAGGTGCCAGTCGTTTTTCCTGGAGAACACAATGGTACCTGTGGTTTTGAAGAGAACCAGAGAACCAAATCAAAGGCAGCTGTGCCTGTTTGAAAACTAACGTGGATTTGGATTTCCCCTAGTATTTCTCACGAGTTGCATGTGGACATTCAGTTCCGTGTCAGACTCCGTTTTTGTTTGGACACAGCTGAGATATAAGGCTTATAACCACAAGGTGAGGTTGAAAAGGGGGATCGACTGCAATACTATACGAAGTTGAAGGAAATTATGAGCAAACAACCATAACTGAGAGGGCCCACCTTGTACTACTTCTCAATATTTAGATCAAATCCTGTGCTAACCATATGCCAACTTTGATGTTCATCCCAGCAAGGAAATAGCTAAACAGCTAAATTACAACTGTTAATTGATAATATGCATGTGTTTCCTTATTGCTACAATTCATGGCCTAAATTTCTTCAATTGATAATGATAAATGATTAGCTTCATCATTGCAACCAGCAAGTCCTACAATCAGCATGCAAGAATGGCCATGGTTACTAGTCACCGTGAGCTATAATGGATGCCTGCTACCCGTAGCTAGCCCAGTCACATGAATATGTCTCAAAACTCAAGACAACCAGCCCCAAGTTTGGCATAGTGAAATGCTGATTTTGTTGTTCCCCACCTGTCAGGTGAGGGCCGTTAGATTTTATGCCAGCTGTCCCGCCTCCTCCTTCTCATTCCTTCTCCTCCGCCGGACCTCAACTGCACGTTCTAGATCGCAGTGTTCCCCGGCGAACCCGAGCAGCAACCTCTGGATCAAAGTCATCCTGCCGGACCCGAACAGCAACAGTGATCCCCGCCGGACCTCCACCGCAAGCTCCGGATCGGAGTGTTCCCCGCCAGACCTCAACCACAAAGAATCTCCGAAGATATACCAGATAGAATGCCAGAAAGAATGTCAGAAGATAAGCCAGATAGATATGCCACAAAAGAGTGTCAGAGAGAACGCCAGATAGCATGCCAGAACGCATGCCAGAACATATGGCAGAAAAAAATGCCGCATAGAATTCCAGAGAAAATGGCAATATAGATGCCACAAGCGATGCCAGATATGCCAGATAGGATGCCAGAATAGATGCCAGATAGAATGCCAGAATAGACTGCAAGATAGAATGCCAGATAGAATGCCAGAATAGAATGTCAGAATATTATACCAAATATATTTCCAGATGATTTGTCAGAAACTCTGACAAATAAGTGTAAGGGTGGGGATCACTCGAAATAAAGTATATATGTTTTTTTGAGTTGGTCATTGGAACACCATTGTAGTTGCTATGCCCATAACTTAGTGCTACTAGTAGCGGCTTGACTGTTTGACTATGCGTTTTGGGTACTCATGACATATCATGATGTTGATGGAAACCCCTGGCGATGTTCTAGCATATCCAAGAAAAGCATGGGTTTTAACCCCCAAAATGCGTAAACATTGTTTAGCATCAGGAAAAGCAAATTCACCACCATCAAACCACCATTAGCCACCTCTTTTGGAGATACCAGGAGTGATGGTGACAGTGATATTTAATCCCTATCACTGTGTGGAGATGCCTATCCCCATCGGAACATCGGTTCGGTGCTTTGCCGCAGCGGTAGATCTGGTTTCCCCATTGATAGATAGAACACATCCTGCACCAACTGCTCCTGGGATTTTGCAATCACCCATGCTAGGTGATATATCAGTAATGGGACCAATATGTTAATAGGTAAAGCCGAGATGGTGGGATATGTTGTAGATTTTAGCAATATCTATATATATATATACCAGTAGTACCGCACAAGGCGGTGGTGGAAGTTTCAAAAATAGGAAACCTATAGGAGAGGTTGGTTGTTGTGAATCAGGGATGGCAGAGCGAAGCCACTCATGCATCGAAAGGTGATTGATCGCTCTCACTATTCTCTCTTTCTCTGACTATCTACCTACCTACCTACCTATCTATCTATCTATCTACCTATCTAGCTATCGATCGATCTCTCTCTCTCTCTCTCTCCTTCATCTGTCTAGCTGTCTACCTGTCTATCTATCTATCTGTCTACCTGTCTATCTGTGGTGCAGTGTGATTGAGTGTAATGTAGTGTAGTGTAATTGTAGTGTGGTGTAGTGGAGTGTAGTGGAATGTAGTGTAGTGTAGTGTAGTGTAATTTAGTGTAGTGTAATTTAGTGTAGTGGGGTGTAGTGGAGGGTAGTTGTGTAGTTGTAGTTGTAGTTGTAGTGTAGTGGAGTGTAGTTGTGTAGTTGTGTAGTTGTAGTGTAGTGGAGTGTAGTGTAGTGGAGTGTAGTGAAGTGTAGTGGAAGGTAGTGTAGTGTAGTGTAGTGTAATGTAGTGTAGTGTAATGTAGTGTAGCGTAGTGGAGTGTAGTGTAGTGTAATGTAGTGTAGTGTAGTGTAGTGTAATTTAGTGTAGTGAAGTGTAGTGGAGTGTAGTTGTGTAGTTGTAGTTGTAGTGTAATGTAGTGTAGTGTAGTGTAGTGGAGTGTAGTGTAGTGTAATGTAGTGTGATCTAGTGAAGCGAAGCGAAGCGACATCTGAACCTCCAAAAGTGGTCCGAACCTCTAGTGTTTTTAACATTTTGACTTCGAAATGTGCTTCGCGCCACAACGGCGCGCACTTTTTCAACATCCGAACCTCCAAAAGTGGCGCGAACATGTGGTGTTTTGTATTGACTTCGAAATGTGCTTCGCGCCACAACGACGTGCACTTTTTCAACATCCGAACCTCCAAAAGTGGCGCGAACATGTGGTGCTTTGTACATTTTGACTTGGAAATGTGCTTCGCGCATCTTCGCGCCACAACGGCGTGCACTTTTTCGACATCGCAACTTCCAAAAGTGGTCCGACAAAGGTGTGTTTTGTACATTTTGACTTGGAAATGTGCTTCGCGCCACAACGGCGTGCACTTTTTCCACATCGCAACTTCCAAAAGTGATCCGAAGCTGAGGTGCTTTGTACTGTTTGACTTGGAAATGTTCTTCGCGCCACACCGGCGTGCACTTTTTCGACATCGCAACTTCCAAAAGTGGTCCGGAGCTGAGGTGTTTTGCGCATTTTGACTTGCAAATATGCTTCGCGCCACAACGGCGTGCACCCGCCGCTTTAGCGAGCCTACTTTTCGACCCTCCGGAGCCACAAATCTTCGGAAAAACACAGTGTTTCGCGACTTCCCTACCTTTTCGCGCATCTGCATCTTCTTTCTTCTTACTCTTTCTCTTCTACTCTTCTTTCTTCTAATCTTTCTCTTCTCTCTGCCTCTTCCCTGCTCTGCTTTTCATCTGTCTATATTGTCGGAAGTTTGACTTCTAAACTTCCTTCGATAATGATATATATAGATACATAACCAATGAATATATATATTGTTAAATATATATATATATATATATATTTAAAATGATATATATATATATTATACCATCCACAGTGTTTTGTTTAAGGCCAACCTTGTGACGTGCGGCATAGCTGCAAGGCTGAAGAAACGTGTGGCCATCCTCTCGATTGAAGTCACACACATCGAGAGCCGTGGCAAAGTTTGGGCGCTGCAACTGGGAGGAAATTCAAGTAGACATGGTATCATTATATATATAATTATATGCATAATATAGTTATTGTATATATATATACATACAATTTTTAAAGTAACGCAATGTAATGTAATGTTATGTGATGTAGTGTGATGTAATGTGATTCAAAAATTGATTGCATGTTCCGCGCCACTGTGTCCCATATTTGAGATACACACATGAAAATAATAATGTGTCTAATGTTGGAATTCCCAATCTTCCATTTTTTCGATCTAGCTCAAAACATGTAGCTGGCTCAATTTCATCAGGGGTATGTTTTGACAGTCACCTTGGGCTTTTTCAGAGGTACCATATCTAGTACTAAAGTAATCAGTGGGGATTGAACCTGGCAATTTAATGCAATTTAACAGATTGGGAAGTTTCTGCGAGCTCGCTCAACTGCAACGAGCTGGCTCAGCACCATCGAGCTCGCTCAATGCCACGTAGCTGGCTCAGGGGCATCGAGCTAGCTCAATGGCATCGAGCTGGCTCAATTTTTTTAGCGAAAAAAAAAAAACCTCGCAGAAATTGAGCCAGCTACGTCACGTTGAGCTGGCGGACGAATGTGAGAGCATCAAAACGAATACTAGCTATGTATTGGCCGGGTTCATGACGCATTGGCGAGCCGGCTCAAGGGCATGTAGCCGGCTCAATTTCTGCGAGTTTTTTTTTTTTTTTCGCTAAAAAAATTGAGCCAGCTACGTGGCGCTGAGCCAGCTACGAGGCGCTGAGCCAGCTACGTGGCATTGAGCCAGCTACGTGGCACTGAGCCAGCTACGTGGCACTGAGCCAGCAAGGTAGCTTTGAGCTTTGAGCTAGCAAGGAGGCAGTGAGCCAGCAAGGTAGCTTTGAGCTTCATCATATATATATACACCTATGCAATCCCAACCATGTAATATACTAGATCTAGGGAAAAGCAATTTTTTTGAGGGAGACACGTACCTTTGAGCTGGAGCGGGAATGTGAAATCTAACATTGTAATGTGTACATGTTTAGGGCACCATCTTGCATACAAATTCGTTGATTTGACCACCAAGAATTGAGATTATCCTGTGCTAAATTAACAGGTTGGAAGAACAGGTTCCACCATAAATTGGTCATTTTCACGGTCGTCTATGTTGGGGACACCAGAAGGCAATTAATTGGACATGAGGAAACTAAGAATAGGCATCTCATCTTCCAATGCATAGTGGTTCAACCCGTGCAAATGTGCATGTCACATGCTATCACGCAAAAACTGGTCGGGGTTTTCAAAGTATGTATTCAATGTTGTTCAACCATACTTGAAATGATTGGTTGAAATGACCACTATTTTTGGGATGGCCAGATAATAATCTTCGTTTTTGGGAACATGTGCCCATCAATTGTTTATACTATCGTTGACCTGCCCATCCTCCGAGCATCACCATGGGCTCAAGATTAAAACGGTCAGCCATGATGGAGAGGGACATGAGTCGAGCTAACTCTGACATGAGTCAATAGCAATGATTACCAGGGCTGGGTTCACTGGGATATTTGTTTCTAAAAATAGTTCTGAATGGTAACATATCATTTCCAGTCGTTTTCTCCTTGTTTTCCAGCCAAATTAAACTCGTTCCAAGAGAATCTCACGGAACCACTTGAGTTAACAAGCTACACAAGTTATTCTTTAATTGAAATTCCAACATGACCTTTGCCACAAGCAATCGCGCTTGGCAGGCCATAGTCATATCGCTGAATCGACGCTGAATCGCCATGGCCCCCAAACGTCGCGGAGCCGCTCCGAAGAACTCGTCCACCACTGCAGAGGTGACACCTATAGCTGGGAAATATCCATCAAACATGGAGATTTGGTTCGCTGGAAAAAGAAACTCATGTTACAAGTTCCTAGCCAGCCTCGTTTTGATTCATGTTAAAACATGTTAAAACAATTTGTTCATGTTTTTCCGTTCGGAAAGTTTGTTGTGAATCTGTGTTTTTTTTCCCGACCTTCATGTTCAATTCGTTTTCATTTTTGCATGCTTTTGGTTTTGGTGGGTTTTTGTGATCCCCAATTGAAAAGATCTTGAACATATTCGGCCTTTGAAGGTTTTAAGGCTGTGAAGGTGGGACTGAGTGCAGGAATCAAACTTGAACATAATGTATGTTCATTTTTGACATGATCAGAAAACATAAATTTGAGAACGAACAAAAATTGATCATGTTTGACCAAATTTCCCGAAACGCTGCGACATGCGTGAAAAAAAAGAACCTTCCGTTCCGGCCTGAGCACGGAATGAACTTTCAGAACGAAAAAACATGGAAAAAATGGAAAAGTTCATTTGATTCATTGGTTTCGTTTTTTTTATTGTGTTTATTCCGCAAATCTTGTCCGAAATGATTTTTTTCCCCATTCTGGAAATCTGGTCTGATATGAAAGTTCAATTTTTGCATTGCACTCCTGGAGAAGAATCACTGTTCCCAATTTCACAAATCTGGGCAAAATTCTAAGTTCATAGTTGTCCCATCTGTTTTCGTATTCTATTTCAGTTCTGACAATCTGGTCAAATGATGTCAAATGTGGAAAGTTCATTTTGCAAAATACCAAATTCAAAACAATCACGTTCCAAAATGATAGCCAAAAAATGAACATTAAAACAACAGAAAAAAACAAAAACATGAAAACCGAATGGAACTAAAACACAAAATTAAAAAACAAAAATAAGTTTACCAGAACCAGGATATTTCTAGTTGCTATGGTTGATTGCTGGAGAGTACCATGATAAGTATACTTCCATCCTTTGCTAAGAATGCGAATGTTAGCTTAACTTCTTAAGCTATCCAGCGCCAACCAGCGTATGTAAGTACGTCCACTAGTGAACAGTTTTTACTTATATCATAATGCCCCACTACCCTCCAGTAACTTTACAATAGCCATTGAACATGTCCATTTAGCTTGTTGATTTACCTATAAAAAATAAACATAGTGCTCTTCCAGCTATGTTAGTTTTTATGGTTATATATATCCCATTATATCCCATCATTATATCCCATTCAATAACAACCATTAAATTCCATATCTATGTTAGTTTACCAGAGAGTATATAAATCCTATTGTTTTCTTGGTTCAAGCCCACAGAAGCCATGCGTCAACAGGTGCCGACGATGGCAACGCCCTACGGTGCCAACTTTGTGCGGCAGGACATGCGGCGGCGCAAAAAGACTTGCGCCAGTGGGGAGCTCAGAACGAGAGGGATGTGAGTGGGTTGGTTTTTTCTTCAGCCAACAGAATTTTGATTGGGTTTCATAAGGGGTTGAGGGACTTGGCTAATTTAGTGGTTTAAGGGGTTGATATGGGTGATACAACCATTATGATTGTGAGGGAGCGTATGGATACGAAGGTTGAGGAATGTAGCTGATTGACTTACTGGCCATGGTGGTACATAACTGGTTAGGGACTGCTTTATTTATAATCCCTTACAGCTGGGTATACAATGGCTTACACGCGGTTGCTAAGCGAGAACAAGGGGTGAAGGTCAAGAAATTCATTGGAAGTTACTGTAACTGTATATATATATAGGATCTATATTATGGGATGTTGATATGATGTTGATTTGTTTCAATGGGTTTACTGTAGGGGGTTTTAGTGAGTTTAAGGGTGCATATGTATGTATATAGTTATGGGTGCATATGTATGCATATAGCTATTTATCTATACAGATACATACTTAATGCACATATGCATGTCATCAGTACTGCCTTAGGAGGAAACATTATATAGACTCTAGACATTACTCATTTCTTGGATGGGTGTAGTGGGTCTATACCCAAGAGTTTTTTTTGCAGCATTTGACAAATCCTATCTCTGCTGGTGCTCCGAACTGAAGCTTAGCCTCTGGCTCTTGAAGCTGGAAACAGACAATTCCCCACAACAAAATGACTGTATGCTCAGAAAGAAACCCTACTTGTAGAAAATTTGCTAGCCATGCTTCACTACCGGAGCCTCACGGGATATGAAGCTGGCCTTGCAAATTGTTTCTCATAGATGTTGATTCCGAGGATACCCGTTGGCAATCCGACGTGGCAAATTGGAACCACAAAGTTTAAGAGTAACACATCAATGATTAAATGGATAGACTCGGGATATATTCGGATAGACATGAGGATTTTCTATTGTCTGGTGTGTTACTGTACCGGAGGGTAGATGTCTAGTTTATGCACAAAGAATGGTAAAGGTACCACGAATTCGGATCAGCATGTGGTAAAAAAACACTGTAGACCATGCTAAAACGTTGTGCAGGAAAGTACAATAGGTGTAAGTTGGTTTTAAACTTCAACTAACTAAGTATAGTTATATATCCAACACGTATCCAATCGTTAGTCGATAGTTGCGATTACACCCGGACCCGCTTACCTATTTTTGGGCACCCTTCCTGTAACATGTTTGGTTTTACCTTTTATATGTGAAGCCAGAGGACCTGGCTTTCCAAGGTAAGGGGGCGAAATCGAAGAGATTGAACCAGATCTATGATAAGGGTGGCAGGCCGGTGCGGGCACTGGGGTATTAGATAACCCCCTTGCAAAGGGCCCCAACATGAATATAGGACCAACTAGACCATGGGCTTTCCTGGGGGTACTGACTCTTACTAGTAGGATGAGATTAAGTGCTGATCAGAATCTACTATAGCTGGGGTACATCACTGGGATATCACTTGAGTGTTTCAAAAGCTTATTAGCCACGGATGAGAATTCAAATGCACATCCAAGTGGTGCCACAGTCGCGGGATTTGGGCTGGAGGTGCTAAGATATCCGAGCTTTTGGAGAGTCAGATTCAGCTGGTCCCGATGTCCCCTTGACCCTTCTGGCTTCTTCATTGCATCCGAGTTTCAGAAACAACCCACCAACAAAGGATATAAGTTTGCCAAGGACCGCACGTGCCTCTGTCTAGTGCTGCCTCTCAACTCTCACTAGCCTGAAAGAAATATTCCCAACACAAATCCTCAAGGTTGAATGACATTGGAACCACGTCCATCATAGACTATCATCCACTATCATCCACTATCATCGACTATCATGGACTATCATGGACTATCATCGACTATCATCGACTATCATCGACTATCATCGACTACCATCGACTATCATCAACTATCATCGACTATCATCGACTATCATCGACTACCATCGACTATCATCGACTATCATTGTCTTTCATTGACTATCATCAACTACCATCATCATCATCATCATCATCACCATCACAATCATCATCAACCATCATTAACCATTTATCAACCAACATCAACAGCTCATAAACCATCATCAACCACCATCCACCACCATCAATCACAATCGACCACCATCAATCACCATTGAAAACAATCAACCATCATCAACCATCAGCAACAATCATAAAACATCATCAACCAACATCAACAATTCATCAACCATCATCAACCACCTTCCACCACCATCAAACACCATCGACCACCATCAACCATCAGCAACCAATATTATCAACCATTAGCAACCATCATCAACCATCATCAACCAACATCAACAGTTCATTAACCAGCATCAACCAGCATCAACCACCATCCACCACCATCAATCACCATCAACCACAATCAACCACCAGCAAACATCATCAACATCAACAATTCATCAACCATCATCGACCACCATCCACCACCATCAATCACCATCGACCACCATCAACCACCATCAACCATCAGCAACCATAATCAACCATCATCAACCAACTTCAAAAATCCATCAACCATCATCAACCATCATCAACGATCATAAAACACCATCAACCAACATCAACAATTCATCAACCATCATCAACTACCATCCACTACCATCAATCACCATCTACCACCATCAACCATCAGCAACCATCATCAACCAACGTCAACCATCATCAACCACCATCAACCACCATCAACCACCATCTACCACCATCAATCACCATCAACCCTCATCAACCACCATTCACCACCATCAATTACCAACGACCACCATCAACCATCAGCAACCAACGTAAACCACCATCAACCATCATCCACCACCATGAATCATCAGCAACCACCATCAACCATCAACAACCATCATCAACCAACGTAAACCATAATTACTCTTTAAGTATCCTCAGTATCCTCGAACCGTGACACAGTCTTTATTGCAGCACCTTTCCACGTCCAGGATGAAACGGAAGTATAGCAAGGCGCCCGAGCCGATCACTGCAGCGCCGACCTCGCGGAAACAGGTCCTGAAATATTGCGAAACGTCGGGTGTACCAGGCAGCAATAGTAAAATGTACAGAGGAACATAGTTAGTGTTTTTACTAGTTAGGAAAAACTACTTATGAAACCACCATACATGCCTCAAGGGTGGATTGGGAACAACCTGTGTCACCATTGGGTAGGGATCACCATTGGTTAATTACTACGTTACAGACCCATGTAGACATCGACAAGGGTCCATTGCCCACTGCGTATTGCTGAAGTATAACATGACCTCCATATGCTGCTGCGGGGAAGACCTTAAGTACTTTTGATTCGATATTCGGTGACTTGTAGCCTGGATGCTAGTGAATATGCCTCAAACCAAGTCTTGATTTTTTCGAGTTCAGCGATAGAATAGTTCTCGAATGCTTCAGGATGTTTGGCATTTATAGGCAATTCATCATTGTATTGCACAGGATATTTCATGATATTCTGGATTTTTCTGCGCTCAGGACTAAAGGCAGGGGTTCAACATTTCTGGCATTGAAAGAAAGATCCCTTAGGATCAACATTTTTGTGCCACCATGCAGGAATATATCAAGACAACACCAACATCATGTATTATCTGTCCTACCTTCTTGTACTCTATATCAGATATCCATCTATATCATAGCTCCGGAAACCCATTTTTTTTATCAGTAGATCATCTACTTTCACGGGTCGTATGGTTTCAACAGGAACGAGCTCAGCGGCATCAACATCAGACCTTGGCGGCAATCAGAAGTAGTTCGCTGCTGAAGATTAAAACCAAAACCGAGCCCAGGACACTGAGTGGCTGCGACAGCGAAAGCCGTGGTGTGTTTGTGATTGTAGTGGGGTAACCATCAAAGATTGATACTAATCCTTACTAGTCCTCAATCGATCTTGGGGAAAAGAAATTCAATCCAGAAACGATACGATTTCCGTCGCTCCCGGGAACCGTTGGGGTCTTTTCGTCGCTCCAGGAGGTGAATCATCTATATTTCTATGCTCCATGTTCATCCATTTTCCATAGCTATGTTCGATTACTGGAGTACGCCCTTGCAAATGAAATTGAGGACTTCACATTGCCGGTTCATGTTGATCCGGCAACATCCCTTAAAATTCTGTTGAGGGCCGTTGAAGTCTGTTGGGAAAGGTTCTGTGGAGTTCGTCTCCCGATATCTTTCCTCCCCTTCGAACTTTCCTCGCAGTGTTCGAAGCACCAGCCCAGCATCTTGGTTCAGCCCTGCCTTCAAAAAGGAAAAGATTTCAAATAAGTTCATCACTGCCCCGACTTGGTGATTTTGATCAAACGATCCTGACATACTTCTTCTAGAGATAGTTTTGTTTCAGATAATTACTTCTTTTGTTGTCAATGTGGGATTACATATCTCGTGCTTTGTTGCATTTGTGTTTCCATGACCGGGGTAGATTGCCAGAGGTTGGATTGACTAACGCCTTTGAACAACATTGAACCGATCTACAATGATATACCCTGCGAAAAGAATCTAGAACCAATTATATCAACCTATTACAGTATATTAACCCATGATATCAACCCATTATGTACCCTAACCATAAACCATAGAATGAACACGGAAAGGTCAACGACCTTTCTGGAGCGCTGCCAGGAGTTTTTCTGACGCTTTGACTCCAGAGCTTTTGGCGACGCTTCAGGTATGGGGACTGTCCAATAGCCTTTGGCCTTAGGCTTGGGTCTTTCTAAGTGTTCCTACATGAGACTACCCCATTGGGCCACATGAACCCACAGTTATTTGCTGGTTCACCCCACTGATGTGGTAGCTTCTTATAAAGTTGGATTACAATGAATTTGTATCCAGTTCTGACGAAGCGGGGACTTGTTGACCAGGATTTCCAAAAGAAAACAGATCTAGATTTTGGTTGTGTTTTTTGGGATGGATTTGAACCCACATCCGACCAACTAAGAGTTAAACACACTTAGCAGGGGATCAACATAACACCAAGACTAGGGAATGGGCTAATAAAGAAAAGAGTTCACTCCAAATCATAGTTGTTTTCTTGGAAAGAGGCTTTATATCTCGGCAAATTGTGAAGACCTGCAAATGATGGTTGCTTGGGAAACCAACCCAACAATGCCTTATTTTCCGCTTTGGGAAATTTGATGCTGGATAAGATTTGAGGATAGAATGAGGTATACCGGTAAAACATGGTAAAACTGCTTGCAGGATCACTGCCCTTGATTCCTGAGCAGCTGGTGTTGAGCCGCATCTCACATCTCCTATTGATTGAATGCTTGCGCCCATCGTTTCACCAGCTATTTACATTTTTAGTTCCCGCTCACAATCTGAATGAATCGTAGGATCAGTAGTCTTGGTGCATTGCACGAGTGATTTTTGACCCTGCTTGGCTTGACCTGAAGATTTTTCACGTTGTTTAATTGCTTAATCTGATCTCTTCATTTGTATGTGTAATAACTATAATATAGTAATATTGATTAATATTGTATAATATTGTCATGCTGAGAGTTTGAAGACTCAAACTCAGCGCCGGTCCAATAATATGTATGCCTCATTAGATGATTTTCCCATTGAAACCAGCATTTAGTGCGGAGATCTCCCAGCCTTCCGTGTTTGACACCGGAGGGTAATAGGTAGGGCGTCCCTTTGAACCCCCTAAGCATTCCTTAAATGTTGTAATATCGCTGACGGGGGGGCATCGTATCAACCTGTGGCCTGCGGCTGTTATCAATATCCCTAGCATGTGTTTTTTTTACACATAAGTCATTGGAGTCCATGACAAGTACCCTCGGGTCATTTCCCACATAGCTTTGCCATGCTATGTGATGGCATGCCATGGCCATATTTTTTGTTTCGTTGATTTAGCTGCTATTTAGCTTTGAAAAATGATGGTTTTTCGGGCGGCAGATCGTATCCACGGGGCCAGGAGGAAGCAGATGATTTGGCAGACTTCCGACCACCAGATGAAGGTGCCAAGACCTGGGTGTTTGAGAAGGGAAAGCACGGTACCCAAAAAACAACTTGAAATCCAGGAATGTTGATATCTAAACAGGATTTACATGGATTTACCATATAATTATGTATATATATATATATATGTAGCTTGCCTAGAACGATTGATCAGCAGTTGCTGATGTTTGACAGTTTGATCCTAAACTTGTTATTTGCCACTTGTTCAAAAGGATTGCCGGGTTGAGCCACAATCCTGTCGCAGATACGCCGCTCAGTAAATGTTTTTGTTTCTTAAGCAGGAATGCAAACGATTTGGAGCTAGAGGTGTGGTTTGCAAATATGTTATCAATAACATATAACATCACAATATACAAGATTATATATAATATTATATAAAATAGCGTGCATTTGAGCTGCATATGTATATGATATGTATATATATATATACACACATGGGATTCAAGCAACATACCATAAATTTCTATATGGGCAATACTGCAGATTTTTGTTGTTGCGATATATACATAATATATATATATATATACATTATATACATTATATATATACTTATATATATACATATATATATATATACATGTATATATACTCGTAATCATATATATATATATAAATACATATCATATGTAAACACTATATAATATACATATATACATGTTTACACGTGTGCGCTGTCCCAGGTGAGACAGAGCAGGAGCCACCCCAGCCAGAGAGCTGTTGTCCTGAGGAATTGACCCGAGTTCTTCGCGAGGCCCGGTGGTTTGTTTCTCCAACGGGTAAGAAACGGCCGTCGGAGGCACCCCTTGATTCTGGGGATTTATCGTGACACAGTTAAGTTGATATTCTGGGTACCAAACGATTGTACCACACAGGCATATAAAATCATATATATATATAGATATACATTATAACTGGTTGGTGGTTGGAAGATTTGGATTATTTGTCCATTCAGTTGATAATGTCATCATCCCAACTGACGAAGTCCATCATTTTTCAGAGGGATTGAAACACCAAGCAGTTTTTATAGCATGGAATGATAAGATAGGACCTCAGTTCTATTTTGATTTCTGCTCAGGTAATGATCGATAGGGATAGTTTGGGGACACGCCTTATATGAATCCCATCCCGCATTAACGCCCAACTATTGGGACCCCAATTTATCAATAGATCCAATACAGGACCATGGTTTTGATTGGGTGGTATTTAATAACGGTGGGAATGGATTGAAATTAGTTGGATTTAGTATCTTGATGCTACAAGTTCAATACATCCTTTGGTATTTTCCCAGTACACTGTTTTATGTGTTTTTGGAGGTGTTTGGCTAATTCGAGACTTGACCATCGCTCCACTGAATGGACAGTTATGCATATATTTCCCCAATTCTGTAGTTGGTTTAGTTTCCGAGATCAATTGAATATCTAAATTCTTTCGAATGGGTCTCGCATTTTCCATATGTTATCGGCCTGTATTTGCCTACAATTTGCGTATTTGGGTTCCTCCTAGTTAACCACCTTATTTGTAGCCAAAAAACACAGAACACACATAATTCTGCCAAATGTATTTAAAGGAATTCACTAAAATATATCCTTTGGTAATGTAATAAAACTATGAAAATCACCATCTATAGAGAATGTTTCAATAGCTATTCAACACATTACCAGAGGGTATATCCATTGATCCATGAATTATCATGAATTATCCATTCATCATCCATGAACTATCCATTAATTATTTATTTACCACATGATAGTAACCCCAAAAACGATAACAAAGTCTTAACCCCGGGTGGTAGTTCGATGATATTTCCCTCATATTTCACACACCGCAGTTACCCGGGGGGGGTAAATTGGTTGGCACCGATCGATTCGTCGTCGCGAGGTCTTTGGGCACGAGTCCTTTAGACCCGGACAGATGGAGGTGGCCGATCAACGGCAACGGAGATGGTTTCCTAAGTCATGGGGGTACTTTGTGGTAAGTTGTTGCATAGCTATTGATGGCCCATAAAAATAGTTGATTTAGCTACTTGTATCAAACATGGGGGTCTTCCATGGTTACGTTTAATTTTACCAGAGGATTTTCCTCCAAATCATCCATGATTCATAGGGATTTTCCTTGAAATCAACCATCGGTGTACTGCCATTTGTCCGCAGGCGGTACTTGCCGTGCTGGATCTCAAGCGCACTTTGTTGCTACTGGCGACAGGCTCTGGCAAATCCTTGTGCTATCAGCTGCCAGCCTATTTGTCACTTGGTCACGTTGTTTTTTCCACATGGGGGAGATCTTCAGAAAGTTGTGACTTGGTCGGAAAATGGTGTGTGTGTATATGTATTTACATATATATATATACATAATTATATGTACTGTATACATATTATAGTACAATATATATATATATGTAAATTATGTTTAGTAGTATTTTTCTTATTACTAATTCATATAAATATTATCATCATCATTATCAATATTTAAGGTAGAATGTATATTGTATATAATATGATGGTTATATACGATATGTACAGATGATGTGGATATAATATATTACACAATGTTTACATTATCTTATATATATATGATGTATTGTCTTATATTATTATATATTACATAATGTTACTATATTATGATATATAGTATATCATATTATATTTTATTATACTATATTATTTTACTTTATATCATCATATTATATAAATAATATGTGTGTTTGTTCTTCTTGACATGAACATGTGGTATACGCTTAAAGGACAATGAAATAGTGGTAAGAAACAAGGGTTGTAGCTTTCAGGCAATGCCATGTGCCAAGCAACTGAAGGTCCACCGCAAAAAACTTGACGAACCATCTGCAATGAGTCCAACATATCCCCTACTTGATCGGCAAAGACCTAATGGAGATCATGTTTTTTATTATTTTTATTTAGCTAGATGGGAAAAGATCATGGGTCATTAAATGTCCCCATTGAACATCACCCAACCATTAGGTATATTGTCTATAATGGCTACTATCAGGTGATGTCCAATATACCCAAAATGGGACAGTTACCAACCCCTGAAGATGAAGCCAATATGATATTGGGTATATTTGTCAGGGCTGCCTGGTACCTAAGATTAGCCGTATGTCGCATGTGACATTTTCACCAGGGTTTTGACTTCGACAACGGTTCTAGCAGGTGGAAAACACCTGAGTTGGTTCTAATTTTGATGTCAAAGTTGGTTTCTGTTGTGACAACTAGCTGGTGTATAAAACAAGTTGGTTGAAGAACTAGCTGGTGATGGTTTGGTGGTTGGTGCATAAAAGTTTGTTTGTGTGAGGACTTGTTGTTGTCAGAGCTGGTCTGTGTAAAAATTCCTGGCTGTAAAACTTAAATTGTGTGACGTGTGTCAACATGTTGGAAGGCAGTTTGCCATCAATACACCGCTTGGGGGTGCTGGGGCCCCATAAGTATGGTGAAATCTATCCACTTGTAACATCCTACTGTATACATCATATAACTATGTTCACATGTCACATATGTACAAGATATATATATATATATAATTATTTATATATATATAATTATTTATATATATATATATACACGTGTACATATTATATATATATATCCACTTTTTTCACTGGTTCACTGCATTTCCAAGGCTCCGGGAAGAAGGCTTGACCTTAGTAGTGTCCCCATTGGTCTCGCTGATGGCTGACCAACTGGCACGACTGCCCAAATGTTTGTTCCTTGAGCGCGGCTGGGGGCATCTGGGGGGAGGGCATTTGTTCTTTTTGGACAAAACATAATCAAATATACATGGCCAGGGATGTCTTGTGCCAAAACTTTGAGGAGGAATTGTGTGTATGTATATATATATATATACATCTACATGTGCCACAATATATGGATCAAAACTAGGTATACACATTTACTGGTAAAATCATCGGAAAGGCCGTGGGGGGAAGAAATTATTGACATCACAGTTCGGTTTCACGGTGACCTTTTTTGGCTGGAATATCAACTGGTTGGCTTAGCCAAACATATGTAGAAACCACTGTTCTTGGTTTTCCTGCGCCCTTTGGAACCTGAAATGCTAGTGTCAGCCTCCAGCCGTTCCAGTCAAGTGTGGCCCTTAGGGCGCTCTGCTTCCCATATACCCTCCAGGAATGAGTCGCATGGCAAATCCACATTACTCATATTTACAGATGATGTTCACGGATTTTCCCATGGTTTTCCCATGTTTTTCCCATGATTTTCCAGGTTCCCTGGGGCATTTCCCGCCACGTTGGATCACCTCAAGGCGTGGTGCTGTCTGCAGCGGCCAGCAAAGTCGCGAGACTGCGCGCGAGGTCATGAAGGCCTGGAGGAAATCGGAGGGACCATACCATCACCATGCTCTCTCAATCATAGGCAACTCCAATTTCACTATGCTTTGTGATACTTGTAAGTATCGTATAGTAGAACGTGTGGTATGGTATGGTAGTATAGTATAGTATCGTATGGTATGGTATAGTATACTATAGCATAGTATGGTATGGTATGATATGGTATAGTATAGTTTAGTATAGTATAGTATATAGTATATAAAGTATAGTAATTAAATGTATTTTTTGGGTTTATAAACCAACTTAGCCTAACTAGCTATGTATATATATATACACACACTCTCTGGTAAACATACAAAAAGCTATGGAAAGTCACCATTTTGATAGGTAAATCATTTATTTCTATATATTTGTATGGTCCATTTTCCATAGCTATGTTAAAGTACCGTTGGGTAAACCATAGTTAAATGCCATCCCGTTAATGAAACATGGCCATTGGGAATCCCCTTCTAAACAAAGGATTTAACGGAAAACATCAGCTATAAGTGGGAGATTTCCCAGCGCCATGTTTGATTACCGGAGTGCAGAGTGTAATGGTAAAGAATGCTTAGATAATTATGAATACTGGTAAATTAAACATGTTAAGCAATGGTTAAAAAATGATGAACAATGGCGAATTATGGATAATGGTATATTATAGCGGTAAATGGCGACTACTCGTAGTAGTAAATACAATAATGGTCAAATATGGTCAATCATCTAGGTGAATTCTAACGACCTCACGCCCTAAATAATATAGTTCACGGGAACCAGGGAACCATTTAAATGGCCTTTTCCGGGTTTGTGAAATATTGTAATTCAGCAATGGTAACTAACGCGTATTGGAGTTTTTTTTGGATTCATTAGGATGGTATTCACTAATGTGCCTGCGTGAATTTCGAGATAAACCTTAGGCAAATGAATAGTGTTGGTAGACAATGGGACATGGATGCCACAATGCCATACATCGATCATTTGGCGGAATGCCAAGTATAGGGATTCCACATGGTGCCTGTTGGAAAGGCATATATATATAATTTATTTAATTATGTATACGTATTTCTTTGAAGACTGAACATGAGGAATGCACTTTTTGTACATACATCAACTTTGCCATTTTTGAGGTACCACTTTTTGGATGTGAGTTGGCTGCCCTTGTGATAGCGGGGAGGTTGCTAACCATGGTATGGTTTCATCCCATGTCGTCCTCACCGGTACTGTCCAGTGACGCATTTTCTGATCGCCATCCGGTCAATGGGAGATCTCCAGGATCCTAAAATGGAGGTACTGTACCATATAAGGCCATATTTTGTGGGGATATTCCCTTACATAGGCCTTATATAGGCCTTATATATGGTAGGTACCTCCAATTTAGGATCCTGGAATGGCCATTGATCCGGTGATGGCTTGCAGGCAAAAAAAAATGGTGGTGTAGCAATCCCCGCTCCTGTTTTTGGGATTTACTGTAACTCATACTAAACCATTCTTGGGAAAGAAATATGACTTACACCTATGCGTTTTAGATTGTATATATAGACACAGTGGATATATAGACACGGTGGTATAAAGAGGATAGATTCCCTCCAAAGATGGTTTTGCTGATGTATGGTATATACTTGGTTTTGCTTCCTGAAAACTCACAGGTCCATGGTCAGTTCAGTAGAGGTCCATTTTTTCTTTTTTTGCTGCGGCAAACATTTCTCAGTATCACCCGATGCCAGGCGGTTCGTGCGCGCTTGGTGGATGTGCTTTTTGTTTCGCCCGAAAGGCGCCCGGAGTGCTCGTCACCTCCAGAAGTCATTTTCTGCTGGTGCACATGCTTAATCCCTTTCTGTAGATTACACTACTATATATTATACTATATTAAACATTAAATATAAAACACATGCAAATTAGAATGTGTATATACATATTATATATATATGTATGTTTGAAATTGTTTGAAACCAATAGTCTAATCTACATCTACACAGCATATTATAAAGTGTATATGTGGATTTCCCAATGGATCCAATATATGTTTTATCCCAGGCTTGGAATGTGGTCCTTCGATGGATGTGGCATGCCTCCCATCGCCTTGGCCTGCATCGACGAGGTCCTGTGGCCTTATCCCGTTCGGATCAACGGCTTGGGGGTGCAATTGAGGTTATCAATGGGTATATATAGCTATGGAAATAATCATGAGTTGGGATATAAGCCCTGTAACAATGGTTACGCAATCATATTCATATATATATATATTAATTATAGATAGAAAGAGATATATATAATATATATAATTATATTATATATAATTATATTTATATATATGACCCAGGACTCCCAAGCCCCCCCCTCCCCCCCCGATGGTCCCCCCCCCCCTGTGGCCTGTGGTGGTGGTATGGTTCTTCTGGTCCCCCCCCCCTGTGGCCTGTGGTGGTGGTATGTATGTTGGTATGTTGGTATGTTGGTATGTATGTATGTATGTATGTATGTATGTGTGTATGTATGTATGTATGTATGTATGTTTGTTTGTTTGTTTGTTTGTAGGTAGGTAGGTAGGTAGGTATGTATGTATGTATGTATGTATGTATGTATGTATGTGCGTGTGTATGTAGGTACGTAGGTACGTAGGTACGTAGGTACGTAGGTATGTAAATGTAGGTAGGTAGGTAGGTAGATAGGTATGTATGTCTGTCTCTGTGTGTGTGTGTGTGTCTGTATGTATGTATGGATGGATGGATGGATGCATGGATGCATGCATGCATGCATGCATGTATGTATTGTCCCGCGTTCCCGAGAGCGTGAGCTTGGGGGACCATACCATTGGGGGGGGGGCCGTGGGCTTGGGGGACCATACCATGGGGGGGGGGCCAGGGATCCGGAGTCCGGACTCATATCTACTGTAACCTCAACTGCAACCAAAAAGTACCGTACACAATTTTACACAATAAGACAATTTCTTGGGTCAATATTCCCTTAAGCCTTATCTAGACCTTGCATACGTCAGGTACCTTCAATTTTGGTTTCTGACCGACCCCTTGACTGATTATTGTTTCTTTTTTGATTTTACCGAATTGAGCCATCATTTGTAGAGGTTGACCATGGGTCTTTAAGTAGCAAACATGTGAGGATACACAACGGTTGATTTTTCAAAATTTGATGAATATCAGTGTTTGGTTAGTCATGTTTTCAACCATAAAACAACATATGGGGAGATAATACATCATGTTGGATTTGCGGCTAAATATGTATTTACACCTCGTACATACATGAGCGCTTAAAATCAATTTATGGGGTAGCAATTTTGTTTCATCCCCATCATGGGCCACTTGCTGGAGACCCCACTGAGACTCCGAAAGAATGATTCCAACAAAGTGTAATCCCCATCCTGTAGTTCCACACAAATATTAAATATGTAATCCCCATTCTGTAAAAATGTGAAAATGAATATTGTAATCTCCATATTGTATTTTTAATCTCCATATTACAATGATTCCACAAACATTCCACGGTTCCCGTGGCAGCAAAGGCCCACTGTGTTTCAGAGTGGTCGCACAACTTTCGGCCCGAGTGCCTTGGACATGAAGAACATCAATGAAACTCGCAGATACATAGGGTTCTTGAATGGGAACACCTATCAACATGCATGAATATAAATGATATGAATGATATAAATGATGAACATGATGATGATGATGATGATGAAGAAGAAGAAGAAGAAAAATTAATGGTGATGGTGATGGTGATGGTCGTGGTGCAATGATGGTTGCACTGCTGATGGTTGTGATGATAGTACTGGTCATGGTTTCTTGTTTCCTGGCGTGCCTTGCCACATGCCCACCATATGCGAAGCAATAACAGAACTTCCCAGGCATTGCAGTATCTTGTCGATTCCCATATTGACATTTGACGTCTTCTACCAACTTGGCCACAGCAATGCTTCCCAGAAGAGCCAACTGCGCTTCTGATCAAGGTATCTACGCCTCAACGAGTACTTGCAGGGAGCTTTGAACGTGCTATGGCTGCTTTTTCCCTGGGTGCTTTTGATTCAATCCCTTCCCCACAATACTGTATGAAATACTGCCCTCACGGCCCCAATTCATGAATAGATCCAGTACTAAACCAGGGTTTCGTTTGGGGGATGGGAGTATCAACCTATATATCCACTATGCTTGAACCATATTCATTGTATGTAAACCATGCACATATTAAACATATTTAAACATACGTTTACCTTATGTTCCTGTTGTCCATGAGAGAAAGTCACCACTCATGGAGTTTTTTCAGGCCGGTGGAAGCTCCAACGAATGGAGGCCTAAATGCTTTGTGATTTACTTAACCATCCGGAAATAGATAGAATCTGGGAATATTGGTTGAAAGAAAAAGAAAACACATGAAAATACCTAATATTCTACAGGTTCTATCTGATTCGTTCTACTTCAGCATGACATCAACAAACAGATTTATTATGTGATTTTCTGTTCCTGAGGTGATCGGAATGATCTAACTCCAATTTCACTGTGGTTTATGATACTTGTAAGTATGGTAGTCATCGGGTTTATAAACCAATTTCGCTATCGAAAGGGAGGCCCCACATGACAATGTGCTATGAGAAGCCTTGGGGATGGTGTGGCTCGCACAAAACCTAGCACCTGCTTCTTAGGTGTTTTTGATGTTTGATGATTACAACATATTACAACCATTGCATGTATTTGTTGTTTTTTGTAGTTATTCTTGATTTTTGGGAGATCATGTGTTTTGGCATCTTGATGATGCCCTGATTTGTTACACAGACCCTCATGGTTTGCTAAAATGGGGGGGTACCTCCAAATTTCATCCATTTATTAAATAGGATTTTCCCTTCTAAACCATCCAGCTATTGGGGATCCCCCATGATTATGGAAACCCCCATTTCTGGCTGGTATATACTGTAACACCTATCTTTGATTGTTCAAAACCCCTAAGAGCCATGGTTAAATCCCATTTACTGTAAACATTGATAGATTGAAACATCCGCCATACAGCCACCCCTTTGCATGTCAAGGCCAAACGTGTCCTAGCTCTCACTGCGACCGCCACCAAACCTACCGTGCAGTCAGTGTGCGTCACTTGGTCTTGGTGATGGCTATACTTTTTGGTCGCAGATAAAGTATAGGTATAATATGGTGTAACCATTCGGATGTCACTAAAAGTATACCTCAAATGGAATTATCTGGAAGGATTCTAGACCCCAGAAATCTGAGAAAAGATTGTTTCTAGGGAGAAACATATGGTTGAGGTTTTGTTGAATGTGGGTTTGCCCAAATATAGGCTGCCCTTAAATCCACTGCGAGTCATATGTTTCCATCATATCCCCATCAACAAAAGCTATGTATAGAGATGTATCTACCACAAAGCATAGTTAGCAAAGTTGTAAACCAACTTAGCTGACTATGGGGCAAGCCAATGCACCCATTTTCATGCGGCCGTATGTGCCATGCTCATAAGTTGGATGATATCACCACAATTTGGGATGGTCGTACAACCATGGATCGGGATACATATTATATTCATTGAATCCCTCATTCTGGTTGGATAACCATAACCCATATACATCCATATATCATGTGTGTGGTTAATATTTACATATATTACATAATTATATATATATATGTAATTATATACTGATTATATATATAATTATATATATATTATTATATATATTATATATATTATAATATTATATATATAATATTATATATATATATATATATATCCGATGCTTTTCCAATAATCCGATGATATCCCATGTTTGTTGGCATGAATCCGAAAACAAATCAAAACAATTGCATCACATCACATCATCATACATCATCCCATACTTATGATGTACCCTGGCCATGGATGGCTATTGCGCATATAGCACCCCTACAATGTGGCCCCCCAGTTATAAGTTGGCTTAGAAAGCCAATAAAGACTAAAGCAATAACTATCATAAATCATAAACCATAGTTATTGGATGTTATTGGAGTTCTTTGCACCAACTTGGCTATAGAAACCGGGGCCCCCACATTCTAAGTATTTAAATCCCATATCATCCCATTATTAATGTCCATGCCTTTTTTCATGTATTTCCCATGACATCCCATGAAACTTGCCTTTTTTGTTTTCGGTGGCCATGGCACGAGCCTAGGACATCTTGAACTTGGACTTCGTGGTTCGCCGCGATCGCAGCTTCTGTGTTGCTGAGCTGCTGGCAGATGCGGCACAGCTGCGGGTGCAGCGGCAAAACATCACCATGGACGTGCGCACGCTGCCGGTGTCTTGGGCCGACGTTGGAAGATGTGCAAAAAAAAGGGTGACATGGTGACTTAACCAAGAAAAGCATGGCGCTGCGATAGGGATAGAGTGGGGATTTGTTAACCAATCCGAACACCACGGGATATTTCTGGATGAATTATGACAATAACGACCTCGCTGCAAAATTATCATTGGAATTAGGATTAGGATTGGGGTAGGTATCCACCATGGAAGATCGTTGGCCGATCCTTTCACGTTGGTGATTTATTCTTCAAGATGTGGTTGGTGACAGATTTTTTTGGATGGTGACTTGGCATATGTTGCTCTCGTATTCTGTAACATCTTGGCATGATGATCCCGTTTTTGACGAAGCTTTTTTGGGATTGAAAGCGCCACTCAGGTTTTGCACGGTTTTGCGGGATCCATCCAGATGTCCACTGGCTCGCATCCCTTCGCTTATTGAGTATAGTTAATGCACCCTTTTGGGGATGGATTACGCCAGCACCGGAATGACCATCCCAAAACGCCAGCTATGGATAGCTATCACGCCAGGTACCTATTTGTAGATTGTCTGATTCCTATGCATGTTGGTTTCCCCATGTTTATTTCCTACTGTTTGCTGCATGGTTTCTCCATATTTGTTGGTTGACCAGCTATGGTTATTTGTTAGAATCCCGTGTTTTTGCTGCTTCGTTCATCTCTGGATCGTTGTTGACTAACCCCTCTTCAAAGGCTACGATCTCTTCCTTGATTTCCTCACTATTTTTTCTCGTTGACCTCCCTTGCAATGCTGAAATTCTGCTAAAATTGCATGAAACCCACATGAAATCATGTGGGCTTCTCTGAAAATTGGGTACCCCACCCATTTCCTCCATTTCCATAGAAATTCTATGTATATATATATATATAATTAATTATATATACTGTATAATCCTAAGATCATCGTAAATCAATCATATATCTATACACGTACAATCATGTGTATATATATGAATAATATATCCATTAGTCCAGCATAAAGTCCATGTCTTTGGTTTATCTTTCGGACGCAGGATTCAGATATGCAGACCCGAGAGCTGATCAAAGTCATCCGGAACGAGGTGGAAAAAAACCGGGCACGTTGTGAAAAAAGCTGGGAGAAGGACCGAAGACATGGCAATGTTCGAAGAATCATGGGAAAATCATCGAGTTACATGGAGATATATGGAGATAGAATGGCATAGGCATAATATTGGATTTCATGGGGTATTTGCCCTCCAGGAATGGTTATAAATGGTTGTGTAATAGGGATTTAATTGAATATCAATGGGAATATGGGGATATCAATGGGAATTTATCTACAGTACCAAAGATATGTGATATGATATGGGGGCCCTCCAGTGTCATCAAACATGGCTGGCCGAGCTGGGAACTCAATGGGGGATTCTTCAGCAAGCCATGTTGCCATCTTTCAGTACCAGAGGGGAAGGAAAAAAAAACTGTGTGTCAACGGCAAAAATATGCAAGAATGGTCGGGTAGCCAGGAAAACGCTGGCTATTTTCGGACAAACACATACACTAATTTATCCACATATAAAAGTACATTATTAATTAATGCTAGTAAAGCAATAGCAAGCCATCCCCAACTTTACCATGTTTATGGGTGGTATAAACAATGAAACTGTGGGTGGTTTACTATTGCTGCTTTTACCAGCATTATATTGTCTATTTGGATCTATTTGGGACAATCATAATGACTTACCCTCCGGTAAAACATGGTTTGCTGGAAAATCAGACAATCCCCTTATTAGGTTTTATGAAAATATGTAGAATCTAAGTAAATATGTATATATATATACATGTATGTATGTAAATTATTTTATATGCGTATAATGATGGTAAGAATTGTAATTATGCTATAGATGATAATAATGAATCAAAGTAATAGTAATGACATCTAATATGCATTTTGATTATCATTGCTATCAGAATCACATATAATCACATTACCATATTAACATCATCACTATTGTCCTTTGTATAAATATATGTATACACCTCTA
This sequence comes from Cladocopium goreaui, assembly GCA_947184155.2. Taxonomy (NCBI): domain Eukaryota; class Dinophyceae; order Suessiales; family Symbiodiniaceae; genus Cladocopium; species Cladocopium goreaui. Next base: position 329,838 of record CAMXCT020000047.1, on the reverse strand, counting down.
TATAAAACATCACTACCCGTTATTGTTGCACCACTTATGCTATTAAAACACCACTTATCCATTATTCATCCATTAACTATCCACTATTGTTGCTTATACCATTATCAATGTACCATTCATGAATAGTTAATTCCATTGTTCTTGGTTATACCATAAATTGTTGGTTATACTTATCCTTATTAACGGTTATGATGATGGTTAGCTATCCATTGTTATCATTATTTATTCATTAATCATTCATTCACTATCCATTGTTGTTGGCTATACCATTTTTTCATGTTTAATGGAATATTAATGGAATGTTAATGGCATATTATTGGACGTGTCAATCTTTGGATAGTTTATCTTTGGATAACCATCATTGTTGGCTATCCCTCAACTGTCCATTATTATTGGCCATCCATGGATAGTTAGTTCCACCAAAATTGTCTTCAAACATGCTATTTAAACACAACTTATCCATTGGTCATCCATTCAATATCCAGTATTGTTGGCTATACCATGTTTATACCATAATATCATACCATTATATGATATGATATCATTATTGATATCTTTAACTATCCATTCTTATCGAGGTGCAGCCCACGGAGAGCGTGGTGATCTACGTCTGGCGCAAGCTGACGGCCGATCAGCTGGCGAAGCAGCTGCGGCCCTACGTCAAAGGCGGGGCGTGCCGTGACAAACCCATGATTTAATGGTGATGTTATGGTGATTCAATGGCGAGTTAATGGAAAGCAATGGTGGTTAATGGTGTTTGTAATGGAATTTATATAATGGAGATTTAGTGGGATTTAGATCTGGGATTACAGTGGGATTATATAGTGGGATTATTTGCCAGTTATCTCCACATTTGATGGCGGAAACCCTGCGAAGTATGGTCAGACTACAACTAAAACCAATCAACAGGGGTATGGATCAACCAATCATCATCTATCAATTAAACCCCATGGTCAACCTTCTCTAATTGATGTTTAGATGACCAATGAACAAGGAATGTGGTGGTTGCATGATTTGCAAATTATCATCAAGACAGCACAACTTGGGGCGCAGATGAGGTTCTCCCGATGGGTATACTGTAACCATGGTTATGAACCCACATCAGTGGGGATAATGACTGGAACTGCACTTCCAAGTGGAGTCAAAACTAGCGGTTCTGTTTTAATTGACGTGATGTTGCAGTTTGTTTATGTTGAAATTGTTGTATATGTGTTTATATGGATCTTATATTGATTGTATTTGATGTCATATGATGTGTTATACGGATTTTAGTCATGAAATCTTGCTGACACATGGAATCCAGCGATTCCAGCGATAAAAGTAAGGGCTTAGGTTCTATGATTTTATGTGATTTGTTACTTAATTTGCTATATGCATGGATGTGATGTTATGGGCTTAAAGCCATATCCATGAGAAGTTCGCAGAGCTTATTTCATCCCATCAACATCCGAGCTGTCCCGACACCCACAGGAGGAGTATCAGCCTACCACGGTGATATGCTGGCAGACGCGCGGTCTGCAGTGCAGGCCAACTTTATGTCAGGCGCCTGCGGAACTGGAAACGGAAAAGGATGTGGAAACGATCAGTGGATGGAGTGGAGATGTTGTTGAGTTCTTCAGTGAATGCTGTTCACTGTTTACCCCTGTTGGTTGATTATATGGAGTTATACTATCCAATATGTTGATATATGTTGGGGATTATCACAATCCATTAGATTATGGACAATCCATTCTTAACCAGCCAGTACAAAGGGATTACATTTCGGGTTTTGAACGCTGCTAAGATGTTGTTAATTGGTTCAACCTAGCTTTACATTGATGATTAAATCGATCTATCATGAATATAGATATCTTGTACTTTGTTGCCATATCATGGCTTCGTAAATGGCGGATTCCCAAAACCCATGACGTTTCAATAGTATAAAATATCAATGAAACACTATAAGGAAACCATTGAGTATCCATGACATACAGTGGATGCAAAATCCTGCACCAGTTGGTTATTGGCATCATCCGGCGCAGGGAAGCTGAAGGTGGTGGTGGCCACGGTAGCCTTTGGGATGGGCTTGGACAAACCGGATATCCGCGCCTCAACAGAGAATGGGAAGAATGGATACCAGGACCAAGGATGAGGGAATTGGTAATGGGAGCGAGATTTCCCTGGCGAAATCTTGTTTTGGATGTTTTGGGTCGTGAGTTTTGGCCATTGTTTTTCCGGATGTGTCGCCGAATTGTTGGATATGGGTCCATTGGTTTGAGGGAAGGAATGACCACTGGGTGCAAGATAACTTCGGAGCTGGGATGAGATCCAGGTATAGTAAAGTAACAACAAATTGACAGCTATTGGTACCAAAACAAACGAAGACTGTTTTAGCACCTCAGTGCAAGAGATCTTTCGTTTTTTGGCTACTTGGCTTTCAGACTGGGTCAGCGTTGCAGACCATGGACACAGTTTTCAAGAGATTTCAAGATATTGGTTCATCAGTCGGCGTGCAGCAAGAGGAGGATCACCTGCAGGGAAACTAGGATGTCCTACAAACTTTGGAAAGAGTGGAGTATCCCCACATGCAGCATCATCTGTGGGTAGTGAGTGTCTAGTCTCATCGCCCGTTTTGATTCTTTGTTTGCACGTCCGCATATGAAGGACCATCATCGCCAAAAAGCAGGAGCATCATCAAATATCATCAAATATCCACAATGTGAGGCCTCCAAGATAGCTAAGTTGGTTTATAACTCCAATAACTATGGTTTATGGTATTTATAACTGTAGTTACTGGGGCTTATAAACCAACTTATATCTTGGGGGCCTCACATTGCAGTCATTCTGTAGATTTTCTGTGCAAACGAAGCACCAAAGTCACAGAACTGAAGATCCAGATTCGTCCAGATTCTTCCAGTGGTAAAGATGGTCAACGTTCAACGTTCGTCCCAGGTCTAGTGGTGCACTATGGCATCCCCAAGAGTATCGAGCCCCTTGGCAGCGCAGGGGATGTGAAAAACCACCAGTCAAACCGCCCAGAAAGAAGATGATCTTTCATTAATTCATTTGTGTATGTGCAATTATGACTAATAATTATACGTTCATGGATTTTCCATATAAATTGTGGATTTCCAATGATTTCCATATTCAGAATTTCAATGGGTTTCCAACAAGTTCGTGGTTACCAGGTGCCAAGCCGTCAGGAATTACATCCAAGAAACCGGACGCTGTGCCCGAGACGGCCAGCCTGGCAAGTGTGTGGCGCTGGTGTCGCCCAAGGCGGGCTACTGATGTGACGGACCCTGGTGACCGTTCCCAAAGCAACGTGGGGCGTGGGGCCCCTGGTTTTCGATGGCGAAGTTGGTATAGATCTGTACAAATTATTGACAATAGTAGTCATGGGGTGAACAAAAACCAAACTTATAACTGGGGGCCGCGTTGTAATGATGTTGACCATCAGAAATGGTGGTTTAGCCAAGAGATTGTGAACTTAGCATAAAGAACATGGGTCAGCACGTTGCTTTGATGGGTTTGGACCAATTTAACAAGATGTTTAAACAACAAAAAACATATTAAACATGAATTGTTCTTACAATATTGAAATATCAAAGGCAATATATAAGTTATATAAGGTGGCATCCAACGTTCAGCAATATTGGGGATTGAACGAATAAATAACGTAGATTGATGGGTGTTGATACCTTACTAGGGCAACGGACTGGTCAAGAGTACATGAGTACAGCTTAATACTGTGCTATGATTATAATATGTGTATATATATATGCACTGACCAGCTAAAACATGTTTTTGCCCCACAGAGTATCTATATATCTAAAATTGGCAATGAAGGCAGGAATTGTTTTCACAAATCAGGGTTAAGATCTACAACTTAGATCATGGTTGCCTTGGTCAAAACATTGTTTAGAGACTTGTTTTTTCCGTTAAACAAACAATTAATAAAACTTGAACATGAAATGTATTGTGATCCACAGCCATCTAAATGGCGGTGGAATGTGGAATCATTTGGAATTTCCGTCGTTTTTCGATCTAGCGTACGGCGAGTCTGGATTTGCAGGGATTGTCCAGTTGTGTTGGTTGGTTTTCAAGGCCTATCAAATGGTGCGATACATATGACTACATATGTATATATTTGTACAATTATTTAACCATTTTTTATTCATAACATATATAATATATAGTACAACATAGTATATCTATATACTGTATGAAAAATAACCATATAGATACTATAACACTTTGGGCAGCGCCTTGCGTTTCCATCCTCAACGCGTGGAGGACTACCAGATGATGCGTTGGTTGGAGAGCGGTGGCGCCGGGGGCGGCACCAAGGTACCCCTGGTGCGGAAGCTGCTGATGGCGCTGCTGCGTCCGGAAGCCTAGTTGGGTCTAGGTTTAACGTACAATGTGGTGCCCCATTGACCCATCGTTAGCTAAGTTGATGCAAATAACTCCAATAATTTGGCTTTATGGTAGATATACCTATACTTAATTTGGGTTATAAATCAACTTATAACTGGGGGGGCACCACCTTGTATGGGTGAAGTAACCATTAAGTTCGGATTTATGACATGGGGGTCGAAGATGATGTTGGAATTTTGGAATATTAGGGTCTGAAACCAAGAATACTAGGGGCATAAATGAACATCGATAAATCCCATCAATTATGGGCACTGTAGGAAACTTTGAACCAATGGTCCAATCCAATAGTATATGGGATTTACACACATATCTAGGAAGGGCCCACCAGTTATGTTTGTTGTTTGGTGCTGCCTCATGTTGAACATATCGGGAACATATTGAACAACCAAAACATGTTGAACATATCGGGAAAACAATCCAGCGGTGATTTGTTTTGTTTTCATATGTTTATATTGTTCCTGAAACAAGTCTAATTTGATTTCTACAATACCAAATCGTAGTGGGGTTTTCCTAAATCAACTGTTGAAACAGAAAGCATTGGGAGAGCTTGACAGTTTTTAGTTGTCCTGGAAAGATCTTGTCGCCGGGTAGGGATGCACAGAGTAACCAGAGATAGAGAGAGCTGAACTGTGTCTAAAATGGCCTAAAACTCACCATAGCCACCAGTTGGCTCAGTTGACATTTGCCTATTTTGTCTGACTTCCATCAAAACACCAGCGGGGAAAATGTTGGATCACCTGCCGAGGAGAGGACTCGCAGGCGTATCCACATCATCCGCTGTCCAAAGATGCCTTGCTCTTGGCTGGGGGAAAAGAAGAGGATCTGCCCAAAGGCACTGCCGGGGTGGAAAATCTGCCGCAGAAGGCCTATAAGGATCATCCACGGAGATGAGATACTCAGATACAGTTTCTTTCCAAATCACCTAAAGAAACAGTGAGTTTTTTGGTGAATGGAATACATCATGGATGGTACAAGGTGGTGCTACCCAAGTTTTGTATATATGTTGGTTTAGAACTCCCATTGTCTAGTTCGATATATCTAACATAAATTCTGCTTTATAATTGATGATAGATAAAGTGTATAATTATAATTCTAAACCAATTTAGCTATCATCAATTAATACATCTCCATGTAATAAATCCCCACTTTTGCTGCTTAAACCACCATTTACAACGCTCATTGGGGGGGGGCACCGCCAGGCTGGCAGCCGTACTGTCTCTCCTTGGACCAAAAACTTGTGGCCAAAGAGCGACTTGGTGATGGGACTCGAGGATCAGAACAGCCATTTGAGCCATGAACAAAAAAACCTGTTGATCGGTTGAGCCATGGGGATTCTACTAAAAATTGGCTATTTTCTACAGTCATATTTACTTAAAGAAATGCACTTCGGTAATCAAACATGGCTGGCTGAGAAAGCTTTGAACTAAATGGAACTTGTTTCTAGGAAATGGTTCTATATATAATGGGCCTTCGTTCATTGCTATGTTAAATTACCCGAGGGTAGCCAAAATTGAGCTTATACCTTCATGGAATTCATAAGTTTCTGAAGTACTAATAGAGATTTTGCTGGTTAGTTTTTGCGTCCCTGACTCTTCAAGCTACCAAACATTAAACATGGCCCTCACATCCTGTCGGAAAGCCCTCCTTGACTCCTCCCAGTTTCCATCGGGTGGTACGGCCCATATCGGCACATCAGAGGCATCTTCAACGAGCAAACATGTCATATAAACATGTTATGATGATAGCTGAAGGTGTTGGGTGTTTTAATGAAGAGGACTGAAATAATAATCCAAGATTTTGTTCCGAACTCATGTGGATTCCGGATGATTATTCTCCCAGATATTGATTAAGAATAATTTCATAATACGTCTTCACAAGTTCTATCTACTGGTACCAGCCATACACGGTATGTTTACATTCAGGACAACCTGATTGAGAGTACATCTAGGTAAACAATCCAATCCCGACAACAAAACTAGGATCTTTTGCGGTGTTTATCATTATCCATGCATTGCATGAATGGTATATATTATATACTTATATGTGCTTACCCCTAAACGTTTACCAAATCCATGCAAACATATTTTGTATCATACAGAGATATGACTACACATTAATTACTTATTATATGGAGGTCGTTCTAAACCCCCTTGAAGGAAATTTAGTGGAGGCGTTACTTTGGTGATTCTGTAGGGCAAAAACACATGATTTATCCAGGGAAGGCGCAAGAAGGCGCAAGGGCGAGCGCAAGGTTGTATAAGTATAGATATATAATTTCCTGCTTTCTTTTGCTTTTGTTTCTTTTCTTTTCCTTTCTACGTTCCTTTTACTACTACTACTACTACTACTACTTCTACTTCTACTACTACTACTACTTCTACTACTACTACTACTACTACTACCACTACCACGACTACTACTACTAGTAGTACTACCACTACTACTATTTATTTGTCTACTACTACTACTACTGCTACTGCTACTGCTACTGCTACTGCTACTGCTACTGCTACTGCTACTGCTACTGCTACTGCTACCACTACTGCTACTACCACGACTACTACTACTACTACTACCACTACTACTACTACTACTACTACTCCTGCTACTCCTGCTACTACTACTACTACTACTACTACTACTACTACTACTACCGTATCTGATTTAGATCTTAAATATTAATATCTCGAGTTGATAAACATAGATAACCAGTGTGGTAAATAGGCCATCCAAAGAAAAAGGAGCAGATAGATAGATAGATAAATAGATAGATAGATAGATAGAGATAAAGCAGCCAACGCGGTCCAGAAGACATGCAGCAGCAGTCCGGAGATGGTGAGCAGGAAGGTGTTTCAGAGTGGTTTCAGACCTCTTTTGGGCTTGTTTTTTGGGTACCCCCAGCTTTGGGAGATGAAAAAAGAAAGAGAAAAGGTAGAGAAAGAGAGAGAGAGAGAGAGAGAGAGACAGAGAGAGGAAGAGGGAAAGAGAGAGAGAGAGAGAGATAGAGAGAGAGAGAGAGGAAGATGGAAGATGGAGACAAACAGAAGGCGAGAGAGAGAGAGAGAGACAGAGAGAGGAAGAGGGAGAGGAAAGAGAGAGCGTTGTAAATGGTGAGCAGCGGGGTGTTTCAGAGTGGTTTCAGACCTCTTTTTGTCCGTAGGCTACCTCAGCTTTGGAGAAAAAACAGGAAAAAACGGGAAAAGAAAGAAGAGAAGGGAGAAAGAGACAGAGAGAAAGAAGAAGTCTTGAGACGGTGAGCAGGAAGATGTGTCGAACTGGTTTCAGACCTCTTTTGGGGCCGGTTATGGGGCTACCTAGTTCTTAAGACATCCAAAAGAAGGGACTCAAAACAGATTGTACTTGAAACACATGCGGTCCGGAAAGACGTGCAACGGTCCGGAAAAGCAAGCACCCAAAACGTACTCTAATCGTAGCGATTGCGGTCCGGAAAGGCATGCAGCGGTCCGGAAAAGCGAGCACCCAAAATGCACTCTAATTGTAGACATTGCGGTCCGGAAAGACTTGCAGCGGTCCGGAAAAGCAAGCACTCAAAAAGTACTCTAATTGTAATCATTGCGGCCCGGAAAGATCTGCAGCGGTCCGGAAAAGCAAGCACCCAAAAAGTATTCTAATTGTAGATAGCGCGGTCCGGAAAGACCTGCAGCGGTCCGGAAAAGCAAGCACCCAAAACGTACTCTAATTGTAAACATTACGGTCCGAAAGACCTGCAGCGGTCCGGAAAAGCAAGCACCCAAAACGTACTCTAATTGTAGATATCGCGGTCCGGAAAGACGTGCAGCGGTCCGGAAAAGCAAGCACCCAAAACGTACTCTAATTGTAGACATTACGGTCCGGAAAGACCTGCAGCGGTCTGGAACAGCAAGCACCCAAAACGTACTCTTATTGTAGACATTACGGTCCGGAAAGACGTGCAGCGGTCCGGAAAAGCAAGCACTTATTCTAATTGTAGACATTACGGTCCGGAAAGACATGCAGCGGGCGGGAAAAGAGGATAGCACGAGAGACAGAGAGAGAGAGACAGAGAGAGGAAGAGGGAGAGGAGAGAGAGAGCGTTGTAAATGGTGAGCAGCGGGTGTTTCAGAGTGGTTTCAGACCTCTTTTTGTCCTTAGGCTACCTCAGCTTTGGAGAAAAAACAGGAAAGAACGGGAAAAGAAAGAAGAGAAGGGAGAAAGAGACAGAGACAAAGCAAGCACCCAAAACGTACTCTAATTGTAGCCATTGTGGTCCGGAAAGACATGCAGCGGTCCGGAAAAGCAAGCACCCAAAACGTACTCTAATTGAAGCCATTGTGGTCCGGAAAGACATGCAGCGGTCCGGAAAAGCAAGCACCCAAAACGTACTCTAATTGTAGACATTACGGTCCGAAAGACATGCAGCGGTCCGGAAAAGCAAGCACCCAAAACGTACTCTAATTGTAATCATTGTGGTCCGGAAAGACCTGCAGCGGTCCGGAAAAGCAAGCACCCAAAACGTACTCTAATTGTAGCCATTGTGGTCCGGAAAGACCTGCTGCGGTCCGGAAAAGCAAGCACCAAAAAAGTACTCTAATTGTAGCCATTGTGGTCCGGAAAGACCTGCAGCGGTCCGGAAAAGCAAGCACCCAAAAAGTATTCTAATTGTAGATATCGCGGTCCGGAAAGACCTGCAGCGGCCCGGAAAAGCAAGCGCCCAAAACGTACTCTAATTGTAAACATTACGGTCCGAAAGACATGCAGCGGTCCGGAAAAGCAAGCACCCAAAACGTACTCTAATTGTAGCCATTGTGGTCCGGAAAGACTTGCAGCGGTCCGGAAAAGCAAGCAACCAAAACGTACTCTAATTGTAGACATTACGGTCCGGAAAGACATGCAGCGGTCCGGAACAGCAAGCACCCAAAACGTACTCTAATTGTAATCATTGTGGTCCGGAAAGATCTGCAGCGGTCCGGAAAAGCAAGCACCCAAAACGTACTCTTATTGTAGACTTTAGGACCGCTGCAGGTCTTTCCGGACCACAATGGCTACAATTAGAGTACGTTTTGGGTGCTTGCTTTGTCTCTCCTCTCTTTCTCCCTTCTCTTCTTTCTTTTCCCGTTCTTTCCTGTTTTTTCTCCAAAGCTGAGGTAGCCTAAGGACAAAAAGAGGTCTGAAACCACGCTGAAACACCCGCTGCTCACCATTTACAACGCTCTCTCTCTCTCCTCTCCCTCTTCCTCTCTCTGTCTCTCTCTCTCTCTCTCTCTCTCTCGCCTTCTGTTTGTCTCCATCTCTGTCTCGTGCTATCCTCTTTTCCCGACCGCTGCATGTCTTTCCGGGCCGTAATGTCTTAGGTGCTTGCTTTTCCGGACCGCTGCACGTCTTTCCAGACCGCGATATCTACAATTAGAGTACGTTTTGGGTGCTTTCTTTTCCGGACCGCTGCAGGTCTTTCCGGACCACAATGGCTACAATTAGAGTACGTTTTGGATGCTTGCTTTTCCGGACCGCTGCACGTCTTTCCGGACCGCGATGGCTACAATTAGACTACGTTTTGGGTGCTTGCTTTTCCGGACCGCTGCACGTCTTTCCAGACCGCGATATCTACAATTAGAGTACGTTTTGGGTGCTTTCTTTTCCGGACCGCTGTGCTTGCTGTTCCGGACCGCTGCATGTCTTTCCGGACCGCGAAATCTACAATTAGAGTACTTTTTGGGTGCTTGCTTTTCCGGACCGCTGCAGGTCTTTCCGGACCACAATGGCTACAATTAGAGTACGTTTTGGCTGCTTTCTTTTCCGGACCGCTGCAGGTCTTTCCGGACCACAATGTCTACAATTAGAGTACGTTTTGGGCGCTTGCTTTTCCGGACCGCTGCAGGTCTTTCCGGACCACAATGGCTACAATTAGAGTACGTTTTGGGTGCTTGCTTTATCTCTGTCTCTTTCTCCCTTCTCTTCTTTCTTTTCCCGTTCTTTCCTTTTCTCCAAAGCTAAGGTAGCCTAAGGACAAAAAGAGGTCTGAAACCACTCTGAAACACCCATTTACAACGCTCTCTCTCTCCTCTCCCTCTTCCTCTCTCTGTCTCTCTCTCTCTCTCTGTCTCTCGTCGTGCTATCATCTTTTCCCGACCGCTGCATGTCTTTCCGGACCGTAATGTCTTATAGGTGCTTGCTTTTCCGGACCGCTGCATGTCTTTCCGGACCGTAATGTCTACAATTAGAGTACGTTTTGGGTGCTTGCTTTTCCGGACCGCTGCACGTCTTTCCGGACCGCGATATCTACAATTAGAGTACGTTTTGGGTGCTTGCTTTTCCGGACCGCTGCTAGTCTTTCCGGACCGCGATATCTACAATTAGAGTACTTTTTGGGTGCTTGCTTTTCCGGACCGCTGCAGGTCTTTCCGGACCACAATGGCTACAATTAGAGTACTTTTTGGGTGCTTCCTTTTCCGGACCGCTGCAGGTTTTCCGGACCACAATGGCTACAATTAGAGTACGTTTTGGGTGCTTGCTTTTCCGGACCGCTGCATGTCTTTCGGACCGCGATATCTACAATTAGACTACTTTTTTGCTGCTTGCTTTTCCGGAGCGCTGCACGTCTTTCCGGACCACAATGGCTACAATTAGAGTACGTTTTGGGTGCTTGCTTTTCCGGACCGCTGCATGTCTTTCGGACCGTAATGTCTACAATTAGAGTACGTTTTGGGTGCTTGCTTTTCCGGACCGCTGCATGTCTTTCCGGACCACAATGGCTACAATTAGAGTACGTTTTGGGTGCTTGCTTTTCTGGACCGCTGCATGTCTTTCCGGACCGCACTGATTAAAATTAGAGTAGGTTTTGGGTGCTTGCTGTTCCGGACCGCTGCATGTCTTTCCGGACCGTAATGTCTACAATTAGAGTACGTTTTGGGTGCTTGCTTTTCCGGACCGCTGCATGTCTTTCCGGGCCGCAATGTCTTCAATTAGAGTACGTTTTGAGCGCTTGCTTTTCCGGACCGCTGCTCATCTTTCCGGACCGCAATGTCTACAATTAGAGTGCGTTTTGGGTGCTCGCTTTTCCGGACCGCTGCATGCCTTTCCGGACCGCAATCGCTACGATTAGAGTACGTTTTGGGTGCTTGCTTTTCCGGACCGTTGCACGTCTTTCCGGACCGCATGTGTTTCAAGTACAATCTGTTTCGAGTCCCTTCTTTTGGATGTCTTAAGAACTAGGTAGCCCCATAACCGGCCCCAAAAGAGGTCTGAAACCAGTTCGACACATCTTCCTGCTCACCGTCTCAAGACTTCTTCTTTCTCTCTGTCTCTTTCTCCCTTCTCTTCTTTCTTTTCCCGTTTTTTCCTGTTTTCTCTCCAAAGCTGAGGTAGCCTACGGACAAAAAGAGGTCTGAAACCACTCTGAAACACCCCGCTGCTCACCATTTACAACGCTCTCTCTCTCCTCTCCCTCTTCCTCTCTCTGTCTCTCTCTCTCTCTCTCTCTCGCCTTCTGTTTGTCTCCATCTTCCATCTTCTTCTCTCTCTCTCTCTCTCTATCTCTCTTTCTCTCTCTTTCCCTCTTCCTCTCTCTGTCTCTCTCTCTCTCTCTTTCTCTACCTTTTCTCTTTCTTTTTTCATCTCCCAAAGCTGGGGGTACCCAAAAAACGAGCCCAAAAGAGGTCTGAAACCACTCTGAAACACCTTCCTGCTCACCATCTCCGGGCTGCTGCTGCATGTCTTCCGGACCGCGTTGGCTGCTTTATCTCTATCTATCTATCTATCTATTTATCTATCTATCTATCTATCTGCTCCTTTTTCTTTGGATGGCCTATTTACCACCCTGGTTATCTATGTTTATCAACTCGAGATATTAATATTTAAGATCTAAATCAGATACGGTAGTAGTAGTAGTAGTAGTAGTAGTAGTAGTAGTAGTAGTAGTAGTAGTAGTAGTAGTAGTAGTAGTAGTAGTAGTAGTAGTAGTAGTGGTTTTATTTATATATATATATAGTAAAATTACTGTATTGGAAATTGTTTTTCTGAAAACATGCCACCCCAAAATCACATAGTTGATCGTCATTGCTTTGTTCCATAAATAGTTTCGGGTTTACATTCCGTTTCCAGACAAGCACCCTTCTACTTCCCAGTACTACTGTGTACTACTAAGCTTGCAAAAAATCCTTCCCAGTACTACTTTGTACTACAAAGCTTGCACAAACCACTTCCCAGTACTACTTTGTACTACAAAGCTTGCACAAACCACTTCCCAGTACTACTGTGTACTACAAAGCTTGCACAAACCACTTCCCAGTACTACTTTGTACTACGAAGCTTGCGCAAACTACTTCCCAGTACTACTGTGTACTACAAAGCTTGCACAAACCTCTTCCCAGTTGTACTGTGTACTACAAAGCTTGCACAAACCACTTCCCAGTACTACTGTGTACTACAAAGCTTGCACAAACTACTTCCCAGTACTACTGTGTACTACAAAGCTTGCACACACCACTTCCCAGTACTACTTTGTACTACAAAGCTTGCACAAACTACTTCCCAGTACTACTGTGTACTACAAAGCTTGCACACACCACTTCCCAGTACTACTTTGTACTACAAAGCTTGCACAAACCACTTCCCAGTACTACTTTGTACTACAAAGCTTGCACAAACTACTTCCCAGTACTACTGTGTACTACAAAGCTTGCACAAATCACTTCCCAGTACTACTGTGTACTACAAAGCTTGCACAAACTACTTCCCAATACTACTGTGTACTACAAAGCTTGCACAAACTACTTCCCAGTACTATTGTGTACTACAAAGCTTGCACAAACCACTTCCCAGTACTACTTTGTACTACAAAGCTTGCACAAACTAATTCCCAGTACTACTGTGTACTGCAAAGCTTGCACAAACTACTTCCCAGTACTACTGTGTACTACAAAGCTTGCACAAACTAATTCCCAGTACTACTGTGTACTGCAAAGCTTGCACAAAGCTCTTTCCAGCACATTGTCGCAACAATTCAGAAAAGGAGGAAATAAGTGCCTACAAATGAAGACCCTATCTATTGTAAACGTCACGCGAGCCAGATATGCCACATGAAATGCAAAGTAAACTAAATTAGTATTCGGATATCATTTTGCGCTAAACCCCTGGGAAGCGCAAGAAGGCGCAAGGGCGAGCGCAAGATGGATAAAGTAACGCAAGAAACTACTTAGGTTTAGAACAGCCCCCATATATGTGTGCTAATAAAAACGAAATCGATGGTATGGGCTAGGAAGAGATTCTACCAGCCCCAAGGATGAATTGTTCCACGGATGAGCTGCACTCGGTGCTGGCGCATTTGTGTAGGCACGCTGGGTCGATCAGGGGTGGTTCATATTAAGAGATAGGACCTGCAGGTCGAAAAGGACTCTATGGCTCCAATATGCTCCAATGATTCATTGCGCTAGGCCCAAGCACAGTACTTGTTGGTATGGATATTTCACAGCAACTTTTGAATGGTGTTAGATACAAAGCCAGAGGAATCCCATTTAGGTATGGGTCCCTCAATGGTCCCAAAATGACTCAGTGGCGATTCCATCAACCAGAGAGGGAGGCGGACCAATAGAATCGCAGCCTGAAGTTCACCAAGGAAGCACTTCTCACAGAACTACCCGTTAAATGATGTTAAATGTCATCAAGTTTCAGAAAGGTCTATAAATACTGTTGCTATTACCATCTACCATCATGTTGTCTTAACATCGCCAAGTAAAACCCCCGAGTCACGCTTCAAAAGCGAACATCCATCTACTTGAATTCCCATGTATCATGATCCCAACAAGGACCTTCCACTGGAATGTTTTTTTGACCCACACCGTATCCCAAATGCCCCCCAAGGACTCTCCAAGCAAATCAGTGAATTCCCCAATCCACATATTCAAATAAACAACATGTTGGAACAAAGACACATATCACCCATCGAGTTCTCATGATTGTGATCCCTGAGGCATGCGGCGGGCTACGTCTCGCTGCTGTCAGCCTTCCCCACGAAGCTGAAGCTCCGCTTCTTCAAAAGCGACCCGCAGCAGCTGGCGGAGGTGGATCCCCTGCTGCGGCAGGTGCTGCCGTTGACCAAAAAGGTGGGACCCGTGCACAGCCTGGACACCGCCAAGGCGCCATTCCGGAGGGTTTGCGCAACGGGGGGCGGAACGACTGGGAGATGCGGATGATTTCATGGTGATAGGATGTGATAGGGGCGAGCAACTGACGGAAATGGGAGATATGGGTAGGAAAAAAAGGAAAACTTGACAAAAACCACGTGTTGTGTGCCATTTTAAGTGATTTGTTGTGACATTGCGACAAATCTTGAAGAATTCTTGTGAGGTTTAGTGGATTAGGCTCAGGGGAACTTGAGTTTGGACTTAGGGTAGCTTGGGCGTGTGTTCCTGGTAGGAGACCAGTGGATCCTGGTGCGAAAAGTTGATGACACTTGAGTGGCAGGGTTGTCGATCGATTCTATCTCTGATAGATATTAGATCAAGATATTGATACTTCAATATTCTCCAACTACTAGCATCTACTAGCAAGTATGTCATATCAATGTCCTCGACACTGGGTCTGAGTCCAAATTCGAAGATACGATCCAAAAGCGGCTTGAGCCAACTAGCCACCTGTGAGCTGCACAAACGGATGATCCTGGGTTCGGATTGATAGGAAGTAGCTGGGTTGTAATCCATGATTTCCAAGTGAAAGCAACTCAAGTTTACCATAGTTTAGTATAGTTTACCTCTGGTATCCTCTGGTAATCAAACATGGCTAGCTGGGAAATCCCCGAACTAGATGTAGGTCTGAGTGGGACAATCATCTAGAAATTTATTTGAATTTTCACGGTTTATGACATTTTCTGAAGCAGCAATTTCCAGTCAGCATGTTTCATCGAAGCCAAACAACGAGGCCATCGCAGCCATGGGTGGTACAGCGGGACAGCTGTCCAATGGCTTGTGGCAAGCACGTGGAGATGAGTTCAGTGTGGAGAAAGCGGACTTCGGCTACATGGCCTGGGGGATCCTGGGGCCCTGGGACCATACCTGGGGGATCCTGGGACCATACCTGGGCCCCTGGGGGATGAATCACCTGGGGCCATAAGTTCTAAGACTTTGCGTACTGGAAGGCCCACCATGGTGTAGGTAGTTCGATGATTTTCCAAGGCAAAGTATCAAATTACCGGAGGGGTAGCTTGATGCTTTCTGAGGAATTGGTCGGGGTGGAATGAGCATCTCGAATGTGCTCGGAATGAAAATGACAAGCACGATGGTTTCACTTTGCACCGTACATGTCAAGATATTTGTTGAGCCGCCCTCCCCGCCACTGCTGGTTTGCAGCCATGGACCCCCAAACATCTGGGTGTCTCTGAAAATGAGGTATATTTCATATACGATACCCAATGAGCCCATATGAACATTATATAAACATCCTTAAAATGTTCAATCTTCACAACGGTGCTACTTCCAAAGCAACAAACATTCCCCGGTTTCCCGCGCCAGATGATCCGGACGGCAGGTGTCAGTACTGAAACCCGTGAGCGAAAGTCAACTCGAGGAGTGGGCTGCGGAGATTAGTAGCATCAACGTGCCTCGAGCCGCAACAGAATCGGATACCTGGGACAAGCTGAAGATGCTGAAGGAAATGTGTGTCACCCTGCCCCGTTTTTTTTTCTGGATGAGACAGGTTTGCGTGGGTTTAGATGTTTATCATATAGCAGCTATAGCATTGAAAGTGGAAAGCTGTACCGTTGTGGCCATTTAATGCCATTTATTAGTTATATCATATATCTGCTTATTTCTATGGGATTATACATTCTATAAATGGGGTTTTCTTAGTACTTATAACTTATATAACTGGTATTTCGGGCCATAACATGCCATAACTGTAGTGGCTAACCGGGTTCAGCTCCCATCCTTTCAGGTTCGCGCGCGGGCCTCAGCTGTGGAGAAGTTGGACGCCGCCTTCATTGCCTTGACACGGGCTGCAGAGGCGCGTGAACGACAGCAGGCCGGCGGGATGGTGGACCTGGTGGATGTTGTGATGGACGTTGGTGATATATATATATATATATAGAATGGATAGAATGGATAGATTCATATGATGATACTATATCAATCTATATCACTATTTCTATAATTTTCTATATTTGAAATGTTTAGTATCATGTATTTGTAATGATAATCCTCAATCTGTTACTATGTATATGGGGATTTAGTTTGATGCCATTGTCCCAGAAACCTCCATTTAGTTTGGGCGTTTTCCATGGCCAAGTGTGATTAGTGATAAAGTATCTTGAATTTAATGATTGTACTGATGGAAATAGTGTTGCGATCATTCATAATCACAGTACTATTTGTAGTTGTGAATATCGTTTGTTTTCTTGGGTGTGTGTGTGTTTGGTAATTATACTTATGATATCTTATGATAACTACAGTAGTTCTATTAACAGCATATGATGTGAACAAAGATGAACACAGATATGTTTAATTCATATTGATGAAGATGAACTGATTGATATCTATGTTCACTTCAATTTTAGTATTACAGTAACCATTAATCATCACAAAATACTGGATATGGGGATGGGTTAAAGGCCTAGAATACCCATTTCATTGGGCATGAACATTGTTACATTGTTAAACCCAATCTATTGCGGATACTATATCAACCACATGGTGATATACTTGGAAATCAATATCAAACATAGGGTTGTCTGACAGTAACCAGCAATCATCAAAAAACGCCAGGTTGGTATAGGTTAGTTCTTGTGTTTTTACCCATCAAACGGACTAGCATCTTTCCGACGGCGGGTCTAACTGAACAACAATTTTCCCAGTCGAACATGCGGAGAAAGATACGGAGATTCCCCAGTCGGGTTCACCACCAGGATCCAGCCAGGGGGTGTTTTCGTTTCCCGCCACATGGGATGAGTTTCCCGCCATGTTTTGTTTGTAAAGTGAGAATGTCTGGAGATATACAAAACCTCCATCGAGTTGTGAAACCTCCATACTATAACTTACACATGTATATATATATATATATTCACAACTTATAGTAACTCATCATCGAATTGCAATATATCCAATATATCGTTGTGAAACCTCCATGTGGCTTTGTTTTGAATGTAGAGTTCCACACGGTTCCGCCAGACAGTATGGTTGATGATGATGTTCCAATTGAAATTGACATTTGGGGGGTATAGTGTACACCACATTTTCAGACAAACCACTATGTGTCAATTAAAACTTACCCGAATTACCCGTGTATGTGTGTATTTATATATATATATATGTTACATACTTGTCATTAGTGATGAATATGCGTATGTATATACATATGAACTTGGAGGAGTATATATATATATATATACATACATACCTAAAATTTGAATTCACCCGTGGAGATTTGCAATGTACAGGTAGTAGCACCACAGATCACCCCACCTTTCTTCATTTAGGGTTCCAGGTATTTGAAGAGTGAGCTTTTACGGTGAGCTGGGATCAGCGATACAGTGACACATTGGAAGGGGCAGGTTCCCCCACAGCTGTTACGGCACGTTCATCTCATCTTGGTTAAGCCTATGGTGAGGGATCATCCCATTGAACCCTGAAAATTCCATGGAAATCTCCATTTTGCATGGTTAAATCATGTGAAATCCACATGTTTTGTATGACTTACCGGTAAATTCCCATGACGACCCTGCTTTAGAGGTTGGAAGATTGGTTTCCACTGTTTCCACTAACGATTGTTTATTTTCAGGGTCTATGTGAATTTTGAGTCATCAACTATCCTTTCAATACCCATGAATATCTCATAAAATCCTTCATTTTTGATGGGTATAAATCCTACAATTTTCTCGTCGTTTCTGGTGCTTCAACTCTTCGCAGGTCTCTGATCCTGACAGCACAGAACCGGCCTCCAACAGCACCCTGAACAGCCTCATCGATGCCTATTTTGCGGCCGCGCAGAAAAATGATGGGAAGATGTGGTACAGTATGGGGGGCTTCTTCAAATGGGGGATCTTAGTCGTCACCATAGGTTTCAATACTAAACTGGTCATCCATTACTTGGATGATTTGGGGGTAAACCTCCATATGGGAACTATATGATTCAATGGGAAAAAAAGGGAACATGATTGGAACATATTCAAACATATGGGTACGTAATGGGAAAATGATGGGAACAGGTGGGAACATATGCATGTGTAAAGCTATGGCCCCCTCATGGCCCCTAAATCCACTGGTTCATCATCAGTTTTGTATATGACATTTGCCATACATTGGGTGGTGTATACCCAAATTTTGAGATGATGGCTATGGATCGCTATGGTTCTAAAACCACTTTGTGAGCCATCTTCAAACGGTGTGGTTTGATGAGTTAGAAATTGGTCAAACTGATGTAAGATGGTGAGTTTTTGAGGGTTTGCGTTTGCGGGTCAGTCTCTACCCCGTTTTTTGGGGATATGAGGAATCCTGTACCTAGTTCCGTCGTCCCTCAAAGTGCAACTGGGTTCAGTTTCTTTTGAAAAATGATGACGCCAAGAGCAACCACATATCAATATAAATCCAATTGAGCTTGGCAAAAGAAGCTTTCGGATAGGAATTGGCCCGATCTGTGACAGCACCTGTTTGTAAACTCGCAGAGGGGGTATGACTGAGTATCAGCATCAAATATGATATGTTCCACACTAGTCACTAGACATTTCTTGTGTTTCTTTGATCCTTCGTTATGGGCCTGGTGTTTTCATCTTGGGTGCCCCAAAGGGCAATTTTTAGTAGTTGAAAAATCCCAGGTTTTTCCAGTCGGCTGCCAGTAGCATGACATCGGTACTTGCGGGATCATCCCAGCAACTCCCAGCAACCCCCAGCAACCCATCCAGCAACCCTACGTAAAACGCACCAGTAAGTAGGAAGTGGCTAAGAACCATAGCTTTTTTATCAATCTATGGGATAAGCCACGAATCGGGGACGGATTCGATCCATCATTTCATGAAACTGCTGATATAAGTTATCGGCCATAGCAATTCCCAGGTAACTATTCATGTCTTTTCACCATGCTTTATGGTTGCTGTTTGTCTTCTCAACCCTTTTAGGATATGAGCCTTTTTCTTTAGTTTCAGTCTTTATAGTTCCGGTGCACCTCCATTCGCACCATTCCATCATACACTGACAATACACAACAATGGTATAAACCAGAAATTGATAACTAGTATCATTTCTGTTGGTGAAACCCTCATTTTTCTTGGTGAAACCTGCATTTTTCTGGGTTAAATCATCCCTGATGTCTTGGCCCTGAACGCGCGCTTCACCCAAGGCCACCGTGGAGCCCAGCACGGTGGTGGCGGGCAGTGGCATGGAGAAACGCAAGCGCCTGGAGGGAGCCTTAGGAGATCAGTCGCTCGGTGGTTTGGATATGAGGTAAGCAATAACATATATTAGTATATATTAGTAACCATACCATTACCATTATTAATGGATCCATATATTATATGGTTACTAGTGGTAATAATGGTTACTAAACAATTAGTAACATATATTATCCAAACAGTTAGTATCTTACCTAATACTATGGTTTATATCCATCCAATATATTATAATATTATATAATATTATATATACAATATGGTAATGGTAAAGCACTGCTAATGGTAATCTATAATGGTAATGGTAATGGTATGTACTATGGATGTAAATGGTGTACTATGGTATGTATTACCCTCTGGTAAATTAACATGGACCCTGAAAATAGCCTAGTTTTAATGGAAACTAATCTTCCAACCCCGACAACTGCTAGGGTCTATGTTAATTTACCAGAGGGTAACATATATTAGTAACAATTGTACCCATCGCAATCTATATGCTAATCTATACGGTAATGGTATTAACACTATATGGTAACATATACCAACATCATATAGTAAACCATAGTACCCACAGCTGGCTACTATCTAATGGTTTATGATCATATATAATGGCAAAGAATGAAGAACTAAGCATCAAAACAGGGATTTAACCAATGGATACTGTAATGATTATAATTTCTATATGACCCCCAAATGGCCATTAAATCGGGAAATTATGATAAACCATTCGATAGTAGATACTATGGGTACTATGGTTTACTATTTTATGTTATTGGTACCTATTTGTTATTGACACATTTGAATCGGCAATATACAGCCCGAGAGTTGGTTAAGAATCCGAAAGTTTGAGGCCCAGGGCCCCTCAAATTCTTATTTGTAAATAAATGCAGGGGCATTTCCACCATAATAGGTCGAGGGCCCCTCAGATTCTGAGAGCATTCTTTTTTTGTGTAGGACATATACTTAAATATAGGACATATATATATATATACATATTAATATACGTATATAATAAGTAGTGTTATATAGTTATATAAATACTCCCATGCCTGTGGAAGAGAAGAAGAAAGAACAGGCCCTATAAAGAGCCACTGATGGGCCCTCGTACGGGTTGCAAAACATGCCGGGAAGGTTGGAGGGTGGTGGCCTGCTTGGACCCTTCAGGAACGCGCTGAACACATTGGTCGCGCGCCCCTTGCGCACAACTCACAACCACAATCCAGGCCAAACCCCAGCCCCGCGCAGCCATCCCAGAGAGAATAAGAAGGTAAAATTCTCCCGAGGCAAGGGCTCTGTGGCACAGTGGCTAGCGTGTCAGCATTCAGAATCGAAGGATCTAAGCTCGCATCCTGGTCTGAGCTCAAATGCTCTGGGGTCAATCACAATCGCAAGCACATCAGGCAGGTTTCGCAAACGCACACACACACAGACCTGAAAGCATTATTGTGACAGAATTTACCCTTCATCGTTGTTTTGGTTTGATGGTTTTCCTATGCTTGCCCTGGCCACAGCTTCTCACGTATAAATAGTCACTTAAGAATTTGGCAATCCTATCCCAGGGTCCCTCAAATTCTTAAAGTACTATTACTATGTCCTTGGTATGCCTGAAAATATGTAGCCCGCATTGGATCCGGGCCCCTTAAGATCTTATACCGCGCGTTATATATATATACAATAATCAATCTGTATTACACTAAATGTATGTCATCTCTCTTCTATGACAAGTTCAGTTTCACCACTGTTAAACCAACCTCGGCTACCTCAGCCACCTCGGCTTCAAGGTACACCGTGGCATCCCAGGCCCGTCCGCGGCCAGAGCCCACGACGACGCCGCCAGAGCCGGCCCTGGCTCCGCCGGCCGCGGCGGTGGTGCAGGCCACGGTGGCGCGGCTGCTGATGGATCCCGTGCCTCGACAGCCGTGGTGAAGGTGGGAGGAGGATCATTCCATGACCTGAGTAAAGATTAACCATAGGCAGTAACCATAGTAACCATAGTGAGTCATCATAGCTAACCTAACTGGCTATTAACTGATTAAGAACCTATTTAGTTCACCCAATGTATATATATATATATATGGAATAATTAACCATAGTGGTTTTTGTAACTTCATCCACACCAGAGGAACCATTCATCTTTACTATAGATTCCCTGTAAACATCTGTAAACCCTAGTGATCCGATGTCGTCAAACGTGGCTGGGAATTCCCCAAACTAGCCATGAGGAATGCAAGCAAAGCAGGTTTGATTACCAGAGGCTAATTAGTGTCTTTAACCATGCGACATTGGGATTTATAGGTGCATACCGGTGATTTATGATAGCAAAGTTGGTTTATCACGTTATGAAATAATTTGGAATTATGGTAGATATAATTATATCTATAGCATTCTATAGTTAATGTGGGCTCTAAACTCTAAACCAACAAATTTAACGTTTGTCGGCACAACCTTGAGACTGGATGGAAGTTTGTAGCTGGGAAAATAAGTTTTCCATTGGGGGACTTTCAATTGCTTTGTTTGATTTCCGGAGGGTATGTTATGGCCAACTGTGTTTGACTTTGTTTTTTTAAATTGAACATGTGGTATACCTCTAATGACATTTTTTTGGAGAAACTTATTAATCAATGGATTCAGGGGTACCCTATTTTCAATCAAACTCAAATTTCAGGTTTCACCAAAACATGATGTGATGAAACATTTTATGTCATCTAAAGCTATAAAGAATTGACCATGAAAATGGGAGACTAAGCTGGAAAAATTGGATTTACCAGTATGGGGATAGATGATAGATGGGGATGTTAACCATCAATACTGACGAACATCTTGGAAACATCCACGCAGGGGTCATCAAACCATATCGAACCATCAAACATGGGGATGTGTAGCGAACCCAGGGGTGGATGATCTTGAAGTACCAGTGACCAGTGTTTTGCTTTATGTGATGATGTTCAAAGTCCAAAACATTGAAAATGAACATATACCAACATCTAATACAAAACAATGTTGTTTGTTGTTTGGACAGGTTGATTTTTTCTCTTTTTTGTTTCTAGGGTTCCATGTCAAATTTGCATGAACACAATGTATAATGAAAAAACAGGATTGGTGCATGTACTGAACTATTCTGTTTAGGCCATTGGAGGAGAATTGAGGAGAACTTGGCCTCCACTGTTTAAAATGTATAGTTCATGCATGTGGCACTGGCTACGATTTCATTTTGTCAAACACTGATAACACAGATGTTCAAAAATACAGCCTTACTGATTAGCATCCACCGCATCATCACAACACCGCCACATTGCAACAATGATAATGATAATAATAGTACTAATTAATCATTTTGTTGTTAATCATGTTCATGTCCATCTTCATTGTTATCAACATAGTTGTAACATTTGTTAGGGTAACCACATGTGTCAAGATCATATATATATATAACGATACGCGGCGGAAAGGGAGTGTAAACGGGCGGATTTTTTCATTTAAGTAATTTTGAATCACTTAAAACATAGAAAACTATATATATATATACATTCATATTTACATATGTATATTTTATATTCATACATGTTTTTATATACAGATTGAATATATATATATATAGATATTTACATACATATATGTGTAGATAGATTTAGACAGATTAGATTCATATACATTTACATATTATCTGAATGACTCACATGATATCTGAATTGTCTTTCATTCTCCGAAGCTCCAGGAATGGCCGGAGCTTCCGTGCGATGAACTCGAGTCGATCGTTCAAGCAGTGGCGCAGTTTCTGGCAGGCGAGTTTCAAAAAGGTGGGGAGTCAGGCCATGAATTCCTAACAAAGCACTGATCCAAAAGGGGACGCCTATCTATATAGAGAGAAGTTCAATGAGATTTGTATAATTTGTGAATGTATACATATATACAATATAGTTTATATAGTATCAGTATGATAATCGCATGCATATGTATATATATATATATAGTTTTTTCTTATCTTTTATTATATTATATTATATTTAGTTTACATTATATTGATGTTATATATTATATTGTATTATGTTAGTTTATAGTGTATTATATTATATTACATTATATAATATTGATATAATATTATATATGTTATTTTAGTATTTTATATTATATATCCACCATTCCCAGTTATTTTGATGTACCTGGTTTTGACAGATAACCATATCTATAGGGTATAGGGGTCTATAAAACAACGTTGGAACTGTGGGGTCTCGAGGGTGGTCATTCCCACCAGAGCTTGAGGGAATGTCTTGAGCACCGCCCAAGACCCATGCCATGTTTTTTCCCTCTAATTGTAGGGGTTGATACATGTTACCCTCTGGTAAATTAACAGTTGGACCCTGAAAATTACAAATTTATAGTGGAAACTAATCTTCCAACCCCGATGACTGCCAGGGTCTATGTTAATATACCAGAGGGTCATGTCTAACACATACCAAACTGCCTTGATAAACATTGAAGCATAAACCATTCTTGGATTGTTGCTGACAATTCTTGGCATTCAAACCTGGATTTCATTCACCGTTGTTTCTGTCCACCTAGGGAGACTATCATTTTAAAGATTGTAGGTATCCAACCCAACAACATGATACCAAAAATACAAATTTGGTATCACAAAACATGCTTTGATACAGTTTTTTTCTGTTTTCTCCCCCTTGTTCACATCTTTGTGGTTCCTCACCAGCGTAGGACAAGCAAGGATATTGGGCACCTACCAGTTACACCAGTTCAATGTGTATCCCGGTGTAAATAGAGTAGAGTACTGTAGTTCTACTCATTTGTATCCTTATGATTCCTTAGGGCTTCCACTACCAAAGGGGGTGAGCATTTGGGGATCTTTGGTCACAAGCCACAACTTATGGCCTAAAAATTGCAGGTGTGGGCTCGGTGGTGTTGCCTGGAAAGAAGTGGAACCAGCACCACTTCTGGTGCCGTTTCCGCAACATGGGCGACTTCCAGAGCCTTGAGGAGTCCCGCGTGGACAGCATCGATCTGATTCAGATATGATTCAGGGCCACTTAGGCCCTGGGAATCAAAATAGTAGAGATTTAACCATCAAACATAGGGATTGCACCGGTGGATGATGATGATTGCTATTTGGGTGTGTCTGGTTTCATGGGATATCTACCCAAGATATGGCCACGGGTTTTTTGATGTGGAAAATGATGATGATCCCGTGGGATTGACATGAGAATGGACGTACTTCCATTTTTTAAACCAGGAATCATTGTGGGATAGCATATATTTGGGATAACATGATGGATGTATTAACCATTGCTGGGTGTATTAAGAATAATGCTGGGTGTATTAACCATCCATTAGGCATGTATTAACCAGTACCCATTTGGGTGTATTTGGGTGTATTAACAATTCATTAGCCATTGGGCCATGGGTCTGAAACGGAGCATTTAGCTCGGAACAGTGGGAAATGGAGATGTCGGCAACCTCACCATCCAGCTATGGTATACCACTACCCTTTGGTAAACTAACATGAATATGGAAAATCACCATCTTTAATGGGTAAATCAACTATAAATGGGCCATTTTCAATAGCTACGCTAGTTTACCAGAGGGTACTACATCATTTTTCCTCCCACAAAAAAGCATTCTTCGTGTACGTGACCGTGAATATACTGTACATGGATGGTGGAGGCCCCTGAAAAAATCGCTCCCTGGAGGAGCAAGTTCGATCTGCAGTGCGGACCCTTGGAAAGTTCGACTAAGAAATCTGAGGTTTGAGGCAGCAAACAAAAGATGGATTTGTCTCAAAAATAGCTTTGAGTACACCAAAAAATGATTGTTTATCGTGAGTTATTTTTCCAATTATATCAAGTGGCAATCTTGGGGTGTTTCAAGACACACAAAAATATCTGAAAACCTCGACGTTTTTCGGTGTTCCATTGCGGATGATCGTCTCGGATGATCTTGGATGACTGGAGTTTGTCCATATGAACCAGATCAACCAAGCACCAAGCACTGAGATTTCCAATGTGCACCAGGGTGTTTACAAACGTACTTACAATGTGAGGCCCCCAAGATAGCTAAGTTGGTTTATAACTCCAAGAACTATGGTTTATGGTATTTATATAACTACTATAGTTACTGGGGCTTATAAACCAACTTAAATCTTGGTGGCCTCACATTGTAGCTATTTGTTTGCAGCCATTCTTGCAAATCTGTTCGTTGGCCTGATGGGTCAGCCAACAAGAAAGGGACACATCTATGAGGCATGAACACTGGAAAACTTATCGACAAGCAATCAATACCAATGGATATATGGATATGTTGATGGATGTTAATGGCCAAAGAATTCAGATCTTGCAGGACAATGGGTTCCTTACTTTGGATCCATGGCCACTCTATCTGTTTCATCAAGGAAATCATCACATAAATTTCTGGACAGAGACTCGAATATCCCACTTGTGAAGTGCTTAGAAGACATGGCCAACCAATACAAACGACACAGTTTTACAAACACAATCTCTGTGAGGATTTTCAAAAACTGAATAGCCCACTTAAAAGGTGAGTATATCGTATTTTTTCGATTCAGTCTGTTGTGGTTAGATCCAGTGCCTAATCTTGGGAAACCATAGCTGGGATGGGACTCCCCACATTTGGTAGACGCCATCTCTGGACAAAACCACCCCACAGGGTTGGCAAAGTGCGGCAGAACACCAGTCTTGTAACAACCATATCAACCATGAAAAGGTGGCGTGGTGCGGGAGAAATGCGTGATTTTACCGATTGAATTACCCCGAGCTGGAATAGATGTGAGCCTGGCTGAGCATCAGACATTGATCATATTTTCAGGATTGCTATAAACCAATTATATATATATATATAGGTAGTTGATAGCCGCAAGGGGAAATTCAGTACTCGGCGATGGACAGTGAGCTGAACTGGGGATATCTTATAGAGTAGCCTCCTGCAAACTAACATGGATGTGGGATGTGGGACACCCCCCCCATTTGTAGTGCAAATTTTAGGGTAACTATCATGATTCTCCAGGGCCACAGCCTCAGCTCCCAAAATCTCGTGGCTTATCGATGTGTATTAGCTTCTATCATCATTTTCCAGTGCTGTTTTTAGCTGCAATATCTGCAATTTTGAGATACCCCAGTTAGGGACCAACCCTTGGTCAATATCCCCATGGTTCCTGGTGATTAACTGCCATGGTTTCCTCACCCAGTCATGGCAATGATGCCAAACCTTGCAAACTTTGCGCCTTAGTATTGCCAGAATTGCCATATTGCATCGCTGGTTATAAGCGATGTACCTCCAACATATCCCCAAATTTGACAGCAAACCTTGCAGTTCTGACTGCTTCAGTGTTCGTCCATCCTTTCGAGTCGTCACCTTTTTCGCTGCTCAGGAGCTCGCTTCCGGAGATTCAGAAGCACAAGCAGCGTCGTCTTGACTCGGGCGCGATTCCGATCGCGTAGGTAACATATTCCTTCCAGGAGAAGTTAAAGTATGACGATAGCAATGAGTACTCTCGTGAAATCTTACCTGTTGAAAGTATTTTTATTTTTTTTATTTTTTTTGCTATGTTAGTGTTTGTGTTTTGGGGCTGAGATTCAACTAACTTGGCGTTGGGAACACATGGTGTGACATGGACATTTTGGTGCTAACTTGGCGCGTGTGAAGCATCAAGTAAGCTCAAGCGGGAAATGCTGTGTTAGCGTTCGTCTGTGTGCGCAGGGCAGTTTTTTCCTTAAAATTTTTGATTTTGAAGCTTTTTTGGGTCCAGTAAGGGTGAGCCCCAGGAAGACATCCAAAACCAGTTGTGCCAGTCATGATTTTCAATCCAAACCAAAGTTCTGGCAACAGGATTACTATAGCATTCGCGCAGGGTTCCCAAAACCTCCAATAGTACATCATAATCATCATGGCAGCAAGTAGCCAGATTGGCAACATCGACCAGGAGTTTTTTCCGTTGGCGGAAAGGTTGTGAGACCAAGGAGACTACTAACAAAGCATTCGCGCAGGGTTCCCAAAACCAAAATTTTGGTTTTGGATTGAAAATCATGACTGGCACAAGTGTTCTTGGATGTCTTCCTGGGGCTCACTCTTACTGGGCCCAAAAGAGCTTCAAAATCAACAATTTTATATAATAGATTGAATAAGGGAAAAAACTCCTGGTCGATGTTGCCAATCTGGCTGCTTGCTGCTATGATGATTGTGATGTACTATTGGAGGTTTGGGAACCCTGCGCGAATGCTATGTTAGTAGTCCTGTTGCCAAAGCTTTGGTTTTGGATTGAAAATCATCACTGGCACAAGTGTTCTTGGATGTCTTCCTGGGGCTCACTCTTACTGGGCCCAAAAAAGCTTCAAAATCAACAATTTTATATAATCGATTGAATAAGGGAAAAAACTCCTGGTCGATGTTGCCAATCTGGCTACTTGCTGCTATGATGATTGTGATGTACTATTGGAGGTTTGGGAACCCTGCGCAAATGCTATGTTAGCAGTCCTGTTGCCAAAGCTTTGGTTTTGGATTGAAAATCATGACTGGCACACAACTGTTTTTGAATGTCTTCCTGGGGCTCACCCTTACTGGGCCCAAAAAAGCTTCAAAATCAACAATTTTATATAATAGATTGAATAAGGGAAAAAACTTCTGGTCGATGTTGCCAATCTGGCTACTTGCTGCTATGATGATTGTGATGTACTATTGGAGGTTTTGGGAACCCTGCGCGAATGCTATGTTAGTAGTCCTGTTGCCAAAGCTTTGGTTTTGGATTGAAAATCATCACTGGCACAAGTGTTCTTGGATGTCTTCCTGGGGCTCACTCTTACTGGGCCCAAAAAAGCTTCAAAATCAACAATTTTATATAATCGATTGAATAAGGGAAAAAACTCCTGGTCGATGTTGCCAATCTGGCTACTTGCTGCCATGATGACTATGATGTACTATTGGAGGTTTGGGAACCCTGCGCAAATGCTATGTTAGTAGTCCTGTTGCCAAAGCTTTGGTTTTGGATTGAAAATCATGACTGGCACAAGTGTTCTTGGATGTCTTCCTGGGGCTCACTCTTACTGGGCCCAAAAAAGCTTCAAAATCAACAATTTTATAAAACGACCAGGAGTTTTTTTCAATCCAAAAACTGTTGTGCCAGTCATGATTTTCAATCCAAAACCAAAAGTTTTGGCAACAGGACTACTAACATAGCATTTGCCCATGGTTCCCAAAACCTCCAATAGTACATCATAATCATCATGGCAGCAAGTAGCCAGATTGGCAACTTTGACCAGGAGTTTTTTCTTATTCAATCTATTATGTAAAATTGTTGGTTTTGAAGCTTTTTTGGGTCCAGTAAGGGTGAGCCCCAGAAAGGCATCCAAAAACAGTTTTGGTTTGATCTGGTCGGCTGGAGACTCAAAAGAGACAACCTAACATAGCAACCAGGGGTACTTTCATTCTGGATTGATTGATTGATGCGTTCGGTTTCCCATTTTCTAAAACATGTTTTCCGTGGAGTTTGATGCTAACATAGCACTTTCCATTTGGTGGTTCCAAGCTGTGACAAGTCTCCAGACAGCTATGTTAGCTTATTCTGGTACATTTCTTTTACCCACTTCCTGGGGAATGCCAAACATTGGGAGGACGGAAACAGAGGCTATGTTAGCAGGTGTTGGCAGAAATCACCCAAATGATCACTTTCTCCAAATCCCCAGGGTTGACAACGTAGCCAGATGCTATGTTTGTGAGTTGGTGCCAGGGCTAAAAAACGCTATGTTAGATTTCACCGGTGTACTGAGTCCTGCTTGTTCCGCTCACCCACTGTGGGGTTTTGGGTGGCGGCTTGGCGGGAAATCTGACTTCTGCTTGATGAGGTTTTTTTTTGCAGAGAGACACCCGCTCTGATGTGGGCTGTTGGTGATTAGTCTTCAACGGCCTCATTGTTCTTGGCAAAAGTCGAAGATGACAAGTTTGTGGGTGTTGCTGCAGATGAGACGATGGCTTGATAGCCGACTTGTTTTTTTTTTTGCGGTTCTTACTTGGGCTCTCAAGGATGACTTGTGTGAGAAGGGCACTGCAGAATCACAACAATCTCGTAGAAGTTTTATTACTTTTGGATCCACTTCAAGGATTATCCCACTTAGAAAGTGGTTCGTAACCATGCTTTTGAAGCATCTATAAGTATCTCATAGTATCTCTCTCTTTTTTTTTCTCTCTCTCTCTCGACTATATATATATATATAATATACATCCAATATCATACAATAATATACATACATAATCATATATTTTAGTATAAGTTTGCAATTTTCCATCTTTTTTGGGGGTTACTTCATAGATTCATAGATGCATAGGCATATATGTTAATATATACATGGAATGGGTGACAACTTACCTCAAGTGATCCTCCAACAGTCGCTTCCGCATGCCGTGGCGATCTGTTGAGTACCGCCATCCTCTGGTGTCATGGCCGTTATAGGGGCTTTTCCAGCCATGTTTGATTATCGGATGGTTTTTGCACATAAATTATCCTCTATGCTATACTTTCATACACTGAAATGCATAATTATCGTTTTTCTCTCCATGTGTCATCCATATTCAGGAAGGCAATCCCGGTTGACCCAGAACACTCGCATTGTACCCATGTCCATTTCCACATATGTTCACTGCACAAGATATATAGTGTTGTATAGTATCTCAAGCATTTCCAAGCATTCCAAGCACAAGATAGTATGTGTTCATTATATGTCCAAGCACCAGTCTTAGAATTCCAAGCATTTCCAAGCCCATATTCTTGGTTCATCTGGAACATCTGCCACCAGAGAAGCTCAACAGCGCTGATTTTGCATGCGGCGCGATGGGGCAAGGACGCGAGCGACAGGGGCGCCGCCAACCTTGAAAAATGGTCAGCAGGAGACCAGGAGTGAGGAAAAGGTGGTAAGACAGAATATTTGATTGAGCAGTGTTCAAAACCCTGGTTGGTTGATGATTATAGAGGATTGGACTACCTAATATTTTGGGGATTGGGGATTACAATAATCCAATAGGGGACTCCCTATTAACCAACCAGCATAATGGAATGATAGAGGGATTTCGAACACTGCTCCATTCCCCAAACAGTGTGTCCACACTGTTTGGTGTTCTTACATGTTCTTACGGCATAGGTGATTATCCAGCCGGGGTCAGATCAGGCTACGCTCTCTTTGCCTGCTTCCCAACTTCCTTTGATAATATACACATGCACAATACACATGTAGCCACCCAAAGGCTATTCGGCCGAATACAGACATATTATATATATATATGATATATGCATATTATACATATATATATATATATGATCTATTTATAGATAGTATAGACCGTATAGATATAGATACAGTCAAATGTAACACGTTGCTCGCAGTGATATTTTTCAGATTGTGTGCTTCAAAATTCGGCGGTTCAATGACTTGACGGCGAGTGTTTCGACGTGGCTGTCTGGTCATAGCCCTTTGAGCCACCCATGCTTCAGCCAATAATGTGGTTGGTAAAGCCAATAATTAGCCAAACGGGTTAAACGGTTAAACTAAGGTAGATGTGGAAATCCTGTGGTTTCGCAGCTTCACTATAGGACAATGATCTACAAATAGTTTTTTTTAAGGCATCTATGTAAACGTTTACAGGAGGGTAATCAACCCGATTGTTTGCCATAAATGGAATTGAAACCATTGAAAAAATTGGTCGCCTACGGCCTAGGGCTTCGGGTAACTGAGGCACCACCTTGTTGGCACTGGTTCCTCTGGTGTCAGCAAACATGGCAATTGAAAGTCCCCATCAGACAT
Source organism: Cladocopium goreaui (assembly GCA_947184155.2). Lineage (NCBI taxonomy): Eukaryota > Dinophyceae > Suessiales > Symbiodiniaceae > Cladocopium > Cladocopium goreaui. Next base: position 298,269 of record CAMXCT020000047.1, on the reverse strand, counting down.
GGACCTTTGAACGTTTTAAAGTGGAAAACCACTTATAACTGATGGAGTTTCCATTGCCATGTGAGAATGGGTCAAAGCCTATGAAATTACCATATGAATGGGGGAATAACCGTCCATTAACCAGCTATGACTTCGGGTAATAGGGTACCAGGGTTTTGACCCAGAACCATGTTTCATCACCGGGAAGTTCGTTGCTATGCTCCTTGGTGCTGGATGACGCTCAGGAATCAACTCGCCACGCGGGGGCAGAAGATGGCTCCCCGTCCAAATTGATGGGCCGTGAGAATGTGAAAAGAATATTGTGGCTTGAATTTGTAATATATATATATATTTAAGATACAGTATGTAGGTATACATATATATATATATATTAGTATATAATAATATTTATATAATTATATTCAGTATCTATATATATATATATTAGTATAATATATGTATAATATAATTATAGTTATACAGTATATATATAGAGCTACGGTAGCAGGTGGAACATATGTATATATATATATATATGTGTGTGTTTGAAAATCTGTATATTTAAATGTAGTTACCGTGTATATATATATAATATAAACATATCCAATCTTCAATCCGCAATAGTAACAAGTAACAACCTATATGACTCATGAAATCTGATGTGTTCCATGTCAAACCCATGTGACTCTTCTGTACCGAGAAAATTGAACATTTTGTTTGCTATATAAAAAGTGGTTATGGGTCCGAGATTCCAATCATTGACCAACTAGTTCAGAGTAGTTTGGAAACCTGTGGTTACGACGATATTTCCTTGCAAGGTTCATCAATTGTGAGCCTACATGTGGAAGGTAATGTTCGCTTTCAATTTAAAACCATATCCTCCATGAAACCACGCTCGCACCCTTGAATCTCAAACAGGCGTGATCTAGATTGCACACACACACACACTTACTTCATAGAAATTGCAATCAAGACCCTTGAAACCATCAGCAGACGGTGAAGTTTCCTGTCAATTGCTTCCAATACCAGTGAATTTTCCCCTGACATATTATTAAAATGTTGGCCCCATCCCTGGAAGCTGAAAATGGAAAGTGGCTGATCATGTGCAGGATACACAACCATCTAAAACCATTCAATCTTGGTGTGCTTGAGGACTTTTGGGCATCAGCAAAAAGCGAAGCCTTGATCACAGGAAACGGGAATCTCAGGAAGAAAAACCAAGGTACTACCAATCACTGAGAACTTGTGATATCACCAGTCAAATCTCTAAAATCACTGAGATTTCATAGGAACTCATAGGATCTCATCCACCTTTGCGCCCATCAACCCACCAGTTGTAGCAAGGATATTCGGGACATGTGTTTCGAGATCCTCGACCGTGTGAAGATTGACACCTTGTGGGCAGCCTCAACTGGTAGAGATGGTGGAAAAACGTGGAAAGCAGTGGATTTTCCATGGATTTCTCTGCGAAATTCAACTATGTTCTATGGATGTTCTTTGCTTTTCCATGGGTTTCCATGATTTTCTATGGATTTTCAAGGTTTTCTTTGGATTTCCATGATTTTCTTGATGGATTATTCTTTTTATGATTCTTTTTGGATTTCGGTGATTTTGGATGGATTGTCTATGTTTTTCTATGGATGTTCTATGATGTTTCGATGGATTCTCAATGAAATTCATGTGTATATTGTTTTCTTATTGCTTTTTGATTTTCGATGAAATGATAGTGTTTTCTTGAGTTGTGCTATAATTTCTATGGAAGCTATATGTGGATGCTCGATTGTCACTGAATTTCCAATGGTTTTTCTGTGCAGCTGTATAGGGTTCTTGCTATTTAATGGCCTGTTGGTGAGTGATGCCCATATTCATAACCGATACATGTGTAAGGTTGGCTACAGAAGCAAAGAACCCTCATAAACGCGCCGTGGCAGGTGATGTTTTCCGCTTCACTCCATGAATGTCTGTTCTCCGTACGGCCTTGGAATGGTGTAGACATCTCCACACGCCCAAGGTGAGATGAGTACCTCAAAACCAGCTGATGTGGCCTTGAAATTCTGTAACCATTCTATATTCTGAAAGCATTTTCCAATCGAGTCGGTCTCTCATAGAAACATTTTTCCCGAAAGATCCTGCGGAAGGTTTTTCCCAAAGAACTGCTGCCAAAATTCAACTTTGTACTTCGTCTACATAGCATCTCCTACATCCTTTGCAGTGACATTATCTACAACAACTTCATCTCATCTACATCACATACATCATCTACATCTCCTACATCTCTAGCTATTTCCTTTACACCACCTACATCATCTATATCAACTTCATCTATATCACATACATCATCTACGCCAACTTCATCTACAGGTGCTGAACGTCTACATATCTCCTACAAAACTTCTACAATGTCATTTCCACAGGAGTTCTTACACAGGACTTCTTACACAGGACTTCTTACACAGGAGTTCTTACACAGGACTTCTTACACAGGAGTTCTTACACCGGAGTTCTTTCACAGGAGTTCTTACACAGAAGTTGTTCCACAGGAGTTCTTATACAGGAGTTGTCACGCAGGAGTTCTTACACAGAAGTTGTTCCACGGAAGTTGTTCCACAGGAGTTCTTACACAGGAGTTCTTGCACAGGAGTTCTTACACAGGGTTGTTACACAGGATTCTTACACAGGAGTTGTCTCACAGGAGTTCTTACACGAGTTCTTACACATGAGATTTTACACAGGAGTTAACTTCTAGGTGATCCACTTGTATCGCATTTCCTATACTTCTCAAGTTCGTCTAAATTCTCTCTTAAGACGGCAGGAGCAGCCAAAAAACAATTTGCGAAACGTGACGATCTGCAGAGAAGATCGTGCGTGGACGCACGAACGTGTGGTAAAATGCACCTGTTTTGGTGGCTTGGTGTCGCCCTTTCGAACGAAATGAGGGTCAAACGTGCGAAAAGATGATGAAAAAATGCGATTTTGAAAGTTCAGGTGCGTCCCTTTCGCGCGAAAGGGAGGTCGAACGACAAAAACTTGTGTAAAAGTGCGATTTTCGAATCTCAGATGCAATAAGGTTTTGCAGCCGATAAAGGGGTCTTTGGAATTTCCTTGGTGATTTAGTTCTACCCCTGATTGTGTGACATATGTTTTGCAACATTTATTTCTTAATCTATCTTATCTATCAAGGTAGGCGGCCTTGGTATATACTGGTGAATTTATCCCGAAGGAAAAATCGTATTGGGTTAGTGTCCCTTGGATGTTTCAATGTTATTAATCCGCCATTCGTTAGTCATGCCAAGAACGGGATTGATAATTTGCCTCTCGATCCATTTACCCTTCTACTCGTGGAAGTACCGGTCAGATCAAACGATCAGGAATCGATCGTACTTCAGATATGTTTTTTTGGTTGGGTACTTCGAAAAAATATAAAATGGAATATTGTTATACGACGGATTTGGTTGCGATGGATTTGGGGTCCCCCGAGCCAAAAGATCGGCAAACATTTTTTTGCCTAAATCTCAAAATGGAGGACCCCGAATCCATTGCGGGAAAAATCATGGTAGAATACAATAATAGTAAGGCTGTTTCCTAAGTCCACATGCAAATTTCTGCACCCTGACATCCGCATGTTTTTTTTCCTACATCCCGGGGTACAACCTCTGTATTCCCTAAGTCTAGGTGCAGAAATCTGCACCTTGACTTAGGCAATACCCCACCAAGCACCTAGGATATCGTCATTTTTTTCCCTAAGTCAAGGTGCAGATTTCTGCATCCTGAGTTCGGCAAAATCCATAATTGGACATTGCATTTAAAGGCTGATGTAGACGTAGAAATAATGGGATTTTAGTAATTACTTGAATAAAAGAGTGATCATCAGGGATAATATTGGTGGTTTTATACCATATATGGGGGCACCACCCTAGAAGAAACATGAGCGTGGTTGAAACAAATAGATATAGTACATACCCTATAAAGGGATGATACCCATTCCATGTTAATCCAGCAATTGGTCGGGTACCTATAAGGGAAATGGTAGTGGACCCCTGTTTATCCGAAGAATATGTTAGAAAAAACATGAAAAAACAATCGTAATCGACACTGGGATGATACCAATTTAATCAACCAATTGGTTGCCTAAGACTGAAGATAAAAATGCACATATGATTCTGTGTTTAAAGACTTTTCTGCGTAAAGACTTCTACTGTATGTGTAAACGCTCCTGTGCGTAAACGAGTAAGAGCCCCTCTGTGTAAGAGCTTCTGTGTGTAAAAGGTTCTCCGTGTAAAAGTTCCTCTGTGTAAAGACTTCTGTTTGTAAAGGCATCACTGTGTAAAAGCTTCTGGGGGTAAGAACTTCTGTGTGTAAACGGCGCAGAGTATAAAAACTCCTCTGTGTAGAGACTTCTCTTTGAAAAACATCTGTGTGTAAACGCGTCTGTGTGTAAAAGCTTCTCTGTGTACAGGCATCTGTGTGTACAAGCTCCTCTGTGTAAACTCGTTTGTGTGTAAAAAATCCTTTGTATAAAGGCTTCTCTTTGTAAAAAAAAATCCTGCGCAAAAACTTCTGTTTGCAAAAACTTCTGTGCGTAAAGGTTCCTCTGTATAAAAGCTCCTCTGTGAAAAGACTTCTCTATTGTAAACGTTTCTGTGTGTAAAAACTTAACGCGTCTGTGGGTAAAAACTTCTATGTGTAAATGCGTCTGTGTGTAAAGGCATCTGTGTGTAGAAACTCCTCTGTGTAAAGGGTTGCCCGTGTCAAAGCTTCTGTGTGTAAATGCTTCTGTGTGTAAAAGTTCCTCTGTGTAAAGACTTTTCTGTTCTGTGTGTGTAAGATCCTCTGTGTAAACACTTCTGTGTGTAAACGTGTCTGTGTGTCAGGGCCCTTCTGCGTAAAAAAATATGTGTAAAACTCCACTGTGTAAATTGTTGTTTGTGTATACAAAGACCTCTGTGTGTATTTTTTTTGTGTGTAAAGACTTCTCTGTGTGAAAGTTTTTCTGTGTAGAAACTCCTCTGTGTAAAAATGTCTGTGTGTAAAAGTTTATTCGTATAAAAGTTTCTCTGCGCAAAGGCTTCTCTGTTCAAAAGCTTCTGTGTGATTCCTTTGCGGCATCGCAGTCATCTGAATAGACACCATGGGGACACACAGATATACATACGATATTATAGTGTTTTTATAATCGCTCAGTATACATTATTTAATTAACCCTTATGCATCCAAAACCTTTTTCATCATTCATCATTCACCATTGATCCTTCATCGTCATTCGTTAGCATTCATCTTCATATCTTCTCTTCCATCCTCTTTTGATCTACTCCCTCCTGCTTTTCTTCCGGCCATACTGCCGTCTAGTTAGTTTCATTAAGCAACATGCGTTAGCATCAAAAACATTCAAAAACCAAATATATCATCAAACACACACACTGTGGGACCCACAGTGGGATATATAGATTCGATCGTAGTGAGGTGAAGTAAAAGAGCACCACCAATTCCTGAATAGAGGGCCTGAAACGGATCCTGGGACATGAGTCATGAATTATGACATATGAAAAATGAATTCCGGTTCTCAGCTTAGCCGGATGCTATATCAAAGTTACTTGGTTTCCGGTTCTCAGCTTAGCCGGTTGCTATCCTCTGATGCAGGTACGCTGGGTTGATCAGACCCAGTATCCCATGATTGTGGTAGCTTCGTTGAGTGCGGTCCCACAATCATGCCGCACTCCCCTGCCAAATCAATATTTAGACTTGATGTTATTAGCAGTGTACACACACTAGACAAGAATGGATCATTATATGATCCGGCAGGAACTGAATCCTGAAACATGCAGATTAAGTACGAAACACTGAAATTAACGATGCATCCTACGAATAATAGAAGTACTTCAGAATGGTCGAATGGTCATCGGGTTCAGAATCGACGTCCAAAAGAATGAATAAACCAGTAATAATACCATCGGCGAAGGATAACGTCGGCGAAACTTAGATGAATACCATCGGCGACGATGTTGTCGGCGATCATGTAAACAAAATAATACATAGGTGCTTTCTACGCCCTTGCTCTGAGGAAGGTTCTGATGCAACTGAATCAATAGTAAATGACCAAAAGTAATTCCAGATTGCGACAACCGTGAAGTGAAAATACATCTGTGCGGTTCTAGGCTTGGCCGCGTGCCATGTCAGTCAAAATTGCAACGAAAAAATGCAGGTACGTCCAGCTGGCCAAGCTGGATATCCCATTTCACTGGTAGCTTCGTTGGACACAGTCCCAGTGAAATGCTGTGTCCCCCTGCAAATTAGTGAAAACCAATAAGAAGTTTTACATCTGTTCAGATGGTACACACACACACCTCGCATGTAGCGAGGTTGGTTTTTTGGAAGAACTTCGCTGGCGGAATCGGCAATACACCAGTGAAAATGAACCTGTAAGAACCTAATGCACAAACGGGCGATCACTTCAATCAGAAGAGGAATTCGGAGCTTGTAGAAGGACTTCCATAGCATCGTGGAAGCTCATGCGTTCAACCATCGCCCAAGTCTGATCGAATTCCCCAGATGCCGTAGCAGCCTTCAAGGTATCAGATAGATCTTTGGCTAATTCATGGATCCGGGTGGTCAGGCTCGGTTCATCTGTAGGAGATGTCGTCTCAATGGGCACATTGTGAAAAGGATGGTGTCCGTGTACAAGGGGAATCTCAAAATGATGTCGCCAATAGTCCGCTGTACGCAGGGACCACTCCCAGTTGCCCGAAAGACCATAAAAATAGTGTTCAGGGTCACGACATCGGGAATGCCCTAACAAGGGGATTTCTTCAATGAATAGCTCCCTGGTGTTGTTGGAGTGGGTAATGACCTTGAATTGGATCTGGTGAACCACGCGAGAAGAGAATTGAGCACGATGGAGGTAGTTGTGTGTAGAACTTGAATCCGTCGGAAAAGGGACGCCAGGAGGTGCTGGTCCTGAATATGTATCAGAATGGGCCATAGTACCCGTGTCAGGAGCCGTACTGTCATTGACCAAAGGTGCCGACGTAGGGGTTGGGGTAGTGTCGGGAGGGCCTGAGTGACATAGTGCAGAAGTCTGGGCGTCTGATACCTGAACTGGGTTGGTAGGAGCGAGTCCACGGGTAGGATTCGAAGGCCAAGACAAGCCCGCCACGGTCGCGTCTCGTTTGTGTTCCATGTGTGAAACAGTCAGAAATGCGAGAAATAGTGCAACAGCGGCTGAGGCATCAAGAATTGCAAATATAAGCCAATCCCGAAAAAGATAACATTCACAAAAACAATAATAAAAGTGAAGTCCAGTCCACAATCAAGCAGTTCAATTACGGCGGAGAAGCCGCAGCACAAAGTCAAATAAAGTAGGAATCAAAGAATCCTTTGTGTTGGTGAGGTGTCAAGGGGGAGTGGGAACCCTGCAGTTTGGTCTTTTTTGGCCGGTAAGCGTATCAGGGTAGGATCACACCGGAGCTAATTTTGTAGCATTGCAGACGTAGTACAAAAGGCTGTGTGGTACCCGGAATGAGCAAAGAGGATTCGCGGGAATTGTACTGCCGAAGTCGCCATTCAGGTCGGTATTCCTCCAAAAGCTGCAAGACCGTCATATCATTGGAGACTTGGAATGTATCACCGTCCAGGTCGCAAAAGCGAAACTCCAAATTCGAGGGATCAATTTGGATGTCCCATTGGGACCTCAATCTTTTGGAAATACAGAAGCGTAGTTCGGCAATTGGGATGAGGCCGGCTTCAACTGGTTCCATCTGACGCGACCAGGTAAACAGAGCCTCCAGTTCGTAGCCACTAACATTTCTGAAATTGGAGCTGGCCATAGCCATGTAGTGTTCACCGTCAGGTTCGCTACGATGAGTCAATGCCTGTAGAGGAGAGAAGTCAACCAAGATAAGAACAGGTCGGTTTGGAGGAGGGTTTGCATCACCAGGAATGCCTCGATGTCCAGCAAACCATCCAATGGTTCGTGTACCCAGCGGTGTCTCAATCGTTGATGTAGCGCGATATGGATTGGGTCGAGAAGAACGAGCCATGGCATCTAATGTCGAGTGTCGAAGTTAAAGCGGAAAGCCCAAGCTGCAGAATAGGTGGATAATGACCAAGGAATAAAGCTCAAAGGGTTGAAAATTGAAGAGAAACGGGTTACCTAGAAAGTGGTCATACAAAGATGGTAAAGCCCTGTTCTTTTCCGGTGCCGACAAATAATGTGGTGTATTACACACTGGAGTCTGACATATCCATCGGGTCCGTATCGTTCGCATCCAGTGGACCTTGTACTTGTTGAGGAGGGACGGTAGGCCGAGTGAGATGTAAAGTACGTTGTAATGTTGCCGGTGGTGACGAAGGTGGTGTAGACCGCCATGGTGGCCAGTATAAGGAGGTGGTAGTTCCTTGAGAGTGATGTTGCGCAGAGCGTCCCCAGCATGACTGCAAAATATATAGTTGGTCCGGTATTGCTTCATACGGTTGGGAAACATAGACATTGGAGTGTTCAGGGTGTGGTAGAACAGGAACAGCAGTAGTCGTAGGGGAGGAGGATGATGATTGAATTGGTACGTCATAGTGTCGGCGCCAATGATTAGCCGTGGTACGTAGAGTCGCCTGATCAGTGGTGAGGTGCATGTTCTCCAGAAAGGTTTCCACAGGTTTCCACGTTTCAATACCATCAATTGTCCTTTCCACGACCCAAAGTTCATCCGGACGGTTAGACAACGGGTAGCTCAGCTTCTTGATGAATATGGAATGAACAGTTGTCGAGGTCGGGATGGTTCGTGCTTCGCGAGGGATATACGATGCCGAAGTAGGATCATCAGGAGGTAGATGTGGAACAGGGCCATGTAGGGATGTAGGTGGGGAACGGTGTGAAGCCGATCGAGCAGTATCATCCGTGTTGGAGGTCATCGTGTACAACAACAATAATATGGTTTCGGAATACGCTGGACTGAAGCCAAAGAGCCATGAGAAAGGTCAATGAGGACGGGATGAATAACGAACATCAACAAAAGGAAAAGAAAAGAAAGAAGTAAAGGAGACCAAGGAAAACCAAACCCAGGATGGCGGACCTCATAACGAATGTTTTCCCTTTTTCCTCATAGATGTGAGCATCGCCAAGATCTATTTGGAAAACAAATCACTCGGCCGCCTTAGTATATCTGGTGGCCGTGATGAATGGATGCCCACGGGGAATCACTTGGACATGTACAGCGAAGCCTGTGTCTTGTGCATCTGGATGGGGTGTCAGCAGCAAAGGTGAACACTCACGGGTCGTGAAGGCATCGAGATGTTGGTGAGTTTTCCATGTCGGGTAAAACCAGTTCAAAACGTCCAGAAGAGAATGAGGAAGGTCATCAAGCATCTGAGCTCCTTGATCGGTGTCGATCATCATGTAGAAGTCGGAAGCTGGTAGGTGTATCGACCAGCGTTGCAGCAGCGTATCGGTGACGACTTTTTTGAGGTCGGAAACAAAATGACTGCGAGCATAGTCCGGGTAGATCACCTTGAACGTCTGGAACAGGCTATCATAGGTGGCCGTAGGAAGGTTGCCCGCTACCTTGGGGGTCAAGATGTTGTAGTAAGGGTTGCGGACGGCCAGTTGCTGCATCGGCTTCAGGTCCAATTGGAAAATAACGGGTCGGTGGGGTGTCGAAGGCGGAGTCCGATTGGGTGGATGCTGAAGTGACGAGGAGCCCATAGCGGAGGACGATGCCCGTGTCGGAGAGCGTGAGCGTCGTGTAGGTGAGATCCTCTCGTGGGACATAGCTCGCAGTTGGCAATAGCGGTCCAGGTGGATGCGGAGAGACATAATAAATGGCTGGCGGGTTGTGTGATACGACGTGTCAAAATTCAATGGGGCAACAACCCCCATGGTTCAGAAGATTAACGAGAAGAAAAATTCCAGGGGGAAGGTCAAATGATTGGTAAAGCTGGGATACAGTGCCGCAAACGACCTTTTCCTTTTGGTCCACATATGTCGAAGGTCAGCCCAGTTTGTCTTTGATCTTATTCCACATAGAGCGAACATCTTCCTCGGACTTGCCCATCTTGGTCGAGATCACTTTCCATGAAAATCGAGATTTCTCGTCAGCCTTCAAGGTGCGTATAGTTTCTGTTTGTCTTCGGACGTCCAGAGTGACAGTGGGCTGGAGGAGCGGGATCGGGATTGGTCACGTCGGCGACGACGCTTGGCAGGTGCCTTTGGAGCGGATTTGGCTTTCTGTTTACGATTCGGTGGTGATGTTGTTCTGGTAGAAAGCTTCGAAGGTGCGGGTAGGACATCAGGTGGCGGAGCGGCAACGTGTTGGTGTGGTTCAGGGAGATGGGTTTCCACCAGTTCATCCATGAGTGTCTCTTCCTCCGCCATATCCGGCGATGGGATGAGGGCATTGTCAATGAAGGCGTTGGTCTGGTCCGAGTAATGTGGTCGTAGTCCATCAGGTTGATTCCATACATCTGTACTAGGAAGAGGAGTAGGTTCAATGTTTGGAATGAGCGTGGGTGGTAGTAGCGCCATTGCTCGGTGTAGTAGAAGGTAAGCATGGTGAACATCATGAAGAAATTGAAGAAACACTGGTTCTTGAATCGGAATTGACGTCGTAGGAGACGAGGAAGCCATGACAATGCGTCGAATATGGGCCAGCAAGTAAAAGAGGCCGAGTTTGAGGGTAAGCCAGCTGGAGAAGCGCTATTATTCCAAGATCGAATAAATTCGAATATGATCCAAATAGGTGAAACGGTCAGCCAGATGTGAATAGTGAAACGTACGCGCCAGCAGCAGGACGGTTCAAGATTTTACCACAATGAGGAAACGTGCAAAAATTGACGAATCGGCTTGGCTGCAACGATAAGATCGGGCTCGGTAAAACCTGCAGATCTGTACAAACGGTGCAATGCGGCAAAACCTCGTGTTCGTTCGTGGGCAGGGTGCGCGCATTTGGCGACCAAAAATAAGCGTGAAACAAAACCCGAAAGTTGGACGGCCAAAGGTGATGCGGAAAATGGTGCCATGACCTGGTTGAAGTCGCGTGGAGGGCTGTAGCGAAGGGCAAAGGGCTCGAACTCGATGCAAAAGCCCAAGAACTCCTGGTCCGGTTCCGTTTCCAAAATGATAGGATGGCCGTAGAACTCTGGGTGGAGGAAATTGGCGAAGCAGATTTCGTAGTCCCAGCCAGGGTCCGACAAGCACAGTCTGTTGTCCACATAGCGAAGGAGGCGAGCTGTGAGATCCATGTTGCTGAGGGTGGTGCGGTAGGTTCGGTACCAGATCTCTTCAGACAGTGCGACAACCATCATGCACAATGCTGGACTAAGTGGGGAGCCCATAGGGGATCCTCGAATTTGTTCAAAAACCGTAGTGCCAATGGAGAATTGAGTCATTTTCAAAGACATGAGGATGATGCGTTCAATGTCCCGAATGAAGATCTTCCTTGTCACATTGAGTGTACGGCATGTGCGGCCTTTGACTACGTCCCCTGTGTTGTTGCCCGGAGTTGCCTTCACGGAGATGATCTCGTCGGGGTCGGTGTTCATGAGGGTCGAGAGGAACTGCAAGGTCAGTCGCCAGCTCGCGATGAAGCGGTCAGTGTCAATGCTTGTGAAAAATCCCGCAAGATCTTGGTTGTGTATGCGGGGAGTGGGGAGCGAATCGAAGTCGGTGTCCTTGAGGAGCTTGATGAGATCAAATACATCACCCTTTGCCAGGTTATGGGGAAACGCTTGGGGTAGAAGGTTGTAGATCAGCTTGGCAGTGCAGTTCAACATAGGTCGAAAAGGCGCCGTGAAGAAGCTGACAATGGGTCGTCCCGCCTTGAACTGTTTTTTCCGTTTGGGTAGAACATAGGCATTTGGCAGGTCTCGTCCAGCACCAAGTGCCCATGGGTATGCTTTGCCAAAATGGCGGTTGATCTTGGCGATGGTCCGTTCGATGATGTCACTCGGGCTTTGTTCCAATTTGCGAAATACCAACGGGTCGGCGAAGGTGGTGGTGAGGCACTGGAAGTAGAGTACGGGGCAGTATATTCGTAGGGATGTAGCTCGCTTGTCCTCGTTGTGGAAAACGGCTTCTGGAAAAAGACGTTTGAAGCGGACGATGTCTTTGTGAGTGATGTGGTTGTTGAGTGTGTGGTAGTGGGATTGAATAGAACGATGCCAAAGTTCATCAATATGGGATTTTTGTATGGAAGGAAGTGAGTTCCGGGTAGTCCACGTCCGCAGAGCCAGGCGAAGCGATGTCTGGATTTCTTTGGAAGGTGGGAAGATTTTGTTTTGGAGCGAACCAGTCGCAATGTATGTGTGTGGGCCATCATCGAAATGCAGGTTGTCACCGTCGAGGACCAGGTGGTGATCAGGTTGGGGACCATGAAGGGCATGAGGTCGCAAGGCATCACATGCACACTGTGGGGTTTCGTCATCAGCCCATTTTGTAGCGGCTTCTTTGTGATTGCACAAGCTGTCCATCACCGAGGGGAACTTTGTGAAGACAATCGCCGTGGAAGGGTTCTGCAATGTGGTGTTGTAATGTCGAGTTTGATGAACGTGGGAGGTGAGCAGCCGTCGAAGATCCCGAGTCCAGTTGGGACATAGTAGCCAAGGCGCACGAAGAGGAACCGGTTTTCTGACTCGTTTGGCTTTCCAGAAGGTCAAAGCTCGGTCGATGGCATTGACGGCGTACGACCTTTGGGGTTCTCCAAGGTTGTTGGCAAGACGTCGAATAAAGTAGCAGCCTTGAACTCCAATTTCGTTGGATCGTAATTTCTTCTCCATGTGGAAGCGTCGGACGGAGTTACTGCCCAAATCCTGGATAATCTCCCAAAGTTGTACTCGTCGATGGAAAAGAGGACTATGAAGAGCGTGTCGAACATGATGAGGTGTAGATCGCCACCGAAGTTTCCGCCACAAGGAGAATGCTCCAAATTGTCGAGAGGCGGAAAATTTGGTACGTGCAATGAGTCCCTTTCGGCAGTTGAAAAACTGGTAAATGAACGGAGTGTTCAATCGAGGTTGCCACAGTTGAATTAAGGCCTGTTCCAAGGCCCAAAAGTTGGATTTATTGGTGTAGATCGGGAAAACAGACCACATCCAGAAATTGTCAAATCTGCACCAAAACCGTAAGGCAACTTCGGCCAGCACGAATTTATGTTGTTGCACTTGCAGAAATTTCCGATAGCGAGAGTGTTCGCGGTCTAAAACAAAGGAAGACGTGGAACCAACATAAAACTTAGGTTGAAAATTCGCAATGTGGCAGAAACGAATATACACCGCCTGAGGATGCTTGAAACATTGGAGGGCGACAGACAAGTCATCCCAGGATCTGCAAAAGAAAATACTCTGCATCGGAGTGCCTTTAAGCAAGGCTTGGAGTTTCGGATTGGCCCGTGGATGTAACAACACATATTGGCCCATCAATACTGTTTGGAGCATCCGAAAAGCAAAAAAGACATCAACAGAAGGGGACAACGTGAAAGGAGTCAATAGTGCAAGAACAAGAATACAGGAATGGGCCACGGCCAAAGTTCGCATAATGTTGGCTGCTTTTGAGCCAGGTGCTTTCAAATAGGCTGCTAGTCAGGATTGCATCAATAACGCCACCGTCATGACCTTGAGGACGACTTCATCCGTGGAGGCCCCCTTGTGCTTGCAGGGGTCGATACCCATAGCCACGCTTGCGCGTTGGATAGTTTTCGAAGCATCATCGGGTTGGTTTTGCCACCATTCATTGACCTTTTCCAAGTTCTTCTCCAGGATGTCCTGTTTGGGCTGTGGTAGCTTCAAGGCTTTCAACCACTTGGTGTATTGAGTGTCCGACAATGATGTAGGTTGGTTGTCAACGAGCCAAGTGTTCACGGAGCCCGGAGAGATAAGCAGAGTTGAGGGGTCAAAGGTCGTAGAGGCGGCAGGTTGTCCTTGAAGTGCACGTCCTATCGGTGTCGTGGCCGGAGTGGAGCCCGGTGGTGCCGTAGCTGGTGAGGTGGTAGCGGCTGATTTGACCTTTGCCAGTTCAGCTTCAAGTTCCAGAATGCGTTGTTGGCTGGCCACGTCAGCAGAAGGTTGAGTCGGGAGCCAAGATTGGAGAAGTTGAGCAACATCTTTGGCCATATTTTGGGTGGCTTCCTTCTGGTTGAGACATTGGCCTGCTGAACGAGCTCGAAATGTAGCGAGTTTATCCAAGTCTACATTGCGGGTGCGTAGTTGTGACACCAATTCGGCCACAAATACTGTAGTGCCTATGTTGTCAAAAGGGAGGACGAAGGTTTCTCTTCCGTATGCAACCCGACGAAGCCAGGTATTGTGCAAGCCCTGGTACAAGAACTTCCAGAGTGGGACTTGTAAAGGATCCATCCCTTCAATGTCCTTGTAGCTTGAGAATCTGCTTTGTCGAATTCTGGAGGGAAAGTCCAAACCATTGATCTTGTTGGAGTCGTGGAAGTCGACATCAGGTTTCCAGTTCTCCACTGGTGGGATTTCAATTGGTCTGCATGTGTATCCTTCGTTGACCGTGGAACTTGCTCCCGGGGATGACATAGGTCTCGGCGATCTCGGTGTAAAAGGATGGCGTTGAGGTGCAAAAGTGGCGTTGTTGGGAGGCGTCTGTGAGCTCGGAGGCGGCGTGGGCGGAAAGGGTGCCGTAGGTGAAGTCCATGGTGGGCGTGTTGGGAACGATGGAGACGTAGGTGGCGGAGGCGGTATTCCGGATGGGTTCCAAAAGGGTCGAGGGGTCGTCATGGCATAGTGCAGCGGGCCACGGAACGCCGGTACTGCTTGGTGCCATCCATGTTGATGACGAGGTGGTGTGCGCGAACGATCCGGCTGGGAAGGAGGAATTCCATTCATATCCGCGCTGTATTGGGAGATCAGGTCCTGGGACGCCATGATGTAGAGAGGGTCACGAGATAATAGGTCAAAGTGCGCTCGAACTGCCGAATGAAAGCTGCGGAAAGTGTCGAGGTGAGACAAGGGTAATGTATAATTGAAAAAGTGTGAGACATAATACGTGGTCCCAGTGTGTGAAACGTAAAGTGGCAACGAATCGGACGAAAGGATCAAAAACATGAGCATGCAGCGATTCACAAACCTTTTGAGGAAGAAGTGGCGGCAATACCGAATGTCGGGAGAAGCATTGTTACTCCAAAATGATCGGGCCGGGCCACTAGGCTCACTGTATCGCTGACGTAGAATAGTCGATACTTGTTTCGGTGCTCCTCAAGAGTAAATAGTTCACCAACGAGATTTGGAGTGGTGGGTCGAATGTCGAGAACGAGGTCGGCCTTCATGGTGCTGGTCGCGAGAATGGTCTTCATAGTATGAGGAGCGGCGATCTCGGCGGCTGTAGGTTGAATTGTCCCAAGAAGCATTGTCGTGCCAAGATCTGCGAGCATAGTCCCGAGAGCCAGAGGCAGCAGTCTCACGGTGGCTCGGTGTGTTGCGAGAGTCGTCAGGGGGCGGCTCCGAAGGTTCTGGGGCGTCGGCAGAAGGGTCAGGTCGTACTGGACGTGCAGAATCATCAGGGGGTTCCGAAGGTGCATTGGTCTCCGCAGTCTGGTGTGTGATCAAGCCCGGGAAGACCGTGTGAGTGGAGGCAACGTAGCATATAGATGCGGCGCTTGAGTTCATAGCCGTTACATTGTCTTTGCCCTTGGCGATGCCCGCAAGGTTGCACAAGCGTTGGATTTGGTCATTTCCTCCAGCTAGGGCACGGATGCATTTGGGTGAGCGGCATATGGCCAGTAGGCCTGATGGGTTTTGTCCTTTGCCTATTTTGTAGAGCTGAGAGGTACAGGTCTTGACAGCATAGCCGGGTAGGTTGTCGGTGTCTGCGATCTCAGAGGACATTCCGAAGAACCCGTAACACGGGTATTGAGTCGGTATGCCGGCTTCGTTTTTTGTCCAAGTTGCCGGGCGGATGCAGTCTTCAGCAAGAATTTTGGCAACTGATTCCCAACTTGTTTTGTGGTAGATCAGGTAGGTGCCCATGTGTTCGCCACGGTAGATTGGTTTCTTCTTCAATCCTGTGGGAACCGTGATGGTCAGCAAGTTCTCTGGCTCAATGTAGAAGGCTTGTGTTTGCCTTGCGAGTTCGATGTCCAGTAAGTCGGATTGTGCAAAGGCCCTGGCAATATTCCTGACGGTGGCTTGGCTTGCTTTGATCCAAATACGATGGTTGTTGACGGTGCGGTATGGTTTAGCCAACTGTTCGAACATCGCGTCCACAAATTGGTTGAAGAGCTGCAAGATAGCCGGGGTCAATGATTGGCGTAGGGGAACAACATGATCGGGGCCAAGCTCAGTCAGGCAACGGACTCTATGGGGGTCATTGGCCGCCGCCACCATTTCATCGAGGTCGATGTCATTCGTGTCAAACTTGGTGAGCGAAATTGTATCAGCAAACTCAGAATTTTCACTGTCGCCGTCTGGAACTCGGAAGGACACCGCGCCGAGTGGTGCTGAAGTGTGGGTTGGTGGGTTGGTTGGTGGTTCCGATGGTGGTGGATCGGTAGGAGAATTGGGTCGAGCAGTGTGGTGGTCGTAGGTGTCGGTGTAGTGGCTTTCGTTCCATGTACCCCAGGTGTCATCAGCATCGGGAGTGGGGATGTAGTTCGGATTGGATGGGTTTGCAGCAGGTCGAAGTACGACTTCACGGCCTCTGGATCGGTGACGTGGTGTCGCGGAGCGTGGGCGTGGGTGAGATCGATGACGTCGAGGAAGCACAGGAGAGCGGCGTCGTGGTGGTGAGCGTCGTCTGTATGGAGATGGGGTTCTGCGGCCCTTGTCGGGTTTCGTAGATGATCGATGACGAGGGAGAGGAGAACGAGGTCGCTCTGCACGTGGAGGAGAATAGCGATGGCGATGAGAATGTACCGAAGGTCGATGGGAACGTGATCTTGGAGTTCGGGATCGTGGTCGGCGTGTTGGTGGTGGTGGAACTTGTGGTTGGTGAGGAGGAGCGATGGCTGGAGCTGGGACAATGCGATGGTCCTGAACGTCCGGTTCGGTGGGTCTGGCTTTCGGTGCAGGTGGAGGTGTGGCGATCAGTGGTGGTGTAGGTGTAGGTGGCGGTATCGGTGGTGTAGGATTCGGTGGAGGTTCATCTTGTTGAAGAAGGAGTTGACGTTGTTCTTGTGCCCGTTGAGAATCCATGATTAATAGTTGCTGAGCTTGAATAAGACGAACAGATTCAGCCAGTTGTTGTGCGGTGGAACCCAGGGATGCAAGTTCAGGTGACACGGATGAAGTCGGTGCTGTCGCAGGTGCCGGTGGTGTAGCGTGAGGAGGGGTTTTCGGAGCTGGCCTGCGCGGTCGATCCGGTCTTTTGTCAGAGCGATGCCTGGGAGCTGCTTTGACTGCTGGGGGCCGTGGTGAAGGCTCATTTGGAGGGACCGTCGATGCGTCCATCTGTAATGGAGGTTGAACGTGGTGAGGTGGGTATGGAGAACTGGGCAAAGGTGTCGGTGTCATAGTCGATGTAGGTGGTGTAGTCGATGTAGGGGATGGAGCCGAAGGGGAAGGCCACGTGGGTGGAGCGGTGGGTGCCATAGGAGATGGAAAAGTCGACGGAGCGGTGTGCACCATAGTTGGTTCAGGAGCCAAAGGCGAAGGCATGGTGGGTACTAGCTGTGGACCTGGTACTGCATGAGGAGCCGAAGTCAATGAGGTGAACGTCAACGATGTTGGGGTTGATGTAGACGGCATGAGCGAAGCTGAGGATGACCATGTAGGGTGCAAGGCCGAGGGATGTCCAAATAAATGTGCATTCGGCGTTGATTGCTGCCACGTCGAAGATGGGTTCGAAGGCTGCGGTGGAGCAGGCCATGATGTTGGCGAAGTGTTCCACGGATGCATCGCTTCAGTATATCAAAACAAAAGTGAACAATCACATACAGGATTCAGTCCCTAACTACCTAAAAAGTCGTGCGATTATTCCCTGCACCGGGACCGTGGTCAAGTCGTGCCGCAATGGCATAAAACAGCTTCCAAGTTCCATCGAATTAGATGCACAAAATGTTTCACCTCACCAGAGAACCAAAAAGAAGGAATACCACACCTGAAAGTCGTGTGCCTGCCTGGTTCCTGTATCAAATGCTGTTGTCATGGACCGTCAAAAGCAGCTGCGAAAAAGGAGGTTTCTGGAGTTCGGCACGGCTTCACAGTTGAAGAAACGCATCTGCGAGTAATCCCTGGGACATCCGGAGCAGCAGGAGAACTCAAAATGGCTGACAAACCGTAAGGCCAACTGTTTCGATTTACTTAGATGAATTACCAAATTAAAATGTGTGAATTCAGAAATCAAGACTGTCAACACTCACCCTGAAAAGGGTTGCCTCAAATGGCTCCATGGCACCATGTCGGAGCCACCATGGAAATCACACTAGACAAGAATGGATCATTATATGATCCGGCAGGAACTGAAAACATGCAGATTAAGTACGAAACACTGAAATTAACGATGCATCCTACGAATAATAGAAGTACTTCAGAATGGTCATCGGGTTCAGAATCGACGTCCAAAAGAATGAATAAACCAGTAATAATACCATCGGCGAAGGATAACGTCGGCGAAACTTAGATGAATACCATCGGCGACGATGTTGTCGGCGATCATGTAAACAAAATAATACATAGGTGCTTTCTACGCCCTTGCTCTGAGGAAGGTTCTGATGCAACTGAATCAATAGTAAATGACCAAAAGTAATTCCAGATTGCGACAACCGTGAAGTGAAAATACATC
The DNA here is from genome assembly GCA_947184155.2 of Cladocopium goreaui. Taxonomy (NCBI): domain Eukaryota; class Dinophyceae; order Suessiales; family Symbiodiniaceae; genus Cladocopium; species Cladocopium goreaui. The sequence continues at coordinate 279,572 of CAMXCT020000047.1, read as the reverse complement.
TGTGCGGTTCTAGGCTTGGCCGCGTGCCATGTCAGTCAAAATTGCAACGAAAAAATGCAGGTACGTCCAGCTGGCCAAGCTGGATATCCCATTTCACTGGTAGCTTCGTTGGACACAGTCCCAGTGAAATGCTGTGTCCCCCTGCAAATTAGTGAAAACCAATAAGAAGTTTTACATCTGTTCAGATGGTACACACACACACACATGGCCTCTCAATATGAGAGGCAGATCAGTAAATGTGCAAAACCGCAAACTGCCTATAGTTTTAACCTAAGAAAACTGACCTAAAGAGCCTGCCTAAGAGAATGAATACCTGGCCTAAAAGAACCTGATGACGATGACGAGTGATGTGAAAAGCAAAAAGTTACTTTCAACGCAACAAGGGGAGGGTTGCAACAACAGAATTTTCCAACTGAATCGGCCAGTTTTCTCAAATGCCTCTCCAGGGAAGATATTCGGGTCTGCTCACTGGGGAATGAACTTAACGTGTGGTTTTCTTTGGTTCAAGTGACACCCATAACTGTCATTTGATCTGTCAAATCAAACCTCATCTCCATGGTTTCCAGAAACCTAAGGAGCCTGCCTAAGAGAGTGAATACATAGCCTCAACAGAACCTGATGACGATGATGAGCGATGTGAGAATTAAAACGTTGAACCATGTTCTATACCTAGTAAATCTGACCTAAGGAGCCTGCCTAAGAGAATGAATACATGGCCTCAAAAGAACCTGATGACGATGACGAGTGATGTGAGAAACAAAACGTTAAACATGTTCTATACCTGGAAAGACAAACCTAAGGAGCCTGCCGAAAAGAATGAATACATAGCCTAAAAAGAACCTGATGACGATGACGAGTGAGGTGAAAATGCTACTGAGATTCCAACCACATGTACTGGTAGAAGCGCGCATTCAGAGTATTTCGTCATGTGAACTTCTCCCTTGTGGGTACTTCGCCAATTGGGCTAAACTTCGCCTTATGGCTGTCAATATGTGTTGAACGAACTTCAATGTCCACCTTGACATTGTCTACTTCTTTTGCATGTAATATGCAAAGGGGACTTCAGGATGTTGGCGACATCCCACTCTGCAGCCGGGAAAATGCCCGGTCATAACTTTCATATCCGTCGAAACGGACAGACGGTACTACCAAGTGAGGTAAAGTACCCAAAACACACTGTGGGATATATAGATTCGATCGTAGTGAGGTGAAGTAAAAGAGCACCACCAATTCCTGAATAGAGGGCCTGAAACGGATCCTGGGACATGAGTCATGAATTATGACATATGAAAAATGAATTCCGGTTCTCAGCTTAGCCGGATGCTATATCAAAGTTACTTGGTTTCCGGTTCTCAGCTTAGCCGGTTGCTATCCTCTGATGCAGGTACGCTGGGTTGATCAGACCCAGTATCCAATGATTGTGGTAGCTTCGTTGAGTGCGGTCCCACAATCATGCCGCACTCCCCTGCCAAATCAATATTTAGACTGCATGTTATTAGCAGTGTACACACACACACACCCGCACAAGACAAGAACAATCAAATGGTGGTTTCTTAACATGGGGGATCCCTAAAACAATGGTTTTGGTCTAACTTTGGATCATTTGGAGGTACCCCTATTTCAGAAAACCTCCAAAGTGGCCAAGGATCCGAACCCTGCGCGGCTTGATGGAGGAACATCAACAGGCAGCAGCGGTAGATGAACCAGCAAAAAACGGCGATTTCAGCATCAAAAATCCGGATTTAATATGCTATGATACCTGGAAACCAACTGGTGATACTTTAGTACATGCTATTTTTGTTACTAGACATGACGCACGATGTTTTGTTTAAATGATACAGTGGAACCAAGATTGGCCATGTCAGGTTCAGTGTCAAAGATGAGAATTGAACCAAACAGAAACCCAGGGTACAGGATTTCAGTTTGTCCAGGCCCAAATGTTCCCACTGCTGCTGGGAGATACCTACATTTATCATATTGTTTGCATCCTTGTGTTCTTTGCGTAGTTGCGCACATAATTATTCACTGCTTCGTTAGTCAAGCCGAATCTACAAACATCCGTGCATGTTTGTTAGCTAAACACGCACGTCTGAAATGATGCACTGCACGTTACTTCAATCCGTGTTGTGAGTTGCTTCAATGTGTTTGTTAGAAATTGGGATCCCCCCCAGCCCGGTGGATAGTCAGTATTTTCCCCACATCCAATGGCCATTCATTGTGGTTTAATCCACCATTTTTGGACACACCATTTCGCCACTTTCACCTGACACCGGCAGGAACTCTTCTACAACACCCTGGAAGAAGTACTCTCAGATTTCCGCGGCCTTAAGGTGGCACCATGGCCGGTGAGCGGCTTAATTATTAATGCTTGGTGAAAGTTGAATTGCACAGCTCATGGTTAATTCAAATGTCATCTCCACATTATAACATGGTTAATCGGGGTTAATATACCCATTGTCAGGAATCCCTGATGGTGGGATGACCATACCTCACGACGAATCCATGTTTTGACCATGGCGCGTATGCTGACGGGTATAAGGTACCTCCATGACCATCAGTTGATTCGGGGAAGTGATCTCCAGGACTTGTGTTGTTTTTGGAAGGGTTTAGGGGATGGGGTTTGGGAAAAAATGCCTCCGATGGTGGCCCCAAAGTTGCAAGTTGGTTTATCCAATAACTGTAGATAGGTAGACAGACGGACAGATAGGTAGGTAGGTGGATGAATAGATAGACAGATACTTACAAAACACACATATATATATACACACACATATATATGTATATGTATACATATACTGTATACACTTATATCTTATATATATATACATATACATTGATTTACTATTTGATATATATATATATACACACTTATATTGTGTATATATATATATATGATTATATGTTTATCCCATCATACATCGTTCTTTTGATTTTATAAACCAACTTAGCGAAGGAACTGGGGCACCCACCGAACGTTTCAGACACACCCAAATCAGCCTGGCCAAGCCCTTGGGCAGATCTCTGACTTGCTGAAGCAGAACCAGGAGGATTGACCAGGGTCACCAGAAATAGCTTATTGATATATGCATAGTGATTTATATATATATATATATATAACCAGCAACTCCAACAGTCTAAGACAGATGGGGATTAACAGGCGATTTATGATTCACAAAATTGATTGATGTATTACTAGCATAACTGCTGCGTTTATCTGCTATTCTTGAGTACCACCACTGTTGGCACATACGATTTTTCTGGAGGACCAGGGGGATGTGATTATCCCAGCCCCTTGGAACGGGAGTTCCTTTGGTTCCTTTATTGCGGTGTAACATCCGGTTGTCTCTTCCACTTTGGTTTTTCCCTGGAGATCCCCGGGCCCAATGGGTTTATCCCAAAATGGGGTATACTCAAAATGCCACGGTCCATGGGATGTTTTTTTGGGGAAGATGATGATAGAACACTAGAGGTACCCTATTTGTGGAGTGTATGACATGACGTCGAAATTGTGATAAACAATTTTCCCCAACAGATTTGTGGCACCGGACCAGCAGGTATTTGTTTGTATTTTTTACGTGTCGGGGACATTTTCTGTGGTTGGAAGTCTGACTTTTCCATCGCCAACCTGCAAAAGACTGGATCCTTCAAAATTGTCTTCTGATGTTTTGTGACTATCTTGCAGATGACTTGCTTAATGACTTTCTTTCGCATGATACGGACAGGATAATATATATATATATATACATAACTAGCATTTAATGTATATCCCTCGGGTATATATACATATATATACATATATATATATACATATATATATATATATATTCTAGAACATTCATGGGACATCGCCCTAGCATTTTCCATGTCCGACTTTCGTATCTCAATCCATTGAAAGTCATTGTTTGACGAGGATGCAGAAAAGATCAGCAAACTGGGACTGGAACTGCTGAAGGTCACAGGATTTCATGGGCATGTCAGTGGTCATCAAGGTGTGAAGAACAGATATGGAATGCTCCTTGACATATATATATATATATACCCATAGGATCCATGTATGCTATATATGGTAACATTTACCATCAATATACCCCAAATGTTAGCATATATACCATCCATACCCCAAATGTTAGCATATATATACCATACATGGATCCTATGGGATATATATACAGTATCAATGTATTGCATAAGACATTGCTAACAACAGCAGATGTGAAAGAAAAAACAATCATGTAGTACCCTCTGGTTATGTCAAAATAGCTATTGAAAATTGCCCATTTATAGTTGATTTACCCATTAAAGATGAAGGATCTTTCCATTGTTATGTAAACGTTTACGAGAGGGTAAGTTCATGCCCTTGTTTAAAATATATATAATTCGATGATTTCTGCGGATCAAGGTCTCCGTAGAAAGCTCATCCCTTTCGTCCCATGGTGAAGGTCATATGATTTCATGGGACAGTCATGGGGATATAGAATGGGAATGAATGGGATATCATAAAAAAACACGGTTTTACCCTTTGATATTCAAACATGATGTCCACATTTTTCCAAGTGGTTTTATATCGACTGCCAGATGAAGCACTTGAGCACTTGACAGTTGAGCCCTATAGCTGTTGGTTGATATTGGTTTTAAGACTAGTTTGTTGTACGTAGACTGATTCTCTCTCTCTCTCTCTAATATATATATATATACACACACACTTGCTGTTCAACATATATATATATATAATATGTACATATACTGTACGTTTCATTTCAGCTATGGCTTCATGGCTTCAGGTCCTCAAAGCAACAATGTACCTTACTAGGCCTAGGCCATAAAACAGGCCTTCAATGTTTATCAGAAAACCTACCTGTACCAAGCAGTACAGGATGTTGACACTGGGTGTTACTGTACCGGCTAGGCGAAACAAGATTTGGCCACCGCCATTCGCGAAGAGAAGCAAGCTTCAGAGGCGTTTATTTGCGCTGAAGATTCCCTTTTATTGGTGCTAGTGAATGATGAAAGTGTTTAATTGGTTTTATATATTCCCTCTGGAAAAGTGTTCAGTTTATAGTTGATTTACCTATTTGAAATTGTGATTTTCCAAAACTATGTTGGTTTACTGGAGGGTATAGTATATATATATATACAGTTATATACATAATACAATAGATATATGTACACACGCCCTATGGATTTAGAGACCTATAAGGATTCGGATGTGGCAGGGCATTTCGAAGTCATTGACAGGCCAAGCCATTTTGTCTCTGTGTGAGCGTACATCCATTCATGTGGTCTACTCCATCTAATCTATTGCCTTGGTTGTTTCTAACGTGTTTTCTCATGTTTCTATGTTCCATCCTATAGATACCTAATTACTTATTGTTGGTATGGGTTGCGCAAGTAGTAGCCAGATGACTCGTTTTGATGATGCCCATGCACTAAAGTTCATGTCTGCGCTAGCGTGGTGTGTTATCCAAAAGATCCAGTTGTTTTGCAGATTGGTCCTCACATCATACCTCACAGGACTCGCAGCAGCGCTTGCCCCGTAAAATGTCCATCTCTTTCGGCTCAAGTTGATGCCCCCTTGGCGGCCCAAGAATCGGGTCGCATTCCGGTACTCGAAGCTCGTCTTTACAGTCCTGGATGTCATGGATTCCTGCGGATAGGGACAGATATGTGATGATTGCATTAGATTATGTTGATTTATGTTGATAGGTTGATAGACCTGCCATCAACTCTGGTCACACAATCCCAGCTGATCATATTATAAACACCTTCATTCTATGGTCCCACATATATTCAAATATGATCAAATATGTGGTTTCACTTGGTTTCATTCCCATCCACCATGGTGACTATGGGGTTTCCAGGGTGAAAACTTATCTTCTGTCAGAGGCAAACGGCTAAGAGATTGAATTGGAGGGATCCAAGATCGACGTTGGAATCACTGTTATATAGATCTATAAAATAACGACCTCACTGCGACGACGTCACCGAGAAATGATGCTTTCCCAGAGGGGATGTTTGTTCCCGAGAAGGCCATATTGTCGGCGAAGTCTTCTCATTTGTCCAGGAAAAAAATCTATCTATTATATGCACTTTGTTGTATACATATTATAGAGAGAGAGACATCACCAAATGTGTATGTATATATACATATATATATACACATCATATATTTGTCCATTAGACATGCATGAATTTGGGGTACGGTTTTTATGGCTGCTTCCCCACGCCTCAATGCTCAAGGAATACTTTTTGGCTCCCTGTTTAAAGGTGGGGTGTGGGGGAGGGGAAACCTGCAGCTGGAATCTAAATGGGTGATGCATGAAAATGAAAAAGAGGGATACTGAACAATTGCCGTTATAACAGTATCTCCAATTTTCAGAACAAAAAAAAGGCAAGGACCTGTTTTGTTGAGACATTCGCGATTTCAACGATTCTTATCCATGCTTTTTGTGGTTGACCATCTCCATGGCGGTTCGTAGGAACGGTTGAAGCCAGGAAGTCTTGTCCGATCTCGACCCATCTTCAAATCTCAGGATTCTCATTTTGGGCTCTGAAAATGGGTGATTCACTTTCAATTGTTCGAGGGAAAATGATGAACCTGGCTGCATTTAGGGGTCCTTTATATTCAGACACACCCATATGTACTCCAAGATCATCCAAGATCATTTTGTTGAGCTTGGCTCCAACTCATAGGTACATGATAGCCAACTTGTGGTGTAAATTGGTAATGTTACCTCTTAGTTGATTCTTAATTTACCCAAGGTAAACCTCCCGACAGTACCTTTTTGTTGTGATGTTCCAGGGCCCTGGGGGATGGACATCCGGTGGTAAAATAACATAGCTATTGAAAATGGCCCATGTATAGTCGATTTACACATTAAAAATGGTGATTTTCCATAGTTATGTTAAATTACCAGAGGGTATAGCTAATTACTATAGCTAATTATTGGATAGTAGTGATATATTTGGATATGTGATATTGGATAGTTGAATTTCCTCAAACCTCAGATGAAACCTTCGCTGGCAAATCATGAACCCCCATTCAAAAAAAAAACACCCCTCCCAAACCCTTGCA
>CAMXCT020000047.1:202500-270000 GCA_947184155.2 Cladocopium goreaui | reverse complement strand
GTTGCTTTACCCTATTGGAATAAATGATTCAAGTTTACTTTGTGATATTTCATGTCCACCAAAAAATGGGATGCTTGTCCCAAGTCATGTTTTCTATACAGTACAGAGGTCTCTACGACTTCCAACCTTCGTACCTTACAAGCGGTCTATTTTGTTGACTGACAATGTCACACACTCACACACTTGACAATGCATGTATAATAATAATGATAATGAATTATAAATACATATATATATATATGGTTGGTTAACGCAGGGATTCCTATTGCGGATTTGATAATCAAAAAAAATGGCCAGCTTCACTGGGAATATTTGAATTCGGGGACATTTTTTGTAATTGTCATAGGGGAGATGATGATAAACCACTGGACTGAGGGGTACCAGATTTTCAGACAACCCGCAAAGAAACAACAGAGTGAATGCATTGCGACATCATTTGTTGAAGGAAACGACTCCCCCAATGCTAGAATGATGTCTCAACGGGACACTTCAAGCTCCGTATTTACCTTCGCCTTTTCTAGGGGCCCCACATCGATAGAAAATTTTTTCCAGGATGTCACTACGCATATGGAGATTACCTCAAATTATGGGTACCCCCAAATCATCCATTTTAGTAGGATTTTCCATTATACACCATCTATTTGGGGGTACCCCCATTCCAGGAAACCCCCATATTAATAGATGATTGTTGCGTATGTCTACATATTTTCCAGTCCTCCACATGTCGAGCTTTTTGCTCAGAGCCTCCTGGTCAGTAATTCAGTCAGTTTTGAATTAGGATAACCCAATATAACCCATATCATTGACGATAATAGTGATATAATAGTGATTCCATGAAAAATAAGCTGACATCATGTGGGGGGTGATGGAAACAATTCCATTGGCTTTGACCCATAGCTATACGGCCCCCCCTCCTTAGTTTGCTATGGAAAATGGCCAATTTCTAGTTGATTTACCTATTGAACAATGTGATTTTCTTCTATGGTTGTTGGAGGGTTAACGCTTCATCCTGGGCAAACGTCAGGTGGATTTGCATCGTCCAGGACGGATGAGACTTTCGATGGCCCTCAATGGTTATTGGTGGGAAAATCTTCACCGGAAACCATGCCTTTTACCATCAAATATAGAGGTTTCCTGTAAATGTTCCCTCAAAATGAAGAGCCCCAAATGGATGTGTCTGAACTCTGAACATGTGGTATCGCTATATCTCCAAATGGCAATTTTACTGTATCGTATCGACAATGATGATAAACCAGTACTTCACCCCAACGCCCCCAAACGAGCAAAAAGGACCCCAAACATGAGAATACAATGTGCTCCGTTGAGTCCAGAAACACACAAATTTCAAAAACCGCGCTCACGCAGTGACGCCGCACATGTCAAACCAACAAAACCACTGGTTTTTGTTGTGCGCAAGTATATAATTGCCTGACCTTCTAGGCCCGCCCAGCCAAGTACATATTTGGGGAAATACAAAGACCTCCCACCGATATGAGTTTCCCAGGAATTGACTTATTCTAGCTGTGTGCTTATTGTTTTTCGTACAACTATTGCCATAAACTATGGATTCAGATAATTGCTGAGAACCTCCTGCTGTCCTACCCCAGTCTTCTTAACCAGAAGGTACGGCAGGATCCAAAGGGTATATCATATCAAATTGTTTGGCGACTATGACTATATCCCATCATATTCCCCACGTAAAACAAGTGTTGGTCGGTTACATCCCCATTCTAAACCCCATCGACTTTCTATAATATATATGTATATATATATATATATATATAGCACTATAGATGGAAAGGCATTTCCAACAACTTATAGATGAGATTTCATAGATATTTCCAGGTTGTTTTCCATCTACTTGGGGGGTTGCTATACCATGAACCCATATAAACAAGGTAGAATACTATTTAATATGAATAATAATTATACTGTATACCTTATATCATTCATGGTTTATACTGTTTACTTGTGATTATTATTATGATATATTAGTAATACCAAATATACTAATTATAATATGAATCTGGGCAAATGATAGTGACTTCACGGTGACCAAACCCTGGTATCATGGTGAATGGTTTCGGGGAATCATCCCCACTCGCTGCAAGTTTTACGTTATTTTTCGGGTATGTGAAAATAGTATAATGTACTTTTGTTTCCCCATGGGTTATCATAATATATCATAATCCCCAGTAGCTGAATTAGGTAAGTAGATGTATAAGTCCCTATTTCGCAACCAATCAACCAGGATCATTTTCAATGGCTCAATAGGAATCCTCCAGGAGAAGTCGTCTCTGTGCCCCTGACGCTGGCGGACGGCCCTGCAGGCCATCGCTGGGCCATGAAGGGGAACTACCCTCTGGTTATGTCAAAATAGCTATTGAAAATGACCATAGAAATAGTGAGTTTTCCCATTAAAAATGGCGATTTTCCATAGTTATCTCAGTTTACCACCATTTATAGTGAGTTTTCCCATGAAAAATGGTGGATCTTTCCAGTTCGTTATGTAAACGTTTACCAGAGGGTACCAACAAATTACTTTACTTCGTGTGATCCCCACCATGACATTTATACATGTTCTTACTGGCACATCTTCTGGCATTCTATCTGACATATCTTCTGACATTCTATTTGGCATTCTATCTGGCATATCTTCTGGCATATCTTCTGGCATATCTTCTGGCATTCTATCTGGCAAATCTTCTGGCATTCTATCTGGCATATCTTCTGGCATTCTATCTGACATATCTTCTGGTATTCTATCTGGCATTCTATCTGGCATATCTTCTGGCATATATTCTGACATATCTTCTGGCATTCTATCTGGCATTCTATCAGGCATTCTATCTGGCATATATTCTGACATATCTTCTGGCATATCTATCTGGCATATCTTCTGGCATATTTTCTGGCATTCTACCTGGCAAATCTTCTGGCATTCTTTCTAACTTCTTTCTGCACATTCTTTGTCCCATATCTTCCTACATGAGGTCCGGCAGGGAACACTTGGCATGGATACTCGTGGTTGAGGTCCGGCAGGGAACACTGGGCGTGGCTGGTCGTGGTTGAGGTCCGGCAGGGAACACTGGGCGTGGCTGGTCGTGGTTGAGGTCCGGCAGGGAACACTGGGCGTGGATGGTCGTGGTTGAGGTCCGGCAGAGAAGACTGTGGATCGCGGGTCGCAGTTGGACGAGGACGACGAGGACGACGAGGACGACGAGGACGACGAGGACGACAAGGACGACAAGGATGACAAGGAGGACGAGGAGGACGAGGAGGAGAGGAGGAGAGGAGGAGGAGGAGGAGGACGAGGCAGGAGGAGGCAACTGACATAAAATCTAACAACCCTCACCTGGCAGGTGGGGAAAAAACCAGGGAGGAGCAGGTGGAGACACCTCGGAGATGACGCCAGGCCCTGGATTGCAGCTGGGTGCTCGTGAGCAGCGTGTGCCCATCATGTTGGGCCCGCAGTTGGACGTTAGGAGCGGGAAAAGGCGAATGGATTGGCAGAGGAAATAGACACCACTGGTTGAGATTGCTGCGTAACGTTCAAATGATTATAGGTACAAAATCAGATACAAGAGTGCATATGACAGATGACAGATAGTTTGTATATGCGATAGTACCTTTGTCTATATGTATATACATTGGATTGTAGCGCACATGTTTGATTACAGGATATATTTTCAGAGAGAAAACAAGAAAACTTAACAATGAAACACACATACTTAGATACTTAGATGTATGAGTAGACGTATAGACTCATGGGTGCATGGATGGATGGAAAGGATTATGGATGGATGGATGGAAAGGATGGATCGATGGATCGATGGATCGATGGACGGACGGACGGATGAGTGGGTGCAAAGGTAGATGAGCCACAGGCAAAATGCCGACGTTGCAATTCTAGGTCAAAGTGGAATAGCTGAACCTGTGTTGCATTTTCCCTGGGAACTGAAGCTGGAAAACGAACAATGAAACCTGGTTCTGCGAAGATCAATGGGTTTGTCTGAAAATACAGTATCCAAATTCCAGCATGGTTTAGCATCATGTTCCCAAATAAGACTTGTTGGGTATACCCCATTTCAAACAGACCCAAATGGAAATTTGTTTTTCTGAATTTTTGTTTTCGCAGGATCACCCCAGGCAAGCCCAAATTGAGGCCACAGGCGCCGCAGGGTGCTTTGCTGGTTTTAGAACAATCCTGTGAGGACAATCCTGTTACCCTCTGGTTATTCAAGATATGGGTATAGATCAATACCTATAGATACAGTTTATTAGGGGATGAACATCCATTTGCCACCTATTTTGATGTTCAGCAGGGCTACATGGTTTTGACCCATCCCCATATAGACTCTGAACATAACCAGTTTTTACCGGAAAGAGATGTCTTCCAACCCCCAACTTATGGCAGGGTTTATGTTAATTCGGGGCAGGATAATGGGATTCATGGGGTTCTCAACCGTGGACTACTATATTAACAAGGATTTTATTGAGCGTGGAGAGGCAGCAAGAATTACTTTCTTCGAGTGATCCCCACCACTTGACATTCTATCTGACATATATTCTGATATTTATATCTAGCATTCCTTCTGGCATATTTTCCGACATTCTATCCGACATATTCTGACCTTCTATATCTCGTCCAGGCGTGCTCCACTGCCTCCTGCGCTTGCGCTAGGGGAGCTGGCGATATGGCTCGGGTCCATTGGTACCCACAGTCACGAGCTGGAAGAGTACACGAGGAGAAGGAGAAGCAGGAGCAGGAAGAAGAGTAGGCGGAAGAAGAAGAAGAAAAAGAAGAATACGAAGAAAAAGAAGAAACAAAAGAGGGGTTGCACCTTTGTTAAAATGCAGAGACCCTCACCTGGCAGGTGGGGAAAAACAGGACTTGACTTGGCGGGGTATTTATGTAAGCACATTTATGCGTAAAGGTCAAATGATATTGATAAGAATTTGTTGTGCTTCCCTGCTAGCTTCCTACTGGTGTTCCTTTTACTTTCTCCATACATCATACTCTATGGGAAGACCACATATTTTCATGGAAAGTCCATGATTTGCACTGATTTGAAATGACCGCTTTCTACAGATTTCCCATTGCCATGTGGCCACCACGAGCGATTCCAATACCATTTCCCTCCCCTTCCTCCCAGGGATTTTTGGCAAACAAATGCATCCATTGGAAATCAGTTAGCAACAATATGTGTTCCTTTAAGTTAAGTATACTAAACTTACTACACTCAGTGGTTTTTGTTTTTTGTTTCCATACCTTCAAAGATGATCCGAACTGACCAACGGCTTGAAACCAGCAACCGGTCCAAGAAGTGGATAGAGGGAAATTAGAGGAAAACTCTGTATCTCTGTGCATTTGGATGTCAAACAATGGCAAGACATGTCAAAACTTAACATATTGGTTAAAGGGTGAATTCACACGAAACCCCCATATTTCATTGGAAAAATATGGTTTCTTGATGTTTCTTGTAGATTTCCCTTAAACCGATCAGTAGGGAAACCATGAAAAATCATGGTTTCCTTTTTTGTTGACCAATTGAACAACAACTGGTCGATTTTGCTGATGGTCAGGGGAAACATCCCAAAATGGTGCTACACCTTCACAAGGTGCTGCCCCCGAGTTTTGTTTGGTTTATAAACTCCATTTTGACGATAGATTATATATATATATGATATATCTTCCATAAACTATACTTAACCATTTTAACCATACTTAACCATACTTAATCATACTCAACCTACTGAACTATCCACATGTTTCAATATGTTTCACCATTGTTTTCCGGTACATCGACCAGTTTTTTATGGGTCGTTTACAGGTCGACAGCTCCGAAGCCACCCCCTGGACCTCGCTCCTGCGCTTGGTGCGATACCCGGCCTGGGCAAATTTGTTGAGTTACCAGATGAAAATATAATCATAGTAATAGTAATACTAATAGTAATGGTTAGTTATAATAATAGCAATATATTACTAGTAATAGTATTATTATTACTAGTAAATAAACATAGACCCTGAAAATAGCCAATTTTTTAATGGAAACTAGTCTTCCAACCCCGACAACTGCCAGGGTCGAACTGTTAATTTACCAGAGGGTATCAGATGAAAACATGAATGATAAAAATATGGCATATAATAGTAATAGTAATACTATAGTAGTAATAGTAAGAATAATAGATAACAATAACAATCAATACTAATTAATACTAATCAATACCAATCCATACGAATCAATACTGATTATACTAGTCAAAACAAAATCTATACTAGTCGATACTAGTCAAGACTAGATTGATGGATATACCACAAGTAATACTAGTTAGCAAGTAATGGAAATCAAGGTTTTTTTTCAGCAATTACTGCGATCATTGGAATATAGGCTTTGCTAATATACCCTCTGGTAGTCTACCCTCTGGTAATATACCTTCTTGTATTTGTCATAGTTATTAGTTATTATTAAGAAGGACTAATAACTGTTAATAATTGCAAATCAATACTTGTTTATGTTTGATAATTTCATCATTCATTCATACGAAACACCACCCAGAAACTATAATTAATTGGGGGGATTGGATTTTTACACTCAGTAATGGGACCATACAATGGGAGCGCTTATTCTTAGGACCATGGGGTTTTTAAAGTACGGCCACATTTTTTAAAAAATAATCATGCATATTGACATGGAATTTGATCACACATAGTTATTCACCATGAATAATGATTTTATCAATCTGGGCTTAAAAAACCACTCTGTATGAATCCTGTTCTCAGAAACTATCACAAGATGGCCTACGGCAGGTTTCAAAAGACTCTGTTGTGTCCCTCCCTGAGAAGTTGACTATTGATAAAGAGACCGCAGCGGCAATCCGAAAAAAATAATTCAATCAGCATTGGTTCGCAATATTTCGTCAAATGCCCAAGATATTCGAACTATGGGTGTGTTTGAAAACTTGGCCGCCAAAGTCGTATTTCATTTGGAAAATGAACCAGTGGATTTATTTTCTGGGATACATGTTGAGACACCCTCATATTCCATCAAAGAATGGTAGCCAAAATTCTCCTACATGACCGAGATAATATTTATCAATCATATATTAACCGTATACTGACCGCATCTGAACCATATAGAAACCATATACCAAGCGTGTATTAACACATTGTATACAACCAGGTGCAAACGATATATGATTTCAACCAATAATTGTTGATAGGTAGCCATTCACCAAACTGCTTGCATGATTACCCCACCACATGGACGCTAGGCTTCATGGATTACCGGTGGGAATATCAACATAGACGTGAATGATCCATGAACATCCGTGAAGTTTCCAATGGTTGAAGATGATCTAGAAGTAGTGGATGGCATTGAATGTTTCTAATATTTGACTTTATTTGTGAGTTGTATGTTTCAATATTAGGAACTTCCAAGAACATCCAATATCAGGATGAACTTGCAGTACAGAAATCCTATAGAACCCACAGATTGGAAGGGAATATAACATACTGGTAGTTATTAGATCTTATTATTGGATGTTCCTAATACTAATATATTTATGTTAACACATATGTATACATATATATACATATACATATATATAAATATATATGTACATTCATATATATATATATATATATTCATATATTCTAAATATTACGTAGTTATAAATCAAATGAAGTTCATATCCCTGATATCTCCCAAAAACGGTGCCAGGCATTTTGCCTCACGGGATTTGCTTTGGTGTACATGGCCACCGTGCAGCAAGAGGCAGAGCAAGGTGCCTGCGGCGCCTTTTTTGAGCCGGGAAGCGGTGAAAAAAATCCCAACTTGTGGCCAGTGTTTCAGATTTCTTGAGGAAAACATGATTAAAATACTATTAGTTGGTGTATAGCCTAAGCTTAGACAATAAAATTATATAATGAAAAAAAATACTTTGCTTCGAGTGATCCCCACCATGACATTTATACATTTTCTTACTGGCAAATCTTCTGGCATTCTATCTGACATATCTTCTGACATTCTATTTGGCATTCTATCTGGCATATCTTCTGGCATATGATCTGGCATATCTTCTGGCATATCTTCTGCATTCTATCTGGCATATCTTCTGGCATATATTCTGACATATCTTCTGGCATTCTATCTGACATATCTTCTGGCATATATTCTGACATATCTTCTGGCATTCTATCTGACATATCTTCTGGCATATATTCTGACATATCTTCTGGCATATCTTCTGGCATATCTTCTGGCATATATTCTGACATATCTTCTGGCATATCTTCTGGCATATCTTCTGGCATATCTTCTGACATATCTATCTGGCATATCTTCTGGCATATTTTCTGGCATTCTATCTGGCAAATCTTCTGGCATTCTATCTGGCATTCTATCTGGCATATCTTCTGGCATTCTATCTGGCATATCTTCTGGCATATTATCTGGCATTCTATCTGGCATATCTTCTGGCATTCTATCTGGCATTCTATTTGGCATTCTATCTGGCATATCTTCTGGCATATCTTCTGACAGTCTTTCTGACATTCTTTCTAACTTTCTTCTGCACATTCTTTGTCCCATATCTTCCTACATGAGGTCCGGCAGGGAACACTTGGCGTGGATACTCGCGGTTGAGGTCCGGCAGGGAACACTGGGCGTGGATGGTCATGGTTGAGGTCCGGCAGGGAACACTGGGCGGGGATGGTCGTGGTTGAGGTCCGGCAGGGAACACTGGGCGTGGATACTCGCGGTTGAGGTCCGGCAGGGAACACTGGGCGTGGATGGTCGTGGTTGAGGTCCGGCAGGGAACACTGGGCGGGGATGGTCGTGGTGGAGGTCCGACAGAGAACACTGTGGATCGCGAGTCGCAGTTGAGCAGGAGGACGAGGAGGACAACGAGAGGAGGAGGACGAGGAGGAGGAGGAGGAGGACGAGGAGGACCAGGCAACTGACATAAAATCTAACAACCCTCACCTGGCAGGTGGGGAATAAGAGGAACGTTGAAGATCATTGAAGGACGTGTTTGATGATATGGGCACATCACACCTACCTTTTCAGGTGAATCATGCCTGTTTTCACTATGCAATATCTTGTCCGAAGTTGTTTGTTCCTTGGGCATTCACATGAGTCGAATTCAGACAGCAAAAACAGTAGCACCAGCCAGGCTAGGAGAGACACATGGATTGGACAACAATCAAATGATGTCCGCAACCTATTTAATCTATGATTATTTGGCATATATATATATATACATATATGTACACATATATGTGATATTATATATATATAGTATTAATCTTAATCAACATTGGCTTGCGGTCCTGTCATGGCGAGCGTGCCAGCTCCCCTCAATTTTCCAAAGCTCCTTGGGTCCTTGAGTATCTCCTCATGAATTGAGTGGTAGTTTCTCATGAACATTTTCCAACATGTTTCAATGCGATCATTCATGGTCGTCTCATGCCATTTCAACTGTATCCACGCAGGCCGGATGTCACGCTTCAAGAAGATGTGCTCCATGCTGATGAATCGTAGCTGGTCTTGCGATCGAAACTGCGCGCTGCACACCACCCGAACCCCGCCCCCCCTCTCCAAGTCATTGAGGACATATCTGTGTTCAATGCTACTCTTCGCAGCGTATGCCTTGATTTGACAAGGATGTGTTTGTTTTTTGTCTTCCCATTTTTCAATGTTTAAAATCTATATATACATGCATACATATATATATATATATACAAACCTTGAAAACATGGATAATCAACTCCCATTGATAGATGACAATTGCTGTTGCTGTTCAGACCATTCCGCTGGATGCCTGGGGTCACCGACCTCGGCCATGCAGAGACGTCCACGGTGGTGCTGCAAAAAGAAGAGAACGCGGGGATCCACGAAAACACCGGATTTATATATATATACACACACATAATACACAAATATGCAATTTAAATCGCTAAGTTGATTTATACTACATAATTTATAATAAGTAGTAAGTAGTTAGTTGTGGCGGCTCATAAACCAACAAACAAAACTGGAGGGGGGCACCGGCACCACCTTGTACAGACCTCAAGGAGAGCTGAAGAGCCCCGCCATCCCCAAATTCACAGTTCAGTCTGTGTCATGTTTGGTAGAACCATAGAAGAAATTTGACATCCATCGATTACTGGGATCATGTACCCATAGGATCCATGTATGGTATATATATGCTAACATTGGGGGTATATTGATGGTAAATGTTACCATATATAGCATACATGGATCCTATGGGGTATAATCTTTAGCTATTTTTATACATGGAACCACTATGGACTATGAACCACTCGGCGAAAGTGACGCAGCATTTGCTCCAATTGGATCCATCCATGGGGGATTTCCATGGGATTTCCATCACATTTCCGCGTCGCCAATTTGAATCGACCCAGGAGATTGCTCGAGAAAGCCCTTTCTCCATGTTTCAATAGTTAAAACATCAGAACTGCCCAATAAATTGTCGATGTCAAGTATGAATCATCCAGGTTTGTCTGAAAAGAGGCTACCTCATGCTACCCTGAAATTCACTGGTTTATTTTGATTGTCCCCAGGAAATTACCATAACGGAAACTGTCATAACTTGAGGGTATATTATATCTCATTTTGGGATACAACATTGCATTGTTGGGGATCTCGAGGTTGGCCCATGATCTGAGGTAGTCTCGAGCGCAAGTGAACCAAGTGAAGCAAGTGAAGCAAGTGAAGGATTGATGCCTCCGGAGGTTCCCTGAAGGGGATCTCCTTGATGACTAGTCCAACATGCATTGGATTTGGTGGATTCAAATTCAAATTACAGTCGTTATCCCGACTTTGGGACATGGAGCCCAGTGACTCGTTTTCGGAGTTTCGGAGTTGAGCCACCAATCAATGATGCTTAGATTGGTCACCAATCTTGCCAATATATTTTGGCTCGCGCGGACTTGCTCTTGTGGCCTTGTAGCTTCTGTAGACATGAGTGTTGCTGGACACTTTGCAAGCCTTGAGCTTGGCAGACTCTGATCAAAAGACCTGGTGGGTGATTGTTTGGTGGTTGCAACATGTTGCAACATGTTGCAACATGTCTCTCTTGTAAATGTTCATATACATCCGACTTCCTATTTGTTCCTGGGAAAACATATTTGATATGACCCCCCCTAAAGTATGGCTGGTGTAAACTCCAATAAACTCCATGATTTCCTGTAGATCAGCGGTCCACTATGACTACTTGGTGCAGGTAAAAGCTGAAAAAGGAAGTGTCCCACCTAACAATAAAATGAATTATAGATATTTAAAGATTATAACTGTAACTACAACCTTTCAAAACGATATTAATTAATAAAACCACATATATATATATTCAATTATTGAATATATATTATATATATATATTTATACATACACAATTATATATATACTGTATACTAAATTAGTTTAATTCAGTGCTGGTTCACAGTCAGAGGATCCAGAGAACCAGGAAATCGTGTTGGAAGGTGGCAGCCCCATGGCCCATCAAAGGTGGATGAGTTTCCCAGTTTTATCTCCATGGCAAGTTCGGCAACCCGATGGTAATATATCTTAAAGACTTCCATATGGATCATGTTGCTAACGCGAGTTGTTAGGGATGAAGGTGATGAATGTGATGAGTCATTCCCAGAATGTACAGCATTACAGGGAATAACTAGATCATTTGTGATAATTTGGGATTACAGATACAAAAACCGGTCCAATTTTAGGGTATCCCGACCTCCCAAATTGTGGAAAGCCGGCAAAGTCCAAAGAACTCATTGACGGACGGTCTTGTTGACGGGTTCCCCGATGTTTTTCCAAGGCCAAGTTAGCAAGATGTTTACATTTGGGAACATCCAAGTGGTCATTGTTGCTTGCAGCCTTCCATGCTACCAGTACTGTACCTTGGATATCATCTCATATCATCCCCAGCAAAACCAATATACACATATATATATATATATGTATACATATTACATATACATACCAAGGGTGTGGGAATGGGGGTACTGCATGTTACGAAACTCCTTAGTGCATTTAGTCCATCCATTTGCAAGAGGCCTTGTCTCAGACGACCAAGATGTGGTGCTGCTCCCAGATGTCTCCGTTTCAAGAGCCACCAGGAGGATGCAATGTGATGCAACGGGTCAATACCCCACAGTCTCAGTGCATGGTAACATTGAATATCTACATATCATCACATACTAGTTTCCTAAAATGGGGCGGTACTCCCAAATCGTCCAATTTTGGACCATGGGAATATTGAAACCAATGGTGACTCAGGGATTTTGCATCTAAAGAACACCCCATGTGTTCCTTCAGGTGAATGCTGCTGATTTAAAGTCACTACCGTCTCTGGGGCTGTAAGTGGTTCTGTGGGTACAAAAATGTTAGTTTACATATCGTACTTCATGTTAACCCCGGATTAATAAACCCATGAGTTTTTTTTTTTTTTATATGGGGGCTTTTCCAAAATAGTATTATTTCCCTTTATATATCCCATAGGATCCATGTATGCTCTATATGGTAACATTTACCATCAATATACCCCCAATGTTAGCATATATACCATACATGGATCCTATGGGTATAGTACCCTCGAAATTAGTAAACTTACGTGGCGCATGTTGTTCCAATCAGGAGGTACTGTAGCCTCCGCAAAAATATTCCTCTTCGCCCCCCGGGAGATGGGAATGATGTTTCATGGAACCGCACAGGTAGCATCAATGGCATATGGTCTTTAAGGTGTTATTTATTGGAGTAAATCCAAGAACATTTACTAATATAATATACTATTATATATTATATATATAATTATATATATATATAAATAATGTAATTTACTGTAATTTACCATGCGCGGAAGATCTGGATATTGCTTAAACGGCAGCTTTTGTCAATTTTCTAGGTTCCATTTTTTTTTTCCTACGATGTACCCCCACATACCCCAACTATCTGTTGGTTTATTCTTGTGGGGACCGTGCATGGAATATGAAAGAACAAGTGTCAACATTTCTTTGAGTAGTTCTTACCTCAGTGTTAAGTTAGATTCCCAGACACGTCTCTTGTGATAGTCCAAGTTAACTTCAGGGTAACAGAACTGCTTCACTGGAGCATATCGGATCTATATATATATATAGATGGTGGTTTCCTGAAATAGAAGTACCTCCAAATCATCCATTTTCATGGGATTTTCCATGAAATAAACCATCCATTTTGGTTTTGGATACCCCCATTTATGGAAATCGCCATGGAGGTGCCTCAATTCCAATCTTTCTGAGCCTGAAAAGTTCGCCGATGTTGTAAAGATGCCCCAATCCAATTGCCACATCCGCTTTCGAGGCAAAACGCCGAGTCTTTCTGTAAAGACTTGGAGCAGTCGCTAGAGGCTCCAATCCGAATTAACAGATGGGAATTTACCCAAAACCGGTGGAACATGGGTAGAATCATTGGTACAAGAGACCATGAGATTTATTGGGGTATGAACCAGTTGGAAATAGCTGAACCAACCGTATATCTACATACATATACATATATATATACTATTATACATACATGCATGCATGCATACATACATATACATATATATATATATATATATGTATATTATGAGTGGCTATCCGTGCCAGGTTACCGACCCCAAAAAATGATAAGGTTCATGGCGATTTCACCAGCAGTTCTGGGGATTAAATGGATTTAAACCACAGAAAGATGACATATTAGAAGAGTGTTCCAATATGTGTTCCAATAATAGTCACCAACATATTTTGTCAGTTCTAATATTAGAAGCCATATTGGTGGCTGTTGGTGTTCCAATAATCTTTCTGACGAAATTAGTAGCTACCAACAGCCACTGACTAAACAATGTGTCGTTTTACCCATCTACTATTGCGGGGGGAGGTACCGTCAGATGTCCATGAAGGTGGCAGCCATTGTTTCATGAGTAAACCACCAAAACGATGGGATGTAAACAAAATGAAGATAATGGACAATTGAGAAGGATTGAAATACCAAAGCTTCGTAGCTAACATCTCCATTTCGATTTATCTGACTGAATGGTAAGATCAAGATCCCTTTCTGAAGTTTCTAACCACCATATAAGTTGCATGCGCCGAGCTAAGGGTAAAAGACCCCATTGAGATATGAGTACCTTGAGTACCTTGAGGATCTGGGGAGTCTCAGGTATCGAACATCTTGCTGGTGCTAAAGGTAGGAAAAGGATGGAAAAGGGGGAATCGGAATGATCCAATCCATAGCCAACCATCATCCCAGTTCCCCCATTTTCTACTAACTACTAAGCACCAGTACGAAAAAACATGGAAGGGACATGTCGTCGCCCTGCAGGATGCTCAGAGTGAATTGGCGGATGCGAAAGAACAAGTGGCAGGGGGTCCCAGTGGTCGCCTTTGGGCCTTTGAATTTGACATAGCCCATGTGGCCCATGAGCTTGACCGTACTGAAGAGGCTCAAGGTATCTCAAACTCACCTTTTTTTAAGGATATGATAAAACACCAAATGTTAATGGCAGGTTTATATAGATTTAATAATTTACATATATATAATAATAATATTTTTAGTTTATATTCAATCATATATATATATATATGTATAACACATATATTTATAATAATAAATATCATAATATATATAATAGTGTATATGATAATATATATATATATATAATATTATTCTAATTATATATATACATGTAATAATATATATAATTGTATATTATGATATATATATATAATAATAATTAAACTAATAATAATAATATATTTAGTAATCTATATATATATATGTAACAATCATATATTTAATATTATATTTAATAATATTTTGAATATTATATATAAATAATAATGCACAATAATAAATACAGTAATATATGTAATGATATTTTTCATAATACATATAACAACATATATATAATATTATATATAAATATTTAACAATCATAGACATATGTACAATAGTACATATAACACATATATATATATATATCATAATATATATAACATATACAATGATATATATATATATATATAAATAACTACAAGCAAAATAATAATTATTATTATGCATATAATTCTATTTTTTTATAGTTATATATATATATATATATATATATAATAATTCAAATAACAATATATATTATTCTTCAAATTATATATATTATCAAAATGATTATATATATATATATATTATATTCAAATATTTTTTGATTATTAAAATTATTCTATATACTGTTCAGTTGATTATATATGTAATAATATTTAAAACAATATATATATATATATTATTATTATTTATTATTATTAATGTATTTTTTATATATTATTGAGGTAATTATATAATAATATATTTAAGCATATATATATATATACATTATTAATTTGATTATAAATAAAAATAAATCAATTCTGACATCATTCACAAAGTGTCCATTTTGTTTTCTAGCTTTGCGATCGGAACTGACCCATGCCCAAATTCGCACAACCCCCTCCAAGCAGGACACCTCCCCGTCCCCTCCATTGCAAGGATGCACTGAAGAAGGAACTGGCGGATGGGGACGTCACAGCGACAGGTGAGTAGTTGGTATTATGGAGTAATATAAAAAAAAAAGTACCCTTGGGTAGTTGAACATAGCAATTGGACATGGCCCATGCATAGTTGATTTACATTACCTATTAAAAATGGTGATTTTCCATAGAGAGTAAACCATACGTTGGGAATAGATGGGATTTTAATCGGGTTGGTCTGAGAATAGGTTGCCCCTGAATCATCCTCAACCATCATCAACCCTAAATCCCAAACCTAGTGGTTTATCAGATCATGGTGTTCCTGTTGAAAATACCATAACCTGGGGGTAGGGCGCTCATTTTCAAGGGACACCTACATGAGTCTTTGGTAGACTAAGATTCCACGCATTGACATTGAGAACATATTATTGTCACAATTTATTGTATACATGTATATATATATATCATATATATATATATATATTTATATATATATATCATATATATATATATATATATTTATATATATCATCATATAATCATATGTATGTGTTTATTGATATATATATATATAATATCGTTTAATTGCGCCATATGTGCCCAGATTCTTTGACTGAGTCTACAGCATCTCGTTCGGAATACCTAAGACTTAGATCAATCGAGCCCCAGAGCTCCCTTTGCAGATTGGTGCATGTCTTTCATGTTCTGCATATCGAGCAATTATGGATATCCCTGCTCGACTTATGTTGGCTGCCACCAATTTGACAGAATCTGTCCCTTTCCCCACTTGTTGATGGAAAAGAATGAAAAATACATTCAAACCGCATTTTTGACAACCATTTCATGGATAGCATAGATGCATATTATGTCCCAAACCAATGCATGGCATTCCAGTTTGTCCCGGGGGAACTTTTGAAACAATTCTGATTTCTCCCACTATCGGTGCTGGAGAATTTACCAGTACCATGCGGCATATTGCTATGACTTTGTAATTCCTTGAAAGTTGTCGTATATATTAATATATATATATATACGGTGGTAAACCCAATGCCATAAACCATCCCCAAAATCGTGATGTTTATGGGTTGTATAAACCATGCCCAAATGGTAGGTCTATTGTTGTCTTGCCCACAGGTCTCCAGGATTTGTCCCGTAAATAGCCTTCACTTCGACGGGGACCCTGGAAGGTTGGAAGGTCATCACTGGCTGCAGGAGCCAGGCTTTCTGCGTGAAAAAATCGCGCAACTGAAGGAAGAACAGCAGAAGGTGCAGCACAAAATCCGCGGTCCGGGAAGGATGAAGATGAGGCACTTGAAACTATGTGGGTCATGATGGATCATGCGAAATGGGTGTGATGTGCATATACATAGATTGATTTATTTGTGTATTTACTTAATTATTTAATTAATGCTGGTTTGTGGAGTTCAATATTTTCAATGTTAACTAGGAGTTCAAGGTCTACCAGAAACGATTGAGTTCTGGTCACTGCGTCCATGAACTGGTCAATTAACTGCATTGTTCCCAAGCCGAGTTTAAAAGACCGCAGTCTTTGCTGAACTTACCGCAGTCATTGGTATCAGTCATGGTAATTTTCAATTTTGGGAATGATATTTGAGGAGAAACATGATCATTGTGTGTATGTGTATATATGCATTTATCTATCATTCAATCTCAGTGCAGCACTGGTTCCAAGCTCATTCTTTCCTATTCGAATGCATATGCAGCCCAGCAGTACACAAGTTGTAGTACCAAAAATCCACATGTACATGTAGATTGCACCACAATACATGAACAGATATATGCCATTAATGCAGCCGATGCAATACAACGTTCGACCACCCCCAACCGGAGAATTATCCAGATACCGCAATGGGTGAACATGTTTTTTCTGTAGGGATTGTGTAGTACCAAAACTTTGTGGTAGAATAACCATTTTGAAAGATCTTCTAGGCAGTCTAGGTAGTCTTGGTGCATGAGGTACGTTCTTTTTTTTAGCCATCCCAATGTTTGTAAATCACCAAGTATACTTTTACCTCCAGTGGATATGGAGTATGTAGATATATACATATAATATATACATATATTATACCATGTTTACCGCTAACCCGGGTGGGTACCAGGAGATTGAGACCTTGCAAAATGCCTTGGAGGGCGTGCGGAAGGACTTGGTTTCCCTGGTTTGCTGTTTCTCCAGATCATTTCATCAAGGTTTTGAAGGTCAATTTCTCATTAAACTATATTAAATAGTGTTTAATCTCTCCATGTTTATTGCAAAGAAAACTCTGGGTGCTGAGACGCAAACTCAGTATTGATGGTTTAGATATACGTATTAATATTAAATATAAGTATATATATATATGTGTGTATGTGTATGTATATGTATCTGTATCTGTATATGTATAATATGCATATGTAAATGTATCTGTATATGTATATCTATATGTAAATGTATCTGTATATGTATATCTATATGTAAATGTATCTGTATATGTATATGTATATTTGTATATATATATATATGTATATGTATATGTATATGTATATATATATATGTATAGATGTATGTATATATATATATATATGTATAGATGTATGTATATATATATATATAGATGTATGTATATGTATATATATATATATGTGCACACGAAGTAGTATGTGTATATATATATATATATGTATATACCATATCATATCTATGTGTGTATGTATTCAGTATACGGAAACAATGCAACATGTATTATACATTATATCTATACAGAATGATATATATATATATATACATATTATATTATGCATGTATACATACATACGTTACATACATACGTTACATACATATATGTATATATACAAACACAGTGTTTTTTTAATTACGGTCAATATCCCCGGAGTCTGTGCTTGATTTGTCCCTGGATATCCACTGGCCCGTGCTCGCTTCCAGGAATTGGCGGAGGAAAAGTCCAAGGAACCGAGCGGATCTCAGTCGCTGCTGTGGGAAACCCTGGCTGCCATCAAGGTATACCATCTGGAGATAGTTCACACCAGCCATTTATGGTGATTTTGTGGGATTGTGTACTATGGGATCTATGGGTTCATAGTGGTTAATAATGGGTTATCATTAGTAATCCTGGATATGATGGAACCAAATAATGTGCATATGTTATAACCACCTCACTGCGACCTCGCTGGAATCTGGTCGGTAGCGGTAACTGCCGGTAACTATCCCAATATAGCCTCATTTCAGGCTTCAGGTTTGTGAACCATGATAATTTGCCCAGAGATATGAAATCACATAGCACAACAAAACATTGCATCGTATTGCCTCCACGTTACATAAAGCCTAAATATAGCAAACATGTATGGTTAATACGGGATTTCATCCCTGCAGTGGCTCCATTTTTGCCTAGGATCAGTGTCATTTGTTTTACATTCAGACATACATGCAGACACTCCTGCATGTTGTATGTATGTATACATACTATGTATACATACTGTATACATAAATATGTATGTACATATATATATATATACGGTTCTTATGTATAGATGGATAGATGGACGGATGGATGGATAGACAAACAGACAGATAGATTCGATAGATAGATACACATACATGTGCTTCCATAGTACTTGTCTGTATTGGGATGGACATTTTTTTTCCGTTGCTAGGAAGTCATGCTCAATGTCTCCAAGATTTCTCATTGCAAATTCTTTGCCCACCAGTAGAGCAAATTGACAAAAGACTCCCAGAAACGTGTTCCCAGCAGTGACTTGATCCATATCATACATCCATATACATCCCGGCGGAAGGGAAACCGCGCGAGCGTTTTGATTGGTTGCTTCCAGGAGAGTCACAATCACCTGTAATTTACAATATAAAATGCTCTTCCGATCAGTTTGGATAACTGACTTTGGGTTAAAAAAAGTGGATGCAAAATCTATTGATTTTTAACAAATCCAGGTAAACATCATGTGCATGTGCATCAGACGTGGATGCGCAGATTTTTTTTCACACTCTTCGTCGGCTCAGCGATCCATCAGTGTGGAAGCTGTCTTCGACAGCAAGTTGCCATTATGGCACTCATAACGCCACTGCCAGCAACGCAGGTATAGCATGACATCTTTGTTCTGCCCTGCCTTTGTCTGCAAATTGCTAGGCACATTTTTTTAGCCAAATTCCACAGAGAGTCAATCTTCCCAGCAGCAGCAAGGATCTTAGCAGCGTAGCAACATGTAACGTAGTAAACAATCCCAGAGATCTTAGCAGCGTAGCAACATGTTACGTAGTAAACGATCCCAGAGATCTCAGCAGCGTAGCAACATGTCACGTAGTAAACGATCCCAAGGATCTGAGCAGCGTAGCAACATGTAACGTAGTAAAAGATCCCAGAGATCTCAGCAGCGTAGCAACATGTCACGTAGTAAACGATCCCAAGGATCTCAGCAGCGTAGCAACATGTCACGTAGTAAACGATCCCAAGGATCTCAGCAGCGTAGCAACCTGTAACGTAGGAAACTATCTCAGAGATACCAGCAGCGTAGCAACATGTAACGTAGTAAAAGATCCCAGAGATCTTAGCAACATCGCAATATATCCTGTACGAAGTACAAGGAACGTTAACATGCCCCCCCACCCCACCCCACCCCAACCCCAAGACAAAGAGCAATACTCAAAAAAGAAGCAAAACGCACGTACGGTTTTCCTGCCGTAGGCATATACATCCTATATATGTTTCTTTGCAAAAGTTTCATGGAGAATTTGTGTGTTTTCAGTAGAGTATGTGCACGTATCATTCCATTGCGGATATTTAGGATATCTCCCCTGGGACGACGCGGCCGGGAAACTAGTTAGGGTCAAAGTCAAGCATTCCTTTGCGGTCAACAACCATTCTAACCCCATGGTCTAAAGTTGGTTGATGTTGAGAGTTTTGAGGGGATGGTCAATCATCGTCTACCTTTGGGATTCATATACCCACTATGTTTGGGTTCCACTTTTCATGGGATGCCTGAGCCCCATTCCCCCTTTTTTACTCATTCCCTTGATATCTACATTATTTCCTCGATATGTCCCCATTGATGTTGGTTGTATCCCATATATTATTGCCATATGGGTGTTTCTTCGGTCATGGTGGACCTCCAAGTCACCATGTTTGTTTCAATACTCCAATAGTGATCCATGACTGGATGATTCGGGGGGCCCTAATGACTTTGGAAACGTCCAAATGTATCCAAATATAACCCAATATAATCATACTAACCATATATATATATATATATATCAATAATACTGCCATGAGATTTCAGGAAACCTTCCAATATGTGAGTTTTCTTAAAACATTGTTTGATAAAGAGTAACTATTATATCCCATTCAAACACGATATGGAACCATCTATACAGATTACCCTCTGGTAAACTAACATAGCTATAGAACATCACAATGTTATATGGGTAAATCCACTATAAATAGCCATTTTCAATAGCTTTTTGTATGTTTACCAGAGGGTATTTGAGGGGGTTTCACGGATTGATCTATAAAGATTACCCAATTAAGATTATATCCCCATCTATAGATTATAGATTACCATCTATATCATATATCTATTATCATATCCCCATCTACCATATTACAGTTATTATTTCATATGGGGGATTATGATATCATATTATACATGGGGGATTATGATATCATATTATTCATAGTTATTGTAGTGATATCTATCATTATATCTATTATTTCATATGGGGGATTTCTAACCACCATGATGCCATGGGTCCCATGGGTCCCATGGGTCCCATGGGTCCCCACGGACCACCTGGTCCACCTCGAGGCCCAGCACTCTGGGCCTTGGCGCGATGGGAAGGAAGGGTACCCAACAGCGCCTCGGTCACGGTTTGGAACATGGGTTTAGTATGGGGTAATGATGGTTAATGATGGTTAATGATGGTTAATAATCACTGCTTGGTGGTTTGGAACATTGCTTTTATGACTTTCCCATCATATTGGGAATAAACATCCCGACTGACGAACTCATATTTTTCAGAGGGGTTGAACCCACCAACCAGCAATAGGTTATCCATATATCTGAGTAAACTTAATCACGACCGAACCCTGTTCTCCCGAACCCTGGAATTATGGTTGATAAGAGAAATCATCCCCAAATGGCCACAATTCAGGATTGGCGTCAGCGGGGGGTGGGCAGGGACCGCAAGAAGTTGGTGGCCTCAATTCAGGTTAGTGAAATATTGTACTTTACCCAGATATATATATATATATACATATATATATATATCTATCCACAGAATATGTATTAGAATATGTATTAATAGAATATGTTTTATACTCATATAAGTATGACATGTCATATTCATATGATGCAAAGAAATTAGTATGGTTTAGATATATGTTTTATGAATATAAATATATATATATATATATATGCGGAGATGTAAATATTACAGTATGTACATTTAATTATAAATATGTATATATATATATGTACAGTATATACATATATATATATACACATATGTATATACAGTGTTGTTAACATCATATATATATATATAAACACATATATATATATATACAAGTGCACACGCATAGAACACAAGTATGTATTATTCTTGCTTTCCAAGTGTAGAGCGGGCAGCATTTGATATTGATTTGGTGGGCCTTCCTAGGGATCTGAAGACTTCACAAACTGCTACCCTTGGCAGATGCGGCCAAAGCTTTCTTCAAGGTGCCCCCAATCCCAGATTGTTTTCCCGAAAACGGCACATACAAAACAAAAAAAACATTTTTGGTAGATGACGGGGTCTGTCCTCAATGTTTATTATTTGAAAGAACATCCAGCTGCAGTGAAACTGCACAAGAAGGTGATCGTATATAGTTTGTACCCCACTGGACCTAGTGGATTAAAAACCTGGAACATCAGATTCCCTTGCAAGGACATTCTCAGTTGCATCAAACAACATGTACCAATAAATCCAATCGACTACATTCAGGAACCGCCACAAGCCTTGGTGGTTTTGATGTTTCCTTAATAGTTTCTGGACTGGTCTTTTTCAATGTTCCATTGGAGGTTTTGAAACAGCAGCCACCAAGATGTTTATGGGCGTTCCGAGAAAGGGTGATGGAAGGCGGAACATGGATCACTACCCCTGAGATTTTATCAATGTCTTTTTTTGTGTCCCATTTTGATGATGCTCCAAATTCGTGTGAAGGTAAGTGGTTCCAACTTCTTAGAATGAAACTGTTGTAAATTGTCATGTAAATTATAGGTTGTAATGTTGTCATCCCATCATTTACAGAAACATTTTGCTATCTTGGTATGGTCTGTGATGGATGTTTAAAAGGATTTGTGGATTCCTTGGCTAATTTATGTGCCATGGAGTTACTCTAGATGCTGGGATATACTGCCTCTCTCTATATATTTATATATATATAGTTATTTATGATATAAATATATCTTACTCTAGATATTGTGTTAGATACATAGTTATTTATATACACATAAAACTGGGTATATGATGGGTTCAAACCTAGTTACGATCCAGTTATACAACCAACATCAAAAGGTGGTGCCCTATACAGTGTAGTTAGCCAAGATTATTAGTGGTCAGCCAGGATTTCTGGTACCTATAACATTATATATACATATGTATATATATATATATATGTATATATATATGTATATATATATATGTATATATATATATACATAGTTACTGGTGTTTAAACAAGCAATCATAATGAATAATGAACATTCGTTGTCACAGGGCACCACCAAGTCCATGGCTAGGTTTGAAGGGATGGCCGACGTCATTGCCTCCACGCAGCAAAGCTTTGGGACCCAGGCACCCGTTTTTTTCCAGGTCGTGTGTTCCTTTCTTTTTGCTGTTTATGGGTTTTTGATATAATTGGGAGAATGGTGATGCAACCATTTCAGAAACAAAACATGGTGATGAATGAGAGATGTCTTAACAAAAACATGTGGATTCATGCGGAGTTCTTGAATTCGGGACCGAAACATCCCCAAATGTATGAATATTTCTTGCCCAAACACTATGGGGTGGTGATGTTGGCCTATTTCATCCTATGTCCTAATTCATCCTACATAATCCTACATATACGTACATATATATATATATGTATGTACACTATATATATATAGAATATATAATATATATATATACATACACATTTACACAATATATATATATATATTTACATACATACATTTTTTATTTATGTATATATATATATATATATATATATGTATATGACCAATCCATCCGATTCATCCTGCTTCCATACATGGGTCCGAACTACATTTCACTAGATATCTCTGGATACACAAATATAGATTTAGACAGGCTTGGCCCCTCTGATGTCCCTTTGTCATCCCATTTGTCGGATAATCCCTTCCTGCGATCTTGATGGTGAATGGATGCCGGTGTAGTAAGATATTACGCAAATTTCAGGGCACAAGAGATCGCGAAATTGGAGGTTGCAGCCTACACCGTAGCGGCAATCCAGCTGCTATGTGCACTGGGCAAAAAAATACACCGACCAGAGATGGGTCATGGTTTGCTACGGTATGTTTTGACTCGTTTTCCTACATGGGTTCAACCCAACCCCCATATAGATCCATAAGCCCGACGCCCGACGCCTCAACAGGAACAGTTTGCCATCTCCTTGAACATCCTGAAGGGCACGCCAAATGCACAGGTGAACATCCTGAGGGAAACATATCAAGTTGGTGGAAAATCTGAAAATCAGATCAGCTATAGAGGTCCCCCAAAAAGATAGAACAGTGTTCTTTTCCAGGATGTTATAGATGGTGTTTCCCCCATAATTTCAGGCTGTGTGACTTTTTCAATCTATGTTGGGTCGCTTTAGCTTCATGTTACCGAATACTCATGCAGTTCATCACCGCCAAGGGAAGCAAATGGCCGGCGAATGCCAGCGATACTTCGGATCATTAGGGCTGGTTTCAAGCGTGTTTTATTTCAACTGAGGAAATGAACAATCCATAAAAATAGGTTTTTTTCACCAGTTTAACCAATGAATAATGGCTGACGGTTGTGTGTCTGAAAATTGGGGTATATATCTCCCTTAAATTGGTCGTTGATGATAAACACTGAGATTCATGATAAAATATCATAAATGAAGTTTTATAGCTGGGAAAATCATGGAACAACATGGGTGATTTTCCAGCAAGCCTCATTGATTACCGGAGTGTACCTAGCTAGATGATGGTTAATACAAGGTATAGGGGTAGTGGGTCAATATTCTATGTCATGTTGACAGCTTCAATGGATCAAACCAGGATGGATTTAGCAACGGCCGACCATGTGTCATGCCATCCAGAACTCCTGCCCCACGCAGATCACCAAGACAGCTGAAATGTTGAAGGCCTGTGCGCGGAGGGGACCCGGAAGGGATCCCTTGGGGATGTTTTTGTGTGGGAAAATCATTGAACACATGTGAAATGTGAAATCCCTTCGAATGTCCATCTGCAAGAAGTGATTCTGTCTTGAAAATTGACCATTGACTTCAGGTCTGCTTTCTTGAAAGTGGACCCTCTTTTGGGGTGCTTGTGTGTGTCCAATTGTGTTAATGTCCCTGAAGTGGATACAGCACATGTATTTTACCCAGGGTTTTATGAATGAATCAAGGGCCTGCCCTCTACTAATCTTGACATGGATGCTTTGTAGTAACATTGGGCATTGTCATTAGACAATCAAAGCAACTGCGTCTAGATCCTCAACTTAGGTATAGAAATATATAGAATATATTTTAAACATAGTGAATATATTAATCTAAGATATCTAAGATAAGAAGGTTGCTACTTTGCTGCCGCGTTCCTATTTGTGCCATGTCCAACATGTTGGTCTCAACAGGCGATCGTGGAAGAGGCTCGGCCAAACCTGCTGAAGGAGCCCTTGGACTTGGAGCAAGGTCAGCTTCTCCACTCATACTCTTCACTGTTAAAACATAGTGGAATGTACAGGGAATGTACAGAATTCCTAAAATGAGAGTACCCAAAATGGATGGTTCATGATTGAACTAATACTGGAAAATGCATCTATGAATGGATGATTTGGGGTACCTCCACGTTAGGAAACCTCCACATTGCATGAGGTTGGTCTATACTCTTTACAGATAAGGATGGCGATGTGTATATTCGTGTAGCGCGTCTTCCAAGGATTCTGCACATGTGAGTTTTGAGTCAGCAGCAGAGTCTTTTACGAAATGTTCACAGAACGCCGCATTCAAGATCTGTCCTGATGTGTTTTATCATCCCGACTTGTCCTAGCCGCTAGCCATAGGTACCCAAGATGGTCTCCCAATTTGGACCCATCCCGGAGCCTACACCCAAAGCCAGTACTAAATTTAGAATTTCCCTGTTGGCCATGGGTGTAAAACCACCATGTTCAATGGGAACATGAGTTCACTAAACATCACTAAACATAATATAACATATAATATGTCAATACCAATAAACATCACTAAACCACTAAACCAACCAACATGTTGTTTTTTTCTACGTGTTTCCGTGTTTCCGGTTTTCCCGATGAAAATGCAGCAGATCCTCAGCAGATGTTCTTTTCCTCCCAGGAGTTGCTCAATGTGGACCATGCCACCCTGGGCACCAGCAAGCAGCGCCTGGCCATGGCTCAGAAGAGCCTTGCGCAGCACGCGTGGCACACGTGGCGGGTGTCATTGGGACACCACAACAATGGCCAGGTATGGCTAGGTATGGATACTTCATGAGAAATGTTCACTATATAATTGATGGATAGGTAATCACTACCCTCTTGGCTCCCCGGACCCCCCCCGGGGGGTAAAAAATGTAACATACATTATTACATTTTTATACCCCCCCTAGAAATATAGGGGTTTGGGGGGGGGGGTAAAAAATGTAACATGGGCATTGTAGGGGGGTACACCTGCTATGTTACATTTTCCAACCCCCCCCCCCATGAACAGCCACGGAAATACTTTTGGGGGGGGGGGACCCTAGGGGGTAGAAATTGTAACATATTTCCGTGAGGTACCCAAACAATATATGTTACTTTTTTGGGTCCCCCCCCCCTATCACCCTCTACATAGCCGACATAGCCCTACCATAACCTACATTAACCTATCATATCTTCCCTATAAGTTGTGAGATCCCTACTGCCTTAGACGGGGGGGACCTGGAAAATGTAACATACATTTTCCATATGCTCAAAATGCAGGTTTTGGAAATTCTGCATCTACCCCCCCCTAAGCACGTAAACTACCATATGTAACCCCATATAGATCTAAGAGACGTAAAAATGTAATGTTACATTTTTAGGTCTTTATAGCCTCCAAGACAGATCAACATACATTCAACATACCTAAAAGAAACATGTTACATTTTTAAAATGGAACATGTCCAGTTGAGGTCACAAGTACGTAAAGCCTTTTTTCCCCTCCTTCGTGCCAAGGGCTCATCCGCGCGTGCAACATGCATTCCTACTGGCAAGTAACGTGGGGTTTCTGATAACATCCAAATTTCTGAAAATATTTCCGCTCATTTCCAATCCCACTTTCAAGGCAGCCTTTGAATTACGAATGTCCATGAATGCCCAAACGCCCCACTTTGAGTAATGCAAAACACTAAGTTTTCCTACCCGGGGCCCTGCATCTTCGATTTTCAAAACTTAGGGATTAATAGGTCCAAAATGTAACATGGCATTGGGAGGGCTCCCAAACCCTGCAAAAACCACAGTACTTGCCTACCCTAGCCCCCGCATGTTACATTTTACATCATTTTACATATGTGCACGCGCATCGCAAATCTTAGGGTCTTTGGGATTGATAGGTCGAAAATGTAACATGGCATTGGGAGGGCTCCCAAACCCTGCAAAAACCACAGTACTTGCCTACCCTAGCCCCTGCATGTTACATTTTATATACACGCATACGCATCGCAAATCGCAGGGATCAACAGGTCCAAAATGTAACATGGCCATGGGAGGTCTCCCAAACCCTGCAAAAACACAGTAATTCCCGACCCTAGCCCCTGCATTATACATTTTACATACGCGCATGCGCATCATCGCGCATCGCAAATCGCAGGGATCAACAGGTCGAAAATGTAACATGGCACTGGGAGGGCTCCCAAACCCTGCAAAACACAGTAGTTCCCTACCCTAGCCCCTGCATGTTACATTTTAC
This sequence comes from Cladocopium goreaui, assembly GCA_947184155.2. Taxonomy (NCBI): domain Eukaryota; class Dinophyceae; order Suessiales; family Symbiodiniaceae; genus Cladocopium; species Cladocopium goreaui. Next base: position 242,241 of record CAMXCT020000047.1, on the reverse strand, counting down.
ATACGCGCACAAGCATCGCAAATCGCAGCGATCAACAGGTGCAAAATGTAACATGGCCATGGGAAGTCTCCCAAAGCCTGCAAAAACACAGTAATTCCCTACCCTAGCCCCTGCATAATACATTTTACATACGCGCATGCGCATCATCGCGCATCGCAAATCGCAGGGATCAACAGGTCGAAAATGTAACATGGCACTGGGAGGGCTCCCAAACCCTGCAAAACACAGTAGTTCCCTACCCTAGCCCCTGCATGTTACATTTTACATACGCGCACAAGCATCGCAAATCGCAGGGATCAACAGATCAAAAATGTAATATGGCACTGGGAGGGCTCCCAAACCTTGCAAAATACAGTAGTTTCTTACCCTAGTCCCTGCATGTTACATTTTACCTACGTGCGCACACATCGCATCGAGCGTGAAATTTCACGAGGCGTAAGTAACTTAGGACTTGGAGCCTTTTGGATATCATCAGCATTGTCGATGTTTTCGTGTATCTTCAGGTCTTCCTAAGGTCTGCCTAAATGAAAAAAAACACAAACAAATAAACAATGAACAACAAGAAATATATAACCATGTAGAACCATATGTAAAAGCATTAAAAAATGTAACATATACCTCCCCATGTCTATGTTACATTTTCTTAGGCCCCTGTAACATATGCTTGTTGGGGGGGGGTCCCCCCCCCCTACGTATAGATTACGTATGGTTTCTTCGTATGACACGGGGGGGGGGGCTAAACAAAAGTAACATGCAGGCGGGAGGTACATGTTATATTTGTTTGCGCCCCCCCCCCCGTTCACCTTGTATGATAGCTATATGGAGGGTGGGGGTCAAAAAGCATTATTGTATCATATTGTATCTTACATTTTTGGGGTCCCCCTGGTTTTCGGCAAGCTAAGGGGGTAGGGATGTTGTGAGAGACCCGAGGGGATATAATATAAAAAATATAATGAAATAATATATAGACTTAATGATACATAATGATACTATTACCAATAGGAGGGCTATTTTTTGGGAAATATATCAAACACCCAAAAAATGTAACATACATTTTTCAGGTTGGGAAGTCGGATCTTGTGATTCTTTATTCAAACCACCCAAAAAATGTAACATACATTTTTTAGGTTTATCTTTACAAATTTGATTTATAAATTTGTTTACCCGACCTAAAAATGTAATGTAACATTTTTACGTCTACTTCATGAATTTGGGTAAAACAACCTACATATATGTGGATATATGTGGTATATAGCCAGGGTCCCGAAACCCTGCATAATGGCACTCCAAAAATGTATGTTACATTTTTTACCCCCCGGGGGGGGTAAGACGGTCGTGATGATAGGTATATATAATGATTCATGATTGTTAATGGTAATGTTAATGATAAGTTCATGTTTCATGATTGTTCATGATATAGTTGGATAGTTAGTGGATAGTTAATGTTTCATCCCACCATTGGATTGTTCAAGACAATTATTCATAGATGTTCACAGTTCATGTATATAAATACATGTTGATATGTCATGATACAACTTATTAATGTGTCATGAGTCATAATACTACTGACTAGTAGTTACTATAACGTGTCGAAGTTGAAGAATGACCAGTCACTGAAATGTTGATCCGTTGATCCATTCTTGGTAGATGTTTAGCTTCGAAGCATCAAAGATATTCAACGGCGTGGCTTAGATCGATGAGGAGCTTCACCGTCAGACGATCGCGGACGGGAATGTACCAAGAGCAATGGGCATATATAGCCCTTCACAGCTATTCCCCTAGTTGTTTTTTTGTTTTTTCGGGGGGGGTAATGGTAATGGTAATTTTATTTTATAGTGATTTTTACACAACAATGATTTATACACAAGCACTTGAAGTTAATCTTTCAGCAGGGGAGCTGGGAACGAACCAGATGGCACATGATAAGTTGTTTGACCGGTTTTATGGTTTTTAAAATTGCGGATTTTTAAACCAGCACACATGGGCAGTTAAACATTAGGCCCCAAAAAATGAAACGTAATATGTGTAATATTGGTCAACAGCCAACACGTATTATTTGTTGGTGGTTTTTAAATATGTATTATATTTATATGTTCAACTGGATTTGCATTTGCATTATCATCCTACCCGACTTTGTTTGCTTATGGGTTGAGATCACCAATCTGATATGACAGAGGATGGTCGTGAGTCATATCCCACAATGGTAGTTGGATGACCTGTTCCCATGAGAGTCAATGTTTTGATATGATTTGATCATTTTGACCATGGCACCATGGCGCAGGTGAAAAGTGGCAGTGAAAAAGCCGGCGCAAAGGGCATAACAAAATCACTGTGTTTCGGGTCTTCTTGCGGTTCAGAGATGATGGTTGCACCAAGCAGGATGGGATGGTTCAACTGATCCAATAGTTATAAATAATATGTGTACATTGATTACATTCATTTTTGTAAATTAGAATATATATATATATGTCTACACATTGCGATATAAATAGATATTATCAACACCTATGCAATGTATATTTAGGATTACAGTATATGTGTAGGCTTGAAACCACTAATTTGCCAACAGCTGGACATTTCATTTAGGGGGCCCTTCATTTTTCTACGACGGCAAAGTCCATGAGAAACCCAGTGCTTTGCTCAGGATCATGAACAACGTGCCACAGGACCTTCCGGTGTCGCTGCAGCTCCGCTGGGAAATCCCAAAATCGATGAAAAACTGGTGGATTTCACAGGCCTTTCCCAACAGGGAGGATTTTTTTTGGAGCTGAGGAAACCCGGAAACTCATATTTTTATACGTCTTGGTGAGAAATGGACATGGAACAAGATAGATGAGATGAGATCAGATGAGATTAGATGAGATGAGATCAGATGAGATTAGATGAGATGAGATGAGATTAGATCATCAGATATCATCACTTAGATAATCACAATTTTCCAATCAGAAAGATACCTTTTTTCCTACCATTGCGCCTCCATTGCTCCAGGAGGATTCAGCCCTGGTGGCTGACATCATCCCTCCAGGGACGGGGAAAGAGATGGCCGTGAAGGTGGGATGAACCAATGGATTTTGCTCGAAATCCTAAGGATTTACCCAGCTATAAAATGGGTGGATCTTTCCATAGCTATGTGACAGTTTACCAGAGGGTAAATCATGAAAATTAGTAATGATAAAAGCCATGTACTAGTTTCAGCCATCTACGAAACGGAAACGGGAAAAAGCCACTGGATTTGGCGCCATGATACGTTTTGTTTTCGATTCCCATTTGTGCCACCTCACTGACCTTGCAAGACATAATTTCACCATGATGTCTAGTTTCTGAGAGGTCGGCCTCACCTTTTTTGCCAACTCCTCATGATTTCATGATTCAGTCCTAGTTTCCCCTGTCTAAGTGCTCATTTTTCTTGTTTCAATCACCATTTTTCCGGCTTAGCTCCTCTTTATTCGAATCTTGTCTTCCGTAAACCCAGCGTTGATGGTTTAAAATTTGGCGAAGTTCAATAAATATATATATATATATACATATGCATGTATAATTATATATATATATACATATGCATGTATAATTATATTTATGCATATGTATATATATATAATTATAATTATATATATATATACATTATATATACAAACATACATATCTTATCATATGTTGATAATTACTTCCATTCAAAAACATGGTCCTCCCATGAGGTCAAAAAAGATCCACCATGTGCTGTTGCAGGTCTTGGAGGCATCAGCCTCAGAGGAGGCGTCAGGGGAGAACAATGCCAACGCGGTGCGAAAGCCTGGTGCTGACCGTTTGGAGCGTTGCGTTTTTTGGGGGGTTGGGGCTGTCTGAAAATGGTGAAATATATATATATATAGATAGATATATACACAAAGCATTTAAACCATCAAATCATCATACAGGGATTCAGTCTGAAAATAGTGAACGATTATGAATAAGTGGGATTTTCACCATCCAACATAGTGAAATCATAGGGATTTAAGACTGAAGAATTGGGACTTAACCAATGAATAATAATGGGACTGTTTCAAACATGAGTGAGTGAACCCCCCCCCAGTCATGGCTTTGAATCTGGGCCAATCATGTTGCGACCTCACTGGAAGACCTCTCCGAAGATGATGGCTCCGAGGGAGAAGCATCTTAAAATTGACCTTAATGTTCCGTTGCTTTTTTTGGAATGATCGTAATTTGCCCATATTTAAACCCTTCTCACAAATGATTTGGTGATGATTATTACCATTGGATGGGGATATTATGCTATGTTATGCAAGATTAGATTCTCTCAACATGGGCCCCAAAAAGGAATAGTTCCTTGCTGAAGTAAAGCAAGCTTTCGATAGGGTATTTCATATGCTTTGGGATGAGATTAGTTGATAAAAAAGACAGGGATTTTTCACATGATTTACGGATTTATGCCAGAACATCATCGATGTTTCATGGAAAACACGCTGTAAAATTCTGCAAAGCCATGGGATTCTAATGGAAATAAAGTTAAGTTGTCCGGAAGATTTGGGTAATCACAACTTGTTTTTTGTGCCTTCTGTTTGTTGGAGAAACCATAGATTCAAGATTATTCGAGATCCAAACCAAGGACCGAGAAAGGACATTGAACATGATTTGTTGCCCAGAGTTTAAGACCAAAATTTGATGGATAGTATCTGAATTTTCTTAGTTGTCGTCATCGTATATCAATATTACACATGTTTTGATAAACAAAATGTCATGTGGCTGTGGCACTAGAGAGTATTTTGTGCTTTTCTACACATTGCAAAATAGGCCCAACCTGATCCACCATTCAAGATATGAAACGCAAACAAAAGAAGTTATACTCTACGGATCCAAGTAACTTCTTCACTAGCAGCTGTATTTGGCGTACGTTAAACGTCAATACGGATACTTGAGCAACAAGAACTCCATCATGTCAAGAACATCTGAATACTCTCTCGTAAACTAACATAGCTATGGAACATGGCTGATTTAGTTGTATGTCTCATCTATAATTACTATTAAACGCGGTATTTTTTCCATGCAAAGTGTTAGTCATGACCAGAAGTTATTTCATCCTACCATTCTGATAGTGTTTTGAAAGCTAAGCAAATGATTGCAGTCTGCGCATCTCGGACTGTATTTAAGGCCCTCAGACTAGATGACATGTGATCACTGCTACTGTTCCCTTTAATCTCATTTGGATATATATATATATATATGTACATATTATATTATATAGTTAGATCATGTTAGATTGTGTTTGATCTTCCAGGTAAGCACCGCAATTATCTGGATAAATCTGGATGATACCTGAAACAACCTGATACAAAAAGAAAAAAACAACAACAAATATGTCCGTTTAATCACCTTAAATCAATGCTATCCCCTCCGTGTTGATCACTGTGATCCACGTGATGCCCGCCAGTGCGGCTTTGATCCCAACATCGACATCAGCAGCGGACTCAGCTGCGCAAACCCCAACCATGACTCCATGACCCATCCCCTCCGGTGTCATCAATGGCGGCTGGAAACTCCACCCTTTAATGATTTTCCCAGCGAACTAAACCTCCATTCAGAGGTGGAAAATCAGTTCCAGGAGTTTCCCAGTGAAAACCTTCATTTATACAGTTCAGGGATTTTCCAGCGTTTGATTACCAGAGGGTAAAATGATTAGCAAAGTGTTGAGTCATCTTGGCCCAATAAAACCATAGGCCTGCTCCGGATCCCAAATATTGTTCTTGGAGAAAATTGGTTAAAACTTGAAACAGTGAAGCTTCCAGGTCTTGGAATCTGTAACAGGATCCACTTATGTTTTTGGCAACCCCACAGATGTTTCATGTGAAAGGTCTGAGTCTGTTTGAAAATGTCCCTTCAGATGGCAATTGTTTATAGAGAACATGATGATTGACCTTTGGATTTAGGGGTACCCCTACAAACATTTCATACATTTCATTTAACTCCTTGAAATTCAAAAAAAAACCGCTAGATTTCAGAGGACAGAATATGAGAGATAATAGGTCTATGGCAGTACCGAACTCCCCACTGCCAGGTAAGAAATGCAAGTGGTCTCTTATGCGGAGGCGTGACCCTAGATGACTTGGCCAATTTTGAGAGGTTCAATGGCTGAATAAACTTCATCTGGTTGGTGGTTTGGAACATTGCTTCTATTTTTCCCATCATATTGGGAATGTCATCATCCCAACTGACGAACTCCATCATTTTTCAGAGGGGTAGGTATACCACCAACCAGATGTCATTAAAATTCCCATTAGATCCTATTAAACCACCATAAAATACCATTCAACCACCATAAAATTGATTCTTGTTGGTGGTTGAATTTGGATCGTGGTCTTCCACATAATCCTCAACGTTTGTCGTCTCAGGGCTGGATCTATGCTGCAGTCGAGTCGCTTCACAGGAATTTCCCTCTGGTAATGGTGATTTCCCATTAAACATGGTCATTGTTCAATTTTCAATAGCTATAATCTGGTAATTTAACAGTTTGCTATTGAAAATGGGCATTGAAAGAGTGAGTTTTCCCATGAAACATGGGTGAATCTTTCCATAGCGAAACGTTTACCAGAGGGTAAATGGGGCATGTTGGACGGTCCATTTATAGTGAGTCTTTCCCGTCCAAATATGGAGCCGGCAACGGCTGCGTGCTTGGTGTTTCAAATCTGGAATAGATAGGTCAAAACCGATATGAAATTATATACCATAATTGGGGGAACAAACATCCATTAACCAGCTATAGGTGCCATCCAAATCCCACAGTTTTGACTCATGAGAACCTGTTTTCGACCCGCCAAGCAGGCCATGGCCTGTTCATTAAAATGTCATCCTGGAAGGACTCATCCCAATGAAGCAGTGTTCAAAAGCCTTGTTGGTGGATTATAGGGGTTTATACAACCAAAGATTTTCGGGATCATCCCTAAGCAACCAGTTCAATGGAACGACAGAGATGTTTTTTCACGCTCAATGTTCCGTCCATGCAAACAAAGATGGGTCGCATGTTGGATTCTCATTCAGATAGCAGCGATGTTGACTGATGTTGACCGTTTGCAGGATGCTACACAATCTCTGGTTGGTGGTTTGGAACATTTGGATTATGTTTCCATTCAGTTGGGAATCTCATCATCCCAACTGACGAACTCATATTTTTCAGAGGGGTAGGTCAACCACCAACCAGCTTATTTTGGAGGTCCCGAATACACGGTCACACGGTCGCCAGGTTCATCAAAAAGCTGAACTCCACCGAGATCAAGGAGCGAATGGCCATGACCCGCTGCAGGATTTCATGCGCATCTATACATCCCAGGTATATGATCCATAGCCTAACATAGGCCATAGGTATTCAATGGTGCTGCTTCATGTCTGCGATATATATATATATATATTATGTATGTATATATATATATATATATATATTATGTATATATATAATATTATAAATGTATAATATATTGTATATATTAAAATATATAGTATTATATATATATTATATATTGTATATACTATATTATATTATATATACTATGTATATATATATATATATTATATTGATATTATATATAGTATTATATATATATGCATTTGTTATTGTATACATTTTATATTATATAATATGGTATAATATAATATAATGTAATGTAATATAACATAACTTAATATAATATAACAAAATCTAATATAATATAATATATTATAACAATATGTATATTTTTTTATATATATTTTATTATATTTTATGATATTATATATTATACTCTATTATATTACCATATATTCCATTTTATTAAATATTATATATATTATAGTATAGTATATGTTATTATCATATATATTCAAAAGTATTCACAATTATTTCTATAGAAGCTGATTTGGTTGATGTGGATTTCTGGTCAGATTGGAAATTGTGGTACATGCCACCTGCACTTATCATGCTCACAACTATGGTGGTACAAAACCCAGCTTAGGAGTTCTGGGTGTCAGCTTTGCCTATCCATTGGTGTTTCCAAAAGTGTAAGGACTCCTAGGACCTTCAGTTATCCAGCAAAATTGATCGCGACATATCGCAACAAATATTTGAGGGCCCCAATCCGCAGCGAAAAATCTTTATAGTCTATATAAGGATCATGAAAACCTATACTTGCAAGCCAGGCCGCTACAATTAATGGTCCCACCCAACTACGACAAGTGGGTTGCACCCGCGGTTTTCCGCTGGAAAATGGATCCAACCAGACCTTCCATTGTGTTGATGGAGAAGAGACAGGCCTCTGTATTGGAGATGGCACACTTGAGCTAATGTATCCAACAGGCATGATTTTGCCCAAGATTGAGAAGCCTCCAGTAGTCAAAATTCTGTCTAAATGGTTCGGGGGGTTCATGGAAATTCATCAAGATTTCATGGAATTCCCATGGATTTTATGGATTGTTCCATTGTTCCATGGATTTTGACATGATATTTCCCATGGATTTCCATGGGAGAACGCCTCCGTTTTTCGGGCATTTCTGGCATTTCCCCGGCGCCGATTAGAACCTCTTCGATGAGCTGGGACAGCGGGCGAGAAAGGCCATCCTGCCCGAGACCAAGAAGGTGATGATAGCGATTTACTGTGGATTCGAAACATCAAACCATGGGGGTATGAGATTATGCAAGCGGGATATAACTGACAAATGATGATTAATTACAAGTTGATATAGCTGAAACATGATCAGTAGTTACAGTGATTGAATGGGGTTTCAAGCATGCAAGATGGGGATCAAATTATAGCTGATGAATGGATGGTTGTTTCAATATTACACACGCACAACATACTTGGGATTATCGGAATCCATGAATTGGTATTCCCGTTCTTAACCAACCAGTTTTTTAAGGGACCATAGATGGGTTTGAAATGGTTTGAACACTGCTCAAATGGCTTTGGCAATTGTGACATAACGGGATAGAACAGACAGAACCAAGCTTATGGAGATTTCATGGAATTTCACCAACCAATTCTGGTGGTAACCCCGGATTAGGCTAATGTTTGGGAAGCAAAAAAAGGAATAGATCCAATAGTACATCATGATTTACGATGATATACGGGTGCATTAAATGCAATTTCAGTTCTATTTGGGGATCATCATTAGTCATGTCAAGTGCGGGATTTTGATCAATAACATAAATACTCTGCAGACCCATCACTTGCCAATCTCAAGCATTTTCCCAGCAGAATATCCCCCTTGCTAAGATGCGCTTGCGGCGACAAGAGCCATATTGATTGCAAGTTCTTGGTTCGGATCTGGAAATGGACTCTATAGGGTAAAGAACAGCACTTCAATGGGACAAACATCGCAAAACACGAGTTTTTCATCATCGAATTCAGGGGTAGACGATTTTCAGACCTAGAAAGTGCCACATTTTTTTCTTGCCCTTCCCCCCATTACTCAGGGATTACTGCAGACGATCCAAGGCTGGACATGTTTGATCTGGCGGATCCCAATGACTTAGAAGCCTGCGCGGAGATGATCGTGGTGGAGCCGATGCCGGGGGGTCGACGATGGTCGATGGTCGAGGGTCGAGGGTCGGGTTGATGAGGGTTGATGAGTCGAGGCCATATAACTTGAATTAACTTGATATAACTTGGTTAGGGTTTTTGAGGGCTATATAGCTGTACTATAGATATCTATAGATATCTTTTCATCATTTTAGTGAATTGGTGTTTACAAACCAACATAAACCAACGAATAGGGGGGGACCTTGTAGGGGTTGTTTTTTTTATGTCCCATGTTGATCCGTGTTTTTCTTCGTAAAGCTGATGGATACAGTAGTCTTGTCCTGCAAGCGTTTGCTACAAATGGGAATACACACCAAGAAGCAACACAAAAGACATGGAGAGTCTAAGATTGGCTATGTTTGGGGATTCGTTGTATCATCACAACAAACAGAAGTTGGGGTGAATGGCTCAGCATCATCAGCACCTCTTTGGCCTAGACTGCGGTCCCCTGTGAGGAGCCAAGCATCAAAGCCTTCGTGAAGGGTTTGAGTGCAAGCCCTGGCGTCGTCGTTTTTTGAGTGGGGGGAGTTTTAGGTGAGGGGTCAACATCCCAAACTTTGAAGCTCAGTTTTTGAAGATCATTTTCCTAGGAAACCATATGGGTAAACTCCACATCTATGTAAACGCTTACCCCCGGGTACAAGTTATCCAACTTGTTGTATGTGGGAGAATCTGGAAGCATCCTCATTGGCCGACCAAGTAGCACTGCACTAGCCATGGGATGAATCATCAACGATAAGACTGGCAGAGGTCTGTGAACTGTGGGTTGATGTTGTTTGTTTGCTTTGTGATACTGTAAATTTAATCTAGATATGGATACGCAGGAACATAAATTAATACAGTGTTTCACCAAAAGAGAAACAATAACACAAAGAGAAACAACCATGCTACAGTAGGCTTTACATGGGGGAGTATACAAATCCATGCCACTATACAAATTGCAGCTATGGTTATGTTTAGTCCAACAGGCATCGGTCGTGTAGGGTTTGATGTTGAACCCGCATGCGAGTAAATGGGTATGGGTAAAAGACAACCCTCAAAGGATAGAATAACGAGCAAGCATTGGACTATGTGAAAACATCAGCCATCAAGCAATGGATTTGGTGGAATGGACATCCATTCACCAGCTACTTTCATCTGAACAGAAGGGAATGTACCTCGGTTTTGGTCCATACCACTTCGACACCAGCTTCAGCGTGTGAAGATAGTGAAATACACATGAGTTGCCATGTTGGAGTAATCCTGTCCCCCGTTTATAGGGAAACCATCCCGATTGTATGGATCTAGATGGTCCAAACATGTGATATGTCCGTCCTAAACCATGGTTTCTGAGAGGTGTTCACTATATATATATATATTAATTATATTTATATTTAATATGAACATTCTGAACGGGGGATGGGAGACAGAACAGCCACATTTTCGCTGATCGCCTGATTTGGATTGGACATCATGTTCCTATTTTAGCGAGAAAGGTTGGTGTTGGCTGCCTGTTGGCGCTTGAATATGTTCAAAAAGAATTTGATACTTTATAAGGATACTTTAGATATCTTTAGATGCGATGATATTGCTCAGATGTTCTAGGCAGAATGATTCAAGTCGTCGCAGTTGTAATAGGGCGTATTCATCCCGTTATAAACAGTCAGCTTTAGTCAGCTTGAAAGCTGGGGGAACTTTCAACTATAGGTGATATTACCTGTACTCTGACGGCGAGCTAACCTCTGTTTCCGAAAACTGATAGCCTATGCAAAAAGACATCAATTATCTATACTAGATTCAATGAAGTGGTGATATATCTAGATTGTATAAGCTGGTTTGTAAGTGTGGATTCTATCCCCTGTCATTGACTATGTAGTACTATTTCATAGTAACCACGCCAAGAAGATAGACGCATGATTTGCCATATTTTAGGCAGATGTTTCTGTTCAAGTTGTTCGGGGGGGTGGTATAGGATACTGCTGGTTATTGAATAATGGGTTACTGTATGTTTGTGTTATACGTTTTAGGCTATTAAGTATACTTCACATCCCCTATGTTCAACTATTGCTACTAACTAATGTGATCATCCAGTAATAAACCTCGAAGCATTGTTTCAATCCCACCCATATCTGGGACATGTGGGTGTATTTTATTGTTGTTATTTATTATATTCTTTATGGTCATTATCCTATACACATTTATTCATACTGTATACTAGTATTAGTTAAATTATGACATATGTTTTGTATCCTATATATCCTATGATATTACACTCTACTACCAGTATTCTTATTATTGATGATTAATAAGATTATGTTTTATCTGCATCTAGGTACAATTGTTTGAATGTCCTATGAGATTACAATAATACCCAATAGAACGGGATACTGTAGGGATATGATTCCCATAGAATATAATTACATACAATAGGACTATCCACTAGTTTCCGATCATTACTCAATAATTGCCAAATAATCTCAATGCATGGTAGATGAACGATTGGCTATTATTGCCCATTATTGGGTACAACCTACTATCCAGTTTCTACCAATGAGAATATAGTATTATGACTGGGACATATTGTTACTATTATGATAATCTCGTACTATTACGGCCAGGCGCTGTGTGTTGCCCGGAAGGTTCAAATGGCGTTTAAACATGTTTAAACACTATCCTTTAACATTCTCAAACACTGCGCAGGGCCAGTGTTTTGAGATTTCCCAGGCGACGAACCCTAAACCTTAAAACCCTAAACCATCCTAAACCCTAAAACCCCAGACCCTAAAATCCCAACCGTAAAACCTAAAACCTAGGCTCTGAAAACTTTGAATCCTAAACTGGAAAACACTGCGTATACGCAGTATTTTCTGCAATCTCTCCTTTCATATATTCGACAGCACGACATTATCAATGTTAATGTCTGGGCAACACACGGCGTTTGTGGGTATTATTACTCTACTATGGTGTTACAGTACCCATAGTAGATATATATATATATACATAATATAGAATTATATATATGTATAAAGTAATATATATGTATGTATATATATATATACAGATATATATTCATTATCTTCTTATTTTTCCTGTGACCTGACAAAAACGTTGACTGAAAAATATCCTTTTAAATGACTTTTGAACGCCATAGGAACGATGACTGCCCTCCATCCCCACTGGGTCCGGCAGATGTTGGTCCTTCCAAGGTGACGAAGCCTGTGATTTTTTCCTGCAGCACACTGCGCAGCGTTTGGGCGAAGACAAGGCGTGCAGAGGTTGAATGGCGAACGCATGGGACGTTTTTTAGGGCCGTGTTTTATGGGACGTGTCCCATAGAAATGCCATAAAAATGCTGTTTATGGTGATTCAACCAGCAAGAATATGGGGTTTAATATGATTTGACCAGCCAAAATGGTGGAGAAACTGCGATTTTAGCATAAACAATGATGAACACATGTTATTTACCTGGCTTGAAAGGGACTTTCACCAAGAAAAACAGGGATTTGTACTTGATTTATTGATAACTACACAGGTTTACGACTAGGTTACTTATACTTATTGGATAGATGATAGATCTTAATATCTAGGTTTAACGGGGTTCATAAGCCAAATCATAGCTGAGGGGTACTACCTTCAGAATAATGAGGAAACTAGCAAGAGATGGTGAATATATATATATATATTATTATGAAATGAAGTGGCTTGGTGGTTTTCGACTTAACATATTCATTTGTTGAAAGCATGTTTTGGACGTGCATTTAATATTTACAATGCATTTTCCAAATCAACATGATGTGTTGTAACCAGTGAGTTGGGGGCGCAATATGGAACGACAGAATGTATGTCACATATAATACGGAATGTCCGATAGCGAATGTCAGATAGAATGCCAGATAAGTGTGATATAGAAATCACAATCAATCAATCAATCAATATATATATATATATATAAATAGTGGGTAGAAAATCAGAATATTTGCCAGATAGAACGCCAGATAAAATGCAGATGGAAAGTCAGTTGGTTTGGGTCACTCGGGGAAAGTAGTTTGTGGATAAATGCCAGTGGCGGCTTGACTAACTTATATTGCTGGATATACCCAACTTGGTGGTGTAGACCATGGATGGAACAACACTGTGGAACAAATCCTTCACCACGTTGGATGGTTGAAATATACCCCCGTGTTCTGTCTACAGTACAGACATACTGTGGATGGAAGAAATCCTGCACCACCTTGGATGGTTAAAACCCTTGATAAACCATCTATCAACTGGGGCAGGATTTCGCAACCATCCACAGTAGTACATCGAAGGAAATAACATGAAAACTAATATTTCTATAAATACACACATGTAATCACATGTAATCACATGTATAGATACACACATATAAGAAATGTCCATATATCCTATCTCTGTATTTCTACACATCCCCAGTGTTTTTTTTTTAAGTCGAAGATCTGCGAACAACATCCCACGAGTTGGATACGAAAGTGTCTTGGCCCGGAGTATGGACAGGACAATGCCCATGGTATGTAAAGTCAGCGCGTATGTTTGTTTCATCTAAAATCGTTTAAGATTCCCATGTTAGTTGGTTTTCTCCTGACTAGAACGATAAACATGATATCAATTGATATCCACACATTCGTTTTAGTCCCACCATAAACATATATGTGATATTATGTGATATCACAATGTGGGGCCCCCGAACGATAGCTAAGTTGGTTTATAAACCCCATTAGGTATAGTATTATATAGTATAGTATATATAGTTATGTGTCATAAGCCAAAGTTAATGGGGTTTATAAACCAACTTAGCTATGGTTTGGGGGCCCAACATTCCACGAATTCCGATGGCTCCGAAACTCGTTGAGGCTGTGGCAGTGGTGGCTCCTCAGCTCGCGAAGATCAAGGATTGGGGGAGATCAAGTGGTGGCCAAGAATCAAAAATGTTGACTTAATCACCAACATGTCGGGTATTACGTGATATACATATATTTTCATGAGGATATATCACCAAGATTCTTTCATCATTATAGACATTTGATAATCCTTGGGGTTCCAAGTTCCAAGCACTTTCTGAGACACACGATCTCAGAGGGTATTTGGAGCATTACAGAATTTGGATCTGGGGATACGTAGCCAAAATTGTTGAATACATATATCAGCTATGTATATTAAATAAATGAATATATATATATCCAAGAATGGGGATATACGGGTAATACTGGGATATCATTGCCAGAGGGATAAATTACAAGGACCTCGTTGTGATGTCACTGGAATTATTCTTAGTAGAGGCAACTATCCCAAGAATAGCATGTGTGACTACATGAACACTCAATGGCGCAAGTGACGTAAGGGTTTGGCATCAGCTTAGTATCAACTTGTTGCCACGTAAGCTGGGACTGTGTCCGCATATACATGTAGGGCAGTGTAGGGGATGCGTAAGCAAATTCTTGCAACATGTTTTGTTTTGTTTTGATACGTTCAACATCCCTAGTTGTAGTATGTTGCATTGTAGTGCTTTTACCCTTCATGTATTTTCAAGTAATCTTTCAAGATCCTTATGTTCGTTGGTTATCCAGATCCCAGGGTTTGTTTTTCCCCACATCTTTGTGTGGGGTTCTTGTTTTTGGTTGTGCACGCATCTCCCGCATGTTTGTTGGTAGCCAAAAATCAAACAGGAGTCTCGGCACTCCATCGTTCGGCATCACGAGACAGTGCCCTGTAGTGGGCGGATGGGCGGGGAGCAAGTCGATACTATGGAGACATCGACCGGCAATGAGGACCCATGAAATTTGATACCAACATGTTTTGTACTTTTAACTACATTCATAGTCACTGCTTTGGGTGTAGGGGTAGTATGGGGTCAGAATCTATGTATAGAAGAATATGACCAAATCACGGTAGACAATTATTATGATATAGATTGTTTGGTAATCGCACACTGTTTGGTGCAAACAGTTTGGTCCAACTGTTGGTCAGTCGCGGTAACAAAGCCTAACGATCCACATGCACATTCCCTGCTGTTCCAATTATAGAGAGGCCGAAGCAACTTCCTCCCAAGCCCAGGGCGACCAGCAAGGCTGTGAAAACACAGATGGAAACACAAATGATGTAAGGAAACACAGATGATGTCGCGCGATTGGCTGTGACGTTGGCTCCAGAGGGAGGCTCCAGAGTTGAAGTTTGCCATTGTCCATTCGGGATTGTCACTCTCCTGTTTTTTCTTGTTGAGTTGTTGTTTCCCCAATAGTTTCCCTCCTATGTTGCAATGTTGAAGCCCTTCACCATGGCCTCCGTGCAACACTGCGCTCCTGGCGGCCAGGTACAAACTGAGTTCTCCTGTGTATCAGATGAGATCCTTGGTGAAGTTATTCGGGTCACTGCTGGGATACAGATACTTCCGGAGAAGGGACAACTTCTCCCCCCACAATACCCAACAGTACTTCCTCAGAAGGATAGGAAATGTGAAAATGGGTAATACTAATACAATTGATTTGCGGCAACTGGAGGATCAAAGCCTACAACCGCCAACAAATTTTGCCCATCATTTATCGCTAAGGTGGTGGCCGTTCCTTAGTTGCCTCGCCTTCCGTAGCCCGCTGAGGCTCGTTTTGTCCAAGGGGGCCAAAGAACAGGCCCCACTTGGTGGACGGAGGGTGGAAGGCAATTGCTGTGGCTGTGGACTTGAGAATGGGGTACCCCCGAAAAATTGATGGTGAACCGCCATTTTCCTACTAAAGTGGCCACCTGGGAGGTACATTCTACAGATGTAGAGATTCCTGGCCGCGGTTTGGAATATGTCTTATTTTATTCCATTTATTTGAGATGGAAATCCCACACGACGAGCAAATTTATCACAGGGAGCTCAACATGTGCCACCGTTTTGCTGAGGATATGAAGACAGCGTAGAGATGTGTCATGTGTAGACATTTACAGTACGCTACCTATCCCGAAAGCTTCCTCAGCTGGATTGGCAGGATCCATACCAAAAGGCCAAGTCAACCTGTATGTAGTGGTTGTACATCCAATATATTGTATGTTTGTACGTTATTCCTAGACCCTAATTTACCACTTTGAGTAAACTTCACACAAATACAGGTATGTTGGTTTCCTCAATTGAGACTATCCTCTGCGAATCAAACATGGTTTGGTGGAAAATACACCATTTAGTTCGATGATATTCCCAACAAAAAACCTCCATATAGCTCGGGAGTTTTCCCAGCTATCCATGTCTGATGATACCCGAAGCAAACCAATACTAATAATATCCCATTAATCCGCTTATATCACCCTTTTACTTCTGTATGCTGGTTGAATTCCCTTTTTTGGTTGATTAAATCACCATGTATATCCCATGATATCCTCATTATATCCCCATTGTGGCTTTCATCTGATAATCATCATAATAACAATGATAAAAAAAAACAATCACCTAGTACCCATAGGATCCATGTATGCTATATATGGTAACATTTACCATCAATACACCCCAAATGTTAGCATATATACCATACATGGATCCTATGGGGTATGAAAAACATGTTGGTGATGAAAAACATATTTTGACACCCGGGATCGGGTCAACGCAGCCGCGGCAGTCCATTTTCACCATGGATTTCATGCTTACCGAGCCTCAGAGCCCAGCGACGAACTCTTCAGCCTAGTCTAGGTCAATGGTATGGGATTCTCTACGTTAACAGCTAAGAATTGGTCATTTTTTGCAGGGTAAGATTGGCCATGTGTTCATGTTCCAGGTGTTTCTCACAGATTTGGAAATTCAGCCACAATCTTCAAGATTTTCCATTGCTGATTGATTGCCAGAGGGTGAGAATGACAATAAGAGGACTCATGGAGGCTGTCAGCCAATGTTGCATGCGACACGTGTCCACTGACCCCATTCGGAATCGCCGAATCGCATGTGCTTTCGATAGATTTTGATGTCAAGGAGATGTCTAGCATATAGTGGGGACACACTTACTATATATATATATATTACACACACATAGTTTTTTGCCGGATGGTAAGAAACCTTATAGATCAGAGATTAAGAGCCAGGGACCCACAGCTGTTGGTTACGAGCCATGGTACCCCCAGACCAGTCAGAGAGGGGGACCCACCAGATGCACAAATTGCGTGGTTCTGATAGGGAAATCCACATATAGACAGATGTTGTAATTATATATAATGTTGGATGCTGATTAGTGTCGGGCCCCCCCAAACAATTCTGAGACTCTCTTCAATGTGTTTTTTTTTTTTAGTACCAGGTACTCAATAAAATTGGATCAATTGAGTTCAATTGATTTCAATTTACTTTCAATTTATTTCAATTGATTTTCAATTGATTTCAATTGATTTTCAATTGATTTCGATTGATTTCAATTTACTTTCAATTTACTTTCAATTTACTTTCAACTGATTTCAATTGATGTTCAATTGATTTCAACTTACTTTCAATTGATTTCAATTGGTTTCCAAATTACTTTATATATATATATCACGTATTCCTTTTATATTATACATACTCTGTTGCACATCTAAATTCAAAAATACAGAGTTGACATAGGCTATGGCGGTATTGTTAAAACAGAGGCAGCTACAAGTTAAGTCCTGTTCACTCGTTCATTAGCGATGCAAGCCCCTACGCAGCAAAAGCAGATCATATAGTGACGAGCTAAATGTAGTCTCAAACTTGCATGACAAAGACACCATGAAAGTAAAACCCAACATCCAATTCTCTATATAGAATTACTCAGCACACACTATCTTCATAGCAACATGATGAACTAGTGTTTGAAAACTGCAATGATTTTACGGATGTACATGTGTATGCATATGATGATATTTCGATCAGTAGGTTCTGATACTCTTGCGCATCAACCTATGCCGTGTCTACATTTAGAATGTATGAATGGAATCATATACATGTGCTAAGTAGAATTCAATTTCCTGGACACCAGAAGGACCCCATTAAACACGCTTCCAACCAGTTAAACACTCCTTTCTTCCTAAATATGGCGATATGTCTTGCTTAAATCTCCGGTCATATCCCCGGCTTTCTTCCCGTTTATCACGACATGTTTTGACTGAGGTTACCCCATCGGCCTCAGTCCGCGATGTCGCAGATATCGCATCGCTCTCAGGCAGGGAATTCCGTGTGGTTTTTGTATTGTTTTTGTGGGTTGTTCAGCGTTGATTGACCTAGGGAAACCACAGGTTTTCCAGATCTATGTAAACGTTTACCCTAGGGTAACTGGAAGGTAACATATACTGAGGGATAAAACAGAAATATGTTCATGAGAGGTAAAACCAAACCAGATCGGTTTTGAGTATATGTTTTATATACTTAGCTAGATGTTCTAGCTGTACTGATAGGTGAATGCATGAATTGACCATGCATTGAATGTGTATCATTAAGGTCTAGTTCATTTGATCCCACATGGACCCATGGTGACATGGTCCCCAGACGCCTGGAACGGATGAATTTGATGTCTGATGTCCCGGCCATTGCTTGGTAACAAATATATAGTATATGTATATATATATATATGTTTATAGTAAAATCAACAGTAAATAGTTATAGTATATATATATATATAGTATCTATATATATAGTATCTATATATATATATAGTGTAAATATATATATAGTGTAAATATATATATAGTATATATATATATATATAGTGTACTGAAAACAAAAATGAAGACAGATATCGAACAGCTATTTGTAAGTCCTATGGATGGGGAAGCCATGGGTTTTCCATATCTAATCCATGTAAGTTTACCCCAGGGAATCTATAAGCTTCGCCCTTAAAAAAGGCAACAGACCGAAGACGTTTGTGCGGCCGAAGTGTTCGGCTTGGTGAATGTTTATTAATGTTTATTATAATTCACCCATACTCAGCCAAATATATCCAAATATGTCATGCAGAAACACGATGTGGTTTGAAGCAAACGGGGACCTCAAGACTTGCAAACGTATTTTGGTCATTTGGTCCAGAATTCTATAGGATGTAGGGTGTGATTAGGGTAGATCTCTGCAACTCCAGGATGGATGGCACGAAAACGGCATCCACTCGGAGGTGAGGAGACGAGGGCCGTGATTCGTTTTTCTGGGGAAATCCCGGGATCCCATCCGATGTTTCCTCAGTTTTTGGGCCCCCCAAAAACTCCGGTGAACTCACCATGTCCATTGGGTCCAGAAAGATATCCATGCTAATATGACAACGGGTATTCCATGACAATTCCATTACTCCAACAACACTCCATGACATCATAAATGTTGGCAACGCAAATTATAAACCTACCATTTGGAGATGGTTTATGCCATTTATGCAAGCCATCTATTGTGATTTTTGGGCTGGTGTATTATTTGGTTAAAAAAAACATGTAAACACAATATTGCAGTGGTGTTCCATTCATATTCCTAAGTCCATGAATTTTGAATATATTATATAATATCCATTAATATTATATTACATTTATAGTACATTATAACTATTCAGTTATATCCCCATTGTATCCCCAGTGGAAGTTGGGATTACGCTGACGCTGGCAGTCTGTGGGCCTTCCCCGAAGACATTCTCAGGCAGGAGACCGGCCTGATCTGATTTCATGTGGCTTAAGGGGGGTCCATAGGGTTCTCACAGAGTTCACACAGTATGGAGCCCCACAAGGTGAGAAACATGGGGTTGATTAGGTTTAATAGGGTTTAATTCGCTTTCTATGGTCTAAGATTGTTTCTAATATGGTCTAAACTGGTTGAATTAATGGTTTGAATAATATGGTTATATACGTTGATGGTTTAATAGTTGAATCATGAGTCATGAGTATACCACGAAGTGTTAATTCGTCCAAAGGACTGGAAACGACTTAAAATACACTGGGTAATCATCATATTTCCCATGATCGCAGGAATCCCCCTGAACAGTTGAAGAGATGGCCCCAAACTGTTCGGTTTTCCCCAACATATCCCACTTGTATCCGTTTGAGCAATTGAAAGTACCCTTCTTCTTAGTTGCTTATTATATAATTATATATATATACACATACATACATAATTGTTTGCATATATATATGTATATAATGTTGACCTCTGATTAATCATAGGCCCCCCCTCTTTGACCTTGAATAGATTTCTAGCCACCATCAAACTTGTTCGTAAGTATTGATTTCTATTACAACAATTAAAAATGAAATATAACATGCAATTTCCCAAAAACATAAGGAATTTAATTGTTTTAGTATCGATTTAGTATTCATTTCATGGATTTAGTATTGATTGAATATTTATTAGAAAACGTGTTACAGTGAATGCCTAAATTATATACAGTATATATACATATACAGTATATATATATATATGAAGTTATACTACGTGAGTTATACCTGAGTTATAGGGGATTCCTAAAAAAAATCAAACATCTTGGTCTTGGGGAGACCGATCACCAACCACTCAAGTTTGGCACAGCGATGTTTTTTATCGTGGCTGAATGGATGGCAACCCAGAAAAAGATGCAGAAGTTCGTAAAATCCCATGGAAATAGTGGTAAATGACTTTTCGATATTTTGGGCTTACTCCAATCCTTGATAGATTCCGTACTTTTTGGGATCACAGGCCCTGAAAACAAGGCCAGCTCCGAAAAATGAGAGTGGGTGATGTCATGGGATTTCACCATGGGGCCCCCATGATTTTTGGGTGTCTCCATGTTGCTAAATCTGCTTGGCAGATTCAAGTTTTCCAACCCCTTGAAGGACTAGCCCCAAATATGTCATAGTATTGAAATAGATTGTTTTTTCAGCATCCGATTCTTGCTGGTCTTTCGAATATGAGTTAGATAATTATACTGTTAGATAATCTATACATATTAGACTCCAATTAGCCTATTTATTAGTATGAGTTATTTTTTGGTACGTTTTCTAGTATTCTCTCACTTAGATTGCATATCCCAATATCAGATCTAGGCCCTTGAGGTTCCCATGAGTTGATACGTTTTGGGAGTCCAAAAAGTGTTTATTTATTCCCCACCTGCCAGGCGCGGGTTTCTAGATTTTGTCAGAGCTGCATGCCCGGCCTCCTCAACCTCCTCAACCGCGAGCTCCAGATCTCAGTGGGAACTGCCGGACCTCAGATGTCAGATAGAATGCCAGATAGGATGCCAGATAGAATGTCGGAATATAAATCAGATAAAATGCCAAACAGAAATCCAGATAGAATGTCAAAATGTATATTCCAGAAAGAATGCCAGATGGAATGTCAGAATGTATATTCCAGAAAGAATGCTTGATAGAATGTCAGAATATGTGTCAGGTAGAATGCCAGATAGAATGTCAGAATATATGTCAGATAGAATATCAGTTGGTGCGGTGGGGATGAAAGAAATTATGTATGTGTCACCATGTTCTTTGGGAAGGTCTAAGTAGACATTGAACAAAAACCACCCTTCAGAAATTGGCTGCCACGACGTGTTGTTTTGGCAGCCTGCCGGATGTCGCTTAGTCCTATGTCGTCTCCTTATTGTTGTCGTGGTTTCTTATTTGCATGTGAGTTGCACAGTGCTAGGAACCACATGACTTAGGACTTGTGGACCTTATGTTCTCATGTCGTTGGAGGGCCTTGGTCCTGAATCTTTACCTCCTAGTATATGTTCCCTGTTCTTGGTGGATCTCCCCATATCACCAGCCTCGATTGTTCGTGGCCAGGCTTTTGGATACCGTGGAGCGCGGACAGAGGCACCCCCTGATTAGATGATTCAAAGTGTTGAGAGATAAAGTTGATTCAAATGCCATCATGAATGTGGATAAAGTATGGGTCATTCAAGTTGAAACTGTTTTATATGTAATGAGCAGTGATTGAAAATGGAACATGATGTTGGATTCAAAATAACATTTATTTGATTGTATTTGTTTCATCGTGCATACCTCGCTCTATAGTTTGACTAGGTTTGACAACATCACAATAACATCACCTACATGTTCGTATATCCACGTTACCGGGCTTGTATCGAGGTTGACAAGGGAAATGTATAGTATAGGCAGTATGTGTATGTGAAACATGTTAAGGACACGTTGCAAACCCCAGCCTTGGCACTGGCAGTCTGTTTCCAGTCCTACATGTCGTTGTTCAACGCCTTTATATTGTCTCCCCTATTGTTCCTGAATTCCTACAGCGGGGAACCGACTCGTGGGCAGGCCGGGGTTGTGTAGGCCATTGGGCTAACTCATATTACTGTAATTTGTTGATGTGTTTGATGTTTTATGTTAATCTTGGTTGGAATATGGATGAATATGGCAACACCAAAATAGATAAAAACAAAGTGGGAAAAGTGGGAAACCTGGAGACACATGAAGTAAATATCATCAAACTACCACCTTGGAGACACTGAAATCGGCATCTTTTTGGGCTTTGCTATAGTACGAAATAGTTCACATACCCAGCTATCATCATCATCCATGGCAGCCATGATCGCGGGCCAAGGACACCTTGACCGTGGTGGAGGAGGCGCGGGATCTTTGAGGATTTCCGCAGATGAAGTGATTTAAGGCATCGATAGAGATGTCAATGGGAATTTCAGGATCCTAAAATGGAGCTACTGTACCATATAAGGCCAAAATTTCTCGGGCGATTCCCTCAAATTTAGCCCTTGCATGGGCCTTAGATTTGGTATCTCCGATTTAGGTTCCAGAGTCATGGCCATTGATGGGGAGATTTCATGGGGTATCTTCAAGCAGAGAATATGAGATGATTATATGATTTGTTGTTTGGTGAGATACATATACTGCTTGGTGGTTTGGAACATTTTTTTTTATTTTTCCGTATATAGGGAATAATAATCCCAACCGACTACTGTAATATGTTTCAGAGGGGTTGAAACCACTAACCAGTATATATATATATATATTATATTATATATATATATGTACATATCATGTGTTTAATGCAAATTGAGTTTTTAAGCCACATTGCCATTCGCGGTACCCTGTTGTTTGGCAAACCCATTTGCATAAATCCACAGCAGTCATCAGAGAACTTAAGGATTGGGATAAAGAATTGATGGAAATTCTTTGAATATGGATCTTACCATAGAAACCAAATAGTTCTGTACCCTGCGGATCCAGATGCCTTCTGGAAGGAAGACTAATTCTGGCATGGGTTTGTTTGAGAAAAGGGTGCCGATCACTTGATCAATTATAGATTTTCTGCCTGTAAAGGGCCATTTTTAGGTGTACCATGGTCTACACCAATTTTGGACAAACCCAAACTGCTTTAGAAGTGGCATAAGACGCCAAATTGACCCGTAGAAACCTCACACTTATCTACGATACTCTGATGCTTCTACATATTTTCACAACTTCTTTGAGGGCCTACCCGCAACTGGATGGAACTATTAGTTGGTTGATACTGAACAAAAAGCATCTATGAATCATTGATTTTGATTATCATGAACATATTCCGTATTTGATGCGATATACCCGTCATATTTTCTTGGTTGACTATCCATGTTTATTTTTGAAATCTATATTATTAAACCACTATCAAAACATCATTAAGCCATCATTCAATCATTCATGTGGGCTTGTTTGGATAATTGTACCTCTACATCAAAACTTTCATCATCATAGTCCGTATCAAACTGCATTCTTTGCAGTACATCCTTTTTTGTCAGACATACCAAAATCCCCATAATCATTGTCCACGGGTAAAGAACCGTTTTTTGGATGGTGAATTCGCTTTGCAGTACATCATTTTTTGATGGTAAGACGGCCCCCATGTTTTACAAAACAAAATGGTTAAGTTGGTATCATGTCTCAAGAAATCCCCAAGGATATCCCATTCAATGTTCATTTCCTCCCATTGAGCTCCCCATTTTTTGCAGATCGCAGATTTCCAAAACAGAACACCAGGCAGTTCAACAGGCCACTGCTGAAGCGGAAGCAGAAGTCGCAGTGGCGGACAAGGCGCGCAACCGGGGAGATCAATGTAGTTTATAATGCGGATATACATGTATGTATATACATACATACATACATGTATGCATGCATGCATACATACATGCATACATTACATACATTACATACATTACATACATTACATACATTACATACATACATTACATACATTACATACATTACATACATTACATACATTACATACATTACATACATTACATACATACATACATACATACATACATACATACATACATCCATACATCCATACATGTATATATATATATATATATTATTTGTACATATACAATCGGCCCCGTACTTATACGTTGGTTTATAAGCCCCATTGACTATAGCTATGTGCGTGTCATAAACCATAGTTATTGGAGTTGTGTTCACCAACTTAGCTATCGTTTTGGGGCCCCACATCGTATGTGTTTTATATATTATCAAAGGAAGTTGGGAAGCAAAACTTCCGAGTTGCGGATGAAGTGTAATGCAGTAACAATACAGCACATAACCATACAAAACATAGTTATACATCACACAACAGTACATCACACAACCATACACCGCATTGGTCACCACATAACAGCACATACACATAACATCACTTAACAATACATAACATAACAATACATCACACAACGATACATCACCTAACAATACATCACATAACAATACATCACATCACATGCAACACACAACAATACCTCACACAAAACCTTAGACCACAGAACAATATACTGCACAACAATACATCACACAACAATACATCTTATGACAATACATTACACAACAATACAACATTGTTCATTTGAACACCTGGAAAAGTGGTGACTTAGGGACGCGTGATGATTTAGAGAAGTGATGACTTAGATGAGATGAGATGAAGTGTGAAGTGCGAAGTGTGAAGTTTGAAGTGTGGAGTGTGAAGAATGCAGTGTGAAGGGTGAAGTGTGATTTTGGGGGCACAAAGTGTCGCTTGGCGTTGCATTGCACCGTGGTCGAGCACAGGTAATGTTCTGGCACAACAACAGCGCAACAGGTTCGCACAAAGCACGCGCGCATGGGCCTCGGTGGCACATGGCGCACACAAGTTCTAAAGATGAAAAGGTCTTACAGTATAACCCTAAGGCAAAATCTTCCCTGCATCGTGCGTGTACTACTGATAATCAAGATTCTTTGGTAGAAGGGATATACCAACAACAATGCGCATACCCCACCGTGCCAGGAGAAAGCTCTGGCTGAGGCAGCAAAAGAGGCTGCTTTGGCCAAGGAGTTCTGCGGGTTCAATGTGAGCCAGTAGCACTACTTCGCTTTGCCCATCCATGGTAAAGTATAGTATAGTCTTCAAAAATAGGGACTTAACCAACTTAAGCAGTGGATAACGATGACACGTGATATTTTGGATATTTAGGGCTGTTTGAAGATGTGGTATACCTCAAGAATTGATACCTGAATGGGGACAATGATGATGCACCATGAGAGTGTGAGGTACAGTATCGCATTCTCAGGCACACCCACGTGGGTGTTCGTGTTGTTTCTTGTGTTTGTGATTGGTAATTGGCATTAAAAACTGGGGTGTCATCGCTAATTCCCTATTCTACCCATTTATCATGAGCAGGTTGGTAGCACTGTAACCAGGGGGAAACCACCTGGGAGCCATTCAGATAGCCTTCAACCAAGAAACCCTGTCAAAGCCCGGCCCGGCCATGAGCCCGTTTCTACGTTGTGGTTTTACGTCGACGTCGCTAGGAGAAAGAGCTGGAAGCGGAACTTGAAGCTTTGAAGGCAGGGCTTTTGGGATAGATGACACAGTCCTCCTGAATATTGATCAAAACAACTGCAAACAACTAGCCAGCTGGGCGGGAGATATTCTGTATGATTATTCATACTGCCTGTCGCATGGGGACCCAGTCGGAGCTAGCAATTGAATTTCCCAACCACACGAAAAACAATGAGCGATGATATCAAAAACCATTAGCATACCATGCCCCCCAACAAACATTCTATAGACCAAAGCACTCCTACCCTTTGCAGGTTCATTATTAAGATGGTCTCAAGTGGCTCCAGTTGATTGGCCTCTGGCGGAAGGAAAACACTATCCGTATGTTTTTTCATGATATAGACCTTTGGATCTCCCCTAAACCTGCTACACCATGCTACACCCTATTAGAGTGATCCACAGCATTCTTACTTCTTTATTCCTGGGCTCAACTGTGGCATTTTTTTTCCCCACCTGCCAGGTGAGGGTTGTTAGATTTTATGTCAGTTGCCTCCTCCTGCCTCGTCCTCCTCCTCCTCCTCCTCTCCTCCTCTCCTCCTCGTCCTCCTCGTCCTCCTTGTCATCCTTGTCGTCCTTGTCGTCCTCGTCGTCCTCGTCGTCCTCGTCCAACTGCGACCCGCGATCCACAGTGTTCTCTGCCGGACCTCAACCACGACCATCCACGCCCAGTGTTCCCTGCCGGACCTCAACCACGACCATCCACGCCCAGTGTTCCGTGCCGGACCTCAACCACGACCATCCCCGCCCAGTGTTCCCTGCCGGACCTCAACCACGACCATCCACGCCCAGTGTTCCCTGCCGGACCTCAACCGCGAGTATCCACGCCAAGTGTTCCCTGCCGGACCTCATGTAGGAAGATATGGGACAAAGAATGTGCAGAAGAAAGTTAGAAAGAATGTCAGAAAGAATGTCAGAAGATATGCCAGAAGATATGCCAGATAGAATGCCAAATAGAATGCCAGATAGAATGCCAGATAGATATGCCAGAAGATATGCCAGATAGAATGCCAGAATGCCAGAAGATATGCCAGATAGAATGCCAGAAGATTTGCCAGATAGAATGCCAGATAGAATGCCAGAGATATGTCAGAATATATGCCAGAACATATGCCAGAAGATATGCCAGATAGAATGCCAGATAGAATGCCAGCAGATATGTCAGAATATATGCCAGAAGATATGCCAGATAGAATGCCGGATAGAATGCCAGAAGATATGTCACATAGAATGCCAGAAGATATGCCAGATAGAATGCATCAGATTTGCCAGATAGAATGCCAGAAGATATGTCAGATAGAATGCCAGAAGATATGCCAGATAGAATGCCAGAAGATTTGCCAGATAGAATGCCACAAGAAAATGCCAGAATATATGCCAGATAGAATGCCAGATAGAATGCCAGAAGATATGTCAGATAGAATGCCAGAAGATTTGCCAGTAAGAAAATCTATAAATGTCATGGTGGGGATCACACGAAGTAAAGTAATTGCAGTATGGGGAAATGTGTCCAAAGTTCTTCACATATTTCATCAAAATACATCAAATTTCATCGAAACTCATCAGAAGACTATGGTGTTTTTGGAAGCTCGCCACCGGTCCAATCTTCGTGGCCAGCCAGGCCAATATGGAACGAGAGATTCAAGAGAGAAGCGCTAAGATACAAGAGGTCAGGGAGGCCGGCCCTGCCCGGAATGGCTCGGCAGATGGTTGTAGTCTTGATGTCTGTGCCTATGGAATCCAACTCTTTAAAAATCAAAGGTATGATATGGTATGATGACTGGTTATGATGGCTTGGGGTTAAGTGATTTGTCTCGTCTCGAGAAGAAAGTCTATTCGGATACGGATAATACGGATATAAGTTTAGGGGTAGAGTTCGACCCATATTGACATGACCAAACATACCCTTTGCTAATCCAGCCCAGAAAAAAGTAAATGATTTACCCTCCGGTAGTCAAACGTGGCAATTGAAAATCACCTCTATAATTGGAGGTGCACGGAGGGTGTAAAGCTGGGACAACCATCTAGAAATGAAGGATTTTCAAGCAAACCATGGAGCTGATGAAACATGTCTGGTTTAGTTTGTTTAGCCCTGCTCTTGGATTTGCGGGTCTAGACACGATTTGAAGCATTGTGTGAATCCAATACTAGAATTGGTTAAATATGTTGAAGGACATGTTTCCAAGAAAAAACATTTGAGGGCGGAAACAAAAACATGGTCCTAAAAGTAAATGTTGCATTCAACCGCTGCATCGTAACGACACCTTATATATAATTATGATTATATATATATATATTATATACATATATATATATGTACAATTATGTATGTATATACATACATATATATATATATATACATATATATATACAAAGATATATAATATATATACATATATATATATATATACATGTGATTATGTGTGTATTATATATATAACCAAAGAGAGATTTCAGGATTCCCATGCCAGAAAGTCATGGCTCGCAAGAGGTTCCCAGATGAGCAGCGCGAAGAGCGTTCTCAGTTATATCCATGTAGATTTGGCAAGTTTTGCACGCAGACAAACAGCCAAATCTACATGGATATAACTACAATATAATTTGGAAAAACATGTTGTTTGGATATACTGCAATATAACCAAATTTCGGTACACATAAGAGTTTCTTTGAAAGGTAGAGACTCCTACTTCAATATTCCATGGCTGATTATCAAATTATCCATTTCGAGACCATCTTACAATCTCAGTGATTTTCCATCCCTGATCCCTGATGCGCTGGCGAAGTCACCATGAATCCCATGATTTTTCCCGTGGATATTGGAGGCAGCCGAAGGTGACGATGGCACCGCCATGGCCGCCCTGTTGGCGCATGCAAAGGAAGAGGCACGATTCGCATCATTATTGTGTAATTACGCTCTGGTTATTTAACATAGCCATGGAAAATCACCATTTTTAATAGGTGAACCATCTATAAATGGGCCATTTTCCATGGCTATGTTAAATAACCAGAGGGTATATGTGATTTTATCATGTTTATCATTATATAGGTCATGATCTATCACTATTATAGATCTATTAATTATATAGGTTGTTTGTTTAAGGCTACTTATTAGGTTGGTATCATCCTTATCATTATTTTCAAGCAATACCATTATTGGTATTACTAGTGTTGTGGCAATCTGGTGGTAGCGGTTGGGAGCTAGGGGTATTCGGATTCCCTGTTATTTAGTTTGGTGGTTGGTGGTGTCAAACATGTCTTGTTTTTTGCTTAACCATGCTTGGGATTATTGGTCGAGATGCGAAACGTATTTTTTGGGATAGGTTCAAACCACCAATGATTGGTTTTTTCGTCGTTGTGCGTATCGTATATCATCATCATCATCATCATCATCATTGTTTCTTTTGTACTCAACAGAAACAAACCGTACTACCTATGGTTCCAGCCGTATTTCCTGAGAAAGTGCTTGGCTCATGTAACCCCCCAGTCATCATACCGCAGACATACTTGCAAACGGAAGTTACGGGTGGATCCATAGGGATTATTGGTATCATCATTACGTTCATTGTTTTTGTCTATTAGTTACATGACATGATTTTGTTGTATTATGTATGTTCATGTGTTTATGTTTATCCTGTGTGGTATTTTCAAAGTATGTACTATTTCAATATATATATATATGTATACACACTTTAAAACAAAAAACAACTATATATAGTTATATATATATATATGTATTGTGTGTACAATAGATGTTATATATATATATATATACATACACATATACACATGTTGCACGTTGTACGTGTATGTCATGTTGATGTGGGTCCTTTTTTAGCTACACCCCATATGACACCCTAGGTAAAAAAAAGAGGCAATGCATGGCAGGTATGGGTCAAACTTTACCCAGGTCACCACTAGACACAGACGCCGATCGTCATTGATGGTGTCTAGGGCCAACGCAAAGTTTTCCGTGGATGGTATGTGTTTGATTTTAGGGCAAGCCTCAGAAACTGCCGAACATTTCCCTTTGGATCCAACTATCTTCCCTTCGAGAAGGAAGTTTCTGGCTCCATAGGGTTTGAAACCAAGTACCTTACATAAATTACTGTACCCTCAAATGCAGACAATTGATGTTCCACTGGCTGATTGTGGCCGCAAGTTTGCCCATTGTTGTGATCACCACAGGCGAAACGCGCCGCAGATGAGAAGATCAAAGAGAAGGAGATTTGTTGATGACCGGGCCAGGGCTGGGGGTATCCAACCCAGCGATACCCAATACCCAGACCAAGGATTTTGAAGCTAATCCACCCCAAAAAAGGCTGGACAATAGGGTGAGGAGATTTGGCAGTCCACATCAGTCAACTGGGAGGGATTGGGAAGGTCGGGTAGGGAAGATCTCTTTGGAAACAAGTGTGCAACAAGGTGTAAAAAGGGATGAAGTAGAGAAAATCACAAAGTGAATCAGTCGTCGTCAAAACCTACAGTAAACAGCCGGGATGATTCCATACATGTAAAGTTTCTGGGTTGTTGCATGAAGTTGCATGGTGAAAGATGCGAGTTGTTTTTCTGAGGGTTGCACATCTCACCTGGTTTGCAACAGTTTATCTATTATATATATATATATATATGTATGTATGACATATACATATATATATATATATGCATATTATACTCGGATGGCAGCGCTTCCTCGCCCATGATCTTACTCCGTATTATTTTCTAGGGCATGAGATAAATAACCAGAATGTGACTACACCTTGCTACACCCTTGGTTTCTTGAAAAAAAAAACCTACACGGCTTGTGAATCAATGTCACTGGAGGAGCGCGCACTGAAAGCTGCCCAGGAAGCAGCTGAGAGTCAGGCGGCCGCTGCAGCTGATCCCAGAAGCCATGGTTGGTATTGGTATTTGTCACTTTTTACAAAGTGCTTCAACGGTGCTGAATTAGGGAATTCGCCCCCTCAACAATTTGTGCTTTGAAGAGAACAGCATTTTGAGCATTGCTCATTTGGGAAGATGTTTGTCCAAAACACATACGTGAGTCAAACATATTCAGTCTGTTCGACTCTAAAACCTGGAAGCTGAGATAAAGAGCTGGTTATCCATGTATGATCATCCGCAATCATTTGTATTGATCTATCCCTGGGCTATTCATTTTTCTGACATAGACACACGTAGGATGGGTATGTCATGGCCACTTTGGAGGGTCCATTTGGGTGTTTAAAGTTCAAAGCCTTCAATGTGATGATAAACCTACCTAACATGGATGGTATCTCAAGGCTAGCCACGTCTCATATCTGCGACCCACATCTGAAGAGGTAGGTAAATCATCTTAGATCCCAAGTTTGAACAGTTTTGAATGGATGGTATTTCAAGGGTATCCAACAAATAACCCTCTGCAAAAACACAGAAGCTGCGATATTTGTTGCTGGTAAGTTACCAGAGTGCGCCGAAACACCCATTGAAACCAGTGCATTTCTTCACCCCATGATAGCATGCGCCACCACTGTGTTAGGGTATCGCCAAACTGGAATCATTACTGCAAACCGTGTTTCCAAAATCATGCGATATATCCTACACGACAATATGTTGAATCTCATTACATACCAGCTTTACCCCGAATGTACCATTATTTATTTATGTTAGTTTATTATTTACATGGGATAAATGACATTTTATTATTTGTATTTGTACTGTTATATGAACCCAGTGATAGATAATGATGTGTATTAATTATATATGTATATCACATATACGCTTACATAATATAATGTTTTACTGTATATAATATGGGATATCATTTGTAGATATATACTATATTTGCATTTATATTTATATATTATAATTTGGACCTCCAGTATAGATCATATTGTTATAAAAGTCATCCCAATTTATTATTGTATCTCAGCTATTTACGATATGAAATCTCATGGTAGCCGTGACATAATGAACAGTATGACAATGAACTTCATAAAACTCATGGAATGAAGCGCTATAAGGCTAACATAACCAGAATATGAGGTAATACGACAGATCTATGAGGTAACAATAGTAATACTATACTATTATGGTTGCTTGGTGATAATAGTCAGTGCTACTATATCATAACAACCATGTTGAAAACTAAATATAGTATTAGACGCAACGCCCACCATTTGCCCCACAGTTTACAGGGGGGTGGGGTGGGGTGGGCGGGGTGGGGATGTTAACGTCTAATATTATGGCCAGGCCAGCCGCTGTGTGTTTCCGGGAAGGTTTAAATGGCGTTTAAACATTGCCCTTCAACATGCTCAAACACCTGCGCAGGGCCAGTGTCTTGAGATTTCCCAGACGACGAACCCTAAACCCTAAAACCTAACATCATAAGACCTAAAACCCTAAAATCTTAAACCTCAAAACCTAAAACCTAAACCCTGAAAACTTTGAATCCTAAACCAGCAAACATTGCGTATACGCAGTATTTTCTGCAATATCTCCTATCATATTCGACATCACGACATCCTCAGTGATAATGTCTGGGCAACACACTGCGTCTGTGAGTAATATAAAACTGTTCATATTAATGAAACTTGTGTTACCCATATACTCTTATATTATGAAATCTAATGCTAATAGTCAAGAAGCGTAACAAGATTAATTACTTATGTAATATTACTATTAGTTTCTGAATAATACTATTAGTTCCTATATACATACTGTGGATGGAAGAAATCCTGCACCAGTTAATAGGTGGTTTATCCCTTTATTTAAAGGGATTCAAGCGTCAAAGGTCGTGCAGGATTTATTCCATCCACCACAATAGTATTAGCATGTATTAGCTACTTAACAATATCATTACTTACTGAATATGGCTATTAGTTGCTGTATACATAATTTGTGTGTGTGTATGTATGTATGTATGTATGTATGCATGCATGCATGGATGTATGTATGCATGTATGTATGTATGTATGTATGCATGTATGCATGTATGTACGTATGTATGTATGTATGTATGTATGTAATGTATGTTTGTAATGTATGTTTGTAATGTATGTATGTATGTATGCATGTATGTATGTATGTATGTTTGTTTGTATGTTTGTATGTATGTATGTATGTATGTTTATTAAATATGTTTATATGCGCATAAAACCATCAATGATGCAACGTTATAAATATTTAATATTCACTATACCAGTTAATCATAATGCCCCAGAATTTTTCCAACTATTTCAGATTATACCAGTTTCTGAAATCTCATCATACTTGGCTGCCATCATATTATTCTACCAACCATGTTCATTATTCATTATGATTGTATATAATACCATGATATTGGCCAATACCATAATATCCCAGAATGATATTGGCTATTATTATATTGGTTACCATTCATTACTACAATAGTTATAATACTTGGCTGGCTAATATTCATACATTATTAATGAACAATGTTATAATACGATGAACATATGATATTGTTATTTATACATTGCTGTTCTAATATGATTTTGTTACTTGAATTATTCATATTCATATCCCATATTATCATGTTCATTATACCAACCATATTCATTATTAGTTTACCAACCATATTATCGCAATATCCCAGATGCTCATAAGATGGTAATAACCATCTGGTTATTTAACATAGCCATGGAAAATGGCCCATTTAAAGATGGTTTACCTATTAAAAATGGTGATTTTCCATGGCTATGTTAAATAACCAGATGGTAATATACCAACCATGCATCATCTACATATCCCAGATGATACCAGCCATGCCAGGCTGCTGCCTTCCTGGAGCGCCAGGAAGCGGCCTTGAAGGCCGCCGAGCTGCTGGCGCAGCGGGAGGCGCCGAAAAAACGGTGGGGCCGTTCTAAGGTCCAAAACAACGAGATACCCTATGGATCCCTATGGTCTATAGTGATTTAGCAAGAAAAATGGCGATTTCACTCGAATTGAACCAAGGAACATGCCCGAACAAAATGGAGTCTTTGACGGAAAAGTCGCCTTTAAATAGTGGATTTTCAGTTTCATGTTTGGTTACCGGAAGATGTGTGCAATATAGGAATCAAAGGAAGCTCACTCCAATTATCAATCACACAAGTGACCTATCTGAGAGGTAAGTTGATGGCAAGCGTAGGGATACACGGGAAACACATGGAGACAACATTGGATCAATTGGTCAGAAATCGAAGGCCCAGTTTTCCATGGTCAACAGATAATTCCCCATTATTAATCATCTACCATTTTCCATTATCAACCACTATTTGCTATTATTAACCGTTATTCACCATTTTTAACCAGTATTAACCACTGTAAACCATTATTAACCATGATGAACTAACCATTGTTAACGAACCTTTATTAACAAGTAAAAACCAGTATTAACAATTATTAACAATTTAACCATTATAAATTAACCATTATTAAGTAACCATTTTTACCCACTATTAACAAGTATGAAGCATTATGGTCTATCATTAACCAGTATTAACCACTATTGTGTAACCATTATTAACCATTCACCATGGATGTTTAAGGACAAGAACCTCCCAGCCATGAACCACGTGCTGTTTGAGGCAGAATCGCGCGAAGCCAAGCGGAAGGCCGAGGAGGAGGCGGCCAACAGTAGTCACAAATATTGCGGATATGTCTACTATGGCTAATGTTTATATAAATTTCAGGTGACTTACACATAAACATATATATATATACATATGTTTTATTTGTTTGATCATAAATATGATTAGACTTTTTTAATTGTAGCATATACAATACGCAATGTATGAATACAAAGATCATGAGAGGTTATTTTGTTTTGACTGCATCATAGACCTCGCTCCTCCTTTGAGTTTGGCGTTTTTGGTTCCGTAGTTTTTAGCCATAGAACGTTTGAGTTTCTATATTTCAGCCTTAATATATTCATGAATGATATATATATAACATCCCAGACTAGAAAAAAAATACTTTACTTCGTGTGATCCCCACCATGACATTTATACATTTTGTTACTGGCAAATCTTCTGGCATTCTATCTGACATATTTTCTGGCATTCTATCTGGCATATCTTCTGGCATTGGCTACCTGGCATATCTTCTGGCAGATGTTCTGGCATATCTTCTGGCAGATGTTCTGGCATATCTTCTGGCATATCTTCTGGCATATGTTCTGGCATATCTTCTGGCATTCCATCTGGCATTCTATCTGGCATATCTTCTGGCATATTATCTGGCAAATCTTCTGGCATTCCATCTGGCATTCTATCTAGCATATCTTCTGGCATATTATCTGGCAAATCTGCTGGCATTCTATCTGGCAAACATTCTGGCACTTTATCTGGCATATCTTCTGGCATTCTAGCTGACATTCTATCTGGCATTCTATCTGGCATACCTTCTGGCATTCTATCTGGCATATCTTCTAACATTCTATCTGGCATATCTTCTAACATTCTATCTGGCATATCTTCTGGCACTCTATGTGGCATATCTTTTGGCGTGGATACTCGCGGTTGAGGTCCGGCAGGGAACACTTGGCATGGATACTCGCGGTTGAGGTCCGGCAGGGAACACTTGGCATGGATACTCGCAGATGAGGTCCGGCAGGGAACACTGGGCGTGGGTGGTCGTGGTTGAGGTCCGGCAGGGAACACTGGGCGGGGCTGGTCGTGGTTGAGGTCCGGCAGGGAACACTGGGCGTGGGTGGTCGTGGTTGAGGTCCGGCAGAGAACACTGTGGATCGCGGGTCGCAGTTGAGCAAGGACGACGAGGACGACGAGGACGACGAGGACGACAAGGATGACAAGGAGGACGAGGAGGAGAGGAGGAGGAGGAGGACGAGGCAGGAGTCAGGAGGAGGCAGGAGGAGGCAACTGACATAAAATCTAACAACCCTCACCTGGCAGGTGGGGAAAAACTTATGGTTGGGCAAACGCGGAGACAGAGAATTGCAGAGAATAGTTTACTCCAGCGGCCAGCATTCTCGGAACACACATTGTCAGGGTGTGGAATCATGTGGAATCATGGGCAATCACAAAATCCAGACAGATACCATCCATTACCATCCTGTAAACCAACACACATGTGGAAAATCCATGAAAGTCCACCATTTGTCGATCATGTTCCGAAGGGGTTGCACCATGGCTTTTCCACATCTTTCTGGAGCAGTTTACCCCAGACCTACGCCCACCTTTGGAGAAGGGGGATTCACCATTTGCCATGTTGCTTGTCTCAGCAAACCCAAATGGATCCCTGAAATAGAAACACATTTATCATCATTTATCAGTTAAAACATTTTTTGTACTGCACCATTTTTGAAAATTATGGGGTGATCATTCCATATCACTTTGATTTCGTGACAGCATCCTTTCCATCCTTTCGTGCCTCGGGCCAGGCAGCTGCCATGCGCGCTCAGCGCCGTGCCAGCGATGCCGGGGGACGCAGCTTTCCGCAGCATGAATCATCCAGCTGTTTGGGTGTTTTTTTTCCATGAAAATTCGGTCACCATCCAGAAATTTGGCTACCATGACTTTGGAAAGCTATACTGTACATACATATATATATATACATATATTTATACGTATACAGAAGATCTCTACTTCTCAGAACCAAGAATTTGGGGTAATTCGTACAGGTTTAGTAGCTGGAAGAAGGAATTATTTCTCAATTGAAATCACCATGTTTTCGATATCGGAATCCACTTTTGGATGTTCTTGGTACATAGTACACAGGCAATGGAATACTGTACAGTATAGAGCATGTGTGTGTAGACGAGCTTAATATCCACTTCCATCGGCTTCCTACACATCACTTTTAGCCTTTCCACCCAACTCTAGGTGGTGAAACCACAGTTGTTCCATCCCCACTGTTGGACTTGTTGTAGCTGCCTGAAACGATCGAAGACTCGTCAATAGAAGCGACCCAACACGGCAGTAAAGAAACTATTCGTACTGTCATGTTGAAAATCCAGACTTTTCCTGCTGGCCAGAATATTCACGCATTCTCTACTAGCCAACAATCGCACCTGCCCAACTTACCCACACCATACCTGGGTTAACCTTCGTTGCACGTGTTCCCATGATAGAGGGGTCAGGGTCAAGCACTTGAGTGCCTCAGAATGGTCTTTGTTCCATAGTCATTACACAGCCAGGTAACAAAACAGATAGCATTGATAGCAGATTGATCGCATGAAAATGCCTGTTTTTTAACTCGTAATTGCATACAATATTCCTACAATGTTGTATGCCCATCTTGGCACATATCCAGATGTTTTGGCCCTTAGGTCAAGATCGAAGAGGCTGCTAGATCAATGGCAGCTGCCGAGGCGGCCATGTGTGCCAGCGATTGTGGGGCGAGAAGAAATGGATGTGTATTGAAGCCATAATTTAGTGGTCAGTTGTTTGGTAAGGATGATATCATACTATAGTAACTATAGTATTACATGTACATTATTACATATGTTACACAAATGATTTTCGTGTATGGTTCATAATGCAAGTAGTACCTGAGCGGGAAAGCCAGAGGCCAAAGTTGGAGGGAAGGACCTGGCAAAAGAAAGAATGTCCCAGTAGGATTTGTGACCTGTGCATCAAAAACAATTGCTCTCTGTGACGTATTGTGACATGACATCTCTTCCATATCTTGCTCTTGACGTTGTTTCTCTTCGCATTCCTGTTTCTTGGCATCTCTTTGTTTTCTCATCTGTTTTCCTTACATCTCCTTCTCATGACAGTTCTCTCACTCATGGCAGCTCTTCCAAGTGCATTGTGAGTTGCGAGATGATTGTTTGCTTGTTGAAGTGGGTTGTGGATAGTTCTTTGTTGTGGATTTGAATTGTGAGATTGGGAGATTGAATTGTGAGTTGCGAGATTGTGAGATAGTTCTTCCTTGCGAAAATGAACAATGAGATTGTGACTTGTGAGATTGAGATCGCTCTTTGTTGTGGTCGTGATTTGTGAGATGATGGTTTGCGTTTGCGTTTGCGTTTGTGTCTGTGTTTGTTGTCGTCGTCGTCGTCGTCGTTGTTGTTGTTGTTGCTGTTGTTGTTGTTGCTGTTGTTGTTTTGGTGAATGTCCGTAACGGGGAGGTTCTCTCCCAACCTGTTCCTTTGATGATCAGAATCTGCGGCCAACGCCACTCATACGGCAAGCAATGAGAAGAACCAAGCATTCGAACACAGCATCGAAACTCAACATTGGCACGTTCCAAAACTTTACTTGTTGTTGCACTGACAACAAAACCGGCTTCAAAATTGCGCTTTGTTCTCAAATGCACCAATAACAGTTTTTTCCGCCAAATCTGGCAAAAAAATCTCTTGACAAAACTTTTGCATGGGCATGAACTAGTGAAAATCAACAATGAACCTATTAAACATAGGCAAGCGTTAAAAGCAATGCAAATACCAGTAAGAATGGCTCCTACAAACGGGTGCAGATACAAAGACACAAACATCAGCTCTGGTAGATCTCTGAAAAACAATAATTGTAAATTCTGGGCAAACCTGCGCGGCAAACCCAACATATTGTAAAAACCAAGTCTAGATTGTCTTTGCATTGAATTCATGGAATATTCTACTTGAATCTACCTGACATTACCTGACGAAAGGTCTACTCTTGTTTGACGAACTGCTTGTATCTCTGCAACTGAGAGTTCAAAACCCAACTTGCCTATACTGCGTATGTAAGGGATTTTAAGGGCTTGATTGTGGGAACCCCAATTTAGGTGTCTCTTGACACTGGGAGGCAACTATATCCACCAATATCCCGGGGGCTTCAAACATCTTCGCATCTTGGGATGTTTTTTTTATTGTTTTTTTTTTCATATATGGTAGCGAAGTGCAAAATCTCGAATTTCAGGCAGCAAAGATGGCAGCCCTCCGTGAACGGGAAGAAGCCTTGGAGATGAAGGCGAATGCCCCTGATGGCAAAATCAACTGGGTTGATACTGCACTTCTGGCCCGACACACCAGTTATAAATGGAATCATAATGGAATTATAACACCTCTAAGTAGGGTTTTCCATAGCTTGTACATGGGATTATCAGCCAGTCATAAGTGTTTTTTGGGGCTATAACTTACCGGTTATAACGTAGGAAATCAGCATCAAATCATAGGAGAAAATTGTTTTTTTTTGAGTTCGGAAGTTGGTCAACTACAGATTGAGTCCCCCATGTTTTGAAAAACGTAGTCAAAGTTAAACTTGAATGATCATGGGATATCATGGGCATGCATCTGAACTGTGTTTCTTTTTAGCTGGCCTGAGTTAAATAGGCCCTTTGCAATGATTGTGTGCCTGGAAAGAACTTTTCAATCCATGTGAATATGAATCAAATTGCATGCAACTGCTCTAGATGAGTGGGAAAACTGGACTCATGACGTGAGGACATCAACACCAGTTTTATAGCCGACAAAGATCAAGGTCTTTGCCTTTTGAACGTGAGCGAATGGTGATAACCTCAACACAACAGTGAACAACCAGAAATGGAAAATTAACCAGT
>CAMXCT020000047.1:155000-197500 GCA_947184155.2 Cladocopium goreaui | reverse complement strand
TCCGACCGTCGCTTGGATGGTGATCCCAATGCGTTGATCCGTAGGATGATCTTCCATTTCCATTATGGAATCAGCCATGAAAACTTGGATGATTTTCCCATATTTGTTTCCATGTAAATGCAAATTTAGTTGGGATTTTCTCCATTACTCACCATCTATAGGAATCTATCGTTACATGCTGCTATATTCCCACTATATTTGCGCTATCTTCCCATTCAATCCCATTCACCATTCATTCGCCATTAAATCACCATTCAACCCTATGGAAACTCTTATGAGCCCCCACCAAAATCCAAATAAATTTCCCATGAAATCCCATCAAATCACGATAAAATCCCATGAGCCCCCACTAAACTCCAATTCAACATTCCATCAAAGTTCACATGAAATCATCATATTAAAGCCATTCGAACACCATTCAATCACTATTCTTCTATAGTGGTCTTATCCCCACTATAGTTTAACATATGACGCACAGCCAAATTTTACCGTATTTGAAAGTATAAGATTCCAGACATCTTTATTTTTTTTGGAAATTGAGCTCAACTGAGGCTTGGAAAACGATAATACACTCTTTAAAAAACGATACCGTACACAACATTTGCTATATTCCCAAAACCTGAAAAACGATAATACACTCTTCAAAAATTGATGACTTGGAGCTATATACTAAATATTGACCGCGGCCCATATCCCATTAGTATATCCCATTGCCAAAATCCCATTAACAGGGTATATCCCACTAGTATATCAATCATCCCATTAGTCATCCATTTATCCTCTGGTAAACTAACATAACTATGGAAAATCACCATGTTTAATATGTAATTCAACGATTTCTATGGCAATTTTCAATAGCTATGATAGTTTACTGGAGGGTACCCCATATCATTTCATATCCTAAGTTGGGGGTTTCCAAAAACGGTAGTCCTCCAATTTTGTTTTCATCGAAAAATCTACAATTGGATGATTTAGTTAAGGGTACCCCCATGACTCAAGAAACCACTAGTTCATGATGATTAAATAGTATGAATACCATATTGTTGATGTTAGTTACTATTAATCACTGACCTCCATATGATTGTATATATACGTGTTTGTATATATATATAGATCCTAGAGATAGATGATTCATCGATGGTATCATGGAATATTTATCATTGTCTTTCATATAATTGTATAGTGATCCCATCTATTGTCTATCAATATAGATAGATGATATATGAATTGTCTGCCAATATCATATCTATCATTTATCATTGTCTATCATGATATATATATATAGATCCCATGTCTATTTTAGAATATCTATAGAAGGTATCATAGAATATCTTTCATTGTCTTTCATATAGTTGTATAGTGTTCCCATCTATTGTCTATCAATATAGATAGATGATATATGAATTCTCTACCAATATCATATTTATCATTTATCATTGTCTATCATGGTATATATAGATCCCATGTCTAGCATAGAAAATCTATAGAAGGTATCATAGAATATATATCATTGCCTTTCATATAGTTGTATAGTGATCCCATCTATTATCTACCAATATAGATAGATGATATATGAATTGTCTACCTATATCATACTTATCATGTATCATTGTCTATCATGGTATATATAGACCCCATGATTTATAGAAGGTGTCATACAAAATCTATCATTGTCTTTCATATAGCGGTATAGTGATCCCATCTACTGTCTATCAATATAGATAGATGATATATGAATTGTCTATCAATATCATATCTATCATATATCATTGTCTATCATGGTATATATAGATCCCATGTCTATCATAGAAAATCTGTAGAAGGTATCATAGATTATATAAATATATATATATATATATCATTGTCTTTCATTTAGTTGTATAGTGATCCCATCTATTGTCTATGAATATAGATAGATGATCTCTGAATTGTCTATCAATATCACTTCTATCATCTATCATTGTCTATCATGGTATATATAGATCGCATGTCGATCATAGAAAATCTGTAGAAGGTATCATAGAATATCTTTCATTGTCTTTCATATAGTTGTATAGTGTTCCCATCTATTGTCTATCAATATAGATAGATGATATATGAACTGTCTATCAATATCATTTCTATCATTTATCATTGTCTATCATGATATGTATATATATATATATAGATCCCATGTCTATTTTAGAATATCTATAGAAGGTATCACAGAATATCTTTCATTGTCTTTCATATAGTTGTATAGTGTTCCCATCTATTGTCTATCAATATAGATAGATGATATATGAATTGTCTGCCAATATCATATCTATCATTTATCATTGTCTATCATGATATGTATATATATAGATCCCATGTCTATTTTAGAATATCTATAGAAGGTATCATAGAATATCTTTCATTGTCTTTCATATAGTTGTATAGTGTTCCCATCTATTGTCTATCAATATAGATAGATGATATATGAATTCTCTACCAATATCATATTTATCATTTATCATTGTCTATCATGGTATATATAGATCCCATGTCTATCATAGAAAATCTGTAGAAGGTATCATCGATTATATATATATATATATCATTGTCTTTCATTTAGTTGTATAGTGATCCCATCTATTGTCTATCAATATAGATAGATGATCTCTGAATTGTCTATCAATATCATTTCTATCATCTATCATTGTCTATCATATAGATATTGATCCCAACTGAATTTCAATCCCAATACCACATATATATATATATCAATATATATATATATATATACCATTTATTCTATAGTATAGTGTGGGACTCATTTCATATCCCCATCCGCCAGGAGGAGGCGCGCCATGCTTTTGAGGCGCGCCAGGCGCAGCTGGAGGCGCAACGCCTTGCAGCGGAGGCGGCGGAGAGGGCCTTGGAGGAGCCGATGGCGCGATGGGCGCGGCCATGGTTTTTTTTACCAGGGAAAAGGTGGAATCATGTGGAAAACATGGGGAGTTTACCATGAAAATCCTATGAAAGATGTGGAAAAACCATGAACAAGCAGGGAAAAAAGGGATATTAATGCAAAAAAAATGGTGATCTCGGGAAAAATGTGGATCTCACCACCGAAAAATGGTGACAGCGGCGAAACACTAAGGATTTTAACAACGGATAACTTTACAGTATACCCCGAAAACTGTTATTTTTTACGGATATTATAATGATGATTAACTTGTGGATTGAAGGGTAGCTGTTCTCCGACATACTGTTTGTTATAGTTGTAATATTGTGATGCTTTCTGTATAAACATGACTATGGCTAAGTAAAACAAATTATGCATGAAATCAGTTTACAATATATTATATGGCAGCATTGGTTGCTTAAAAAGTGCACATATGATTTTTGATACCAAATCATTTTCAATTGGAAAGGGAACAACGGAACAACATATATACAATAATGAATCAGACTCATTTCAGATTCTCCTCTACAAGGGCCTTGCCTCCAAATCACTCACTGGCGCCAAGGAGAGCCACCACGAAGGTCTCTCGGCCGAAGAGCGTGAAACGCTGCAAACCAAAGCTGCTGAGGACGGGGCCCCAGCCGAAGGTTGGATTTTTTGGGGTCCACCAGAAAAAAATGAATGAGACATGGGCCACCATGAGGAAGTCACGCAGCAACAATGGATAAATATGGGAACAACTGCAGAATACAGAAAGCATGGATACAATGATAGATATCGACAGGTGAAACGATTGGTGAACAGTTGTTTATCATCTGCGGGAATCAAAGAAGACGGTCTGGCGAATCAACTGCAAGGTTTGATTACCAGATGGTGAGTTTTTTGTAGCAGAGTCTTGGAATCAAGGATCAGTTTCCTGATGGTAGCAAGGAATTTTGAGGAAAATAAGGCAAGACCTCTACAACATCGGGTGCCTGTTTTTTTAAGCCCGACAGCGGTAGCAGCTGCATCACATGTTCTGTCAGAAGGTGAGCACGACCTGGCACCCGATCCAGGATCAGGATATAGTGGGAGGATGATCCAGACTTCTTTTGCTGGTTTACCCATTCAATCGCAGGCAAACAAACCTGGCGGGCTAGAACTTTTCATCTAGTTCGTCAATGACGATGATTGTCATGGATTTTACGATTCAATCCTCCGTTTATAGAAGATTTCCCAGCTTGCCATGTTTGATTACCAAAGGGGTGCACCTTAGCTGCCATAGGAAAAGGCTGCCAAGGACCGGTTTCTGATCCACTGGTGGGAATGAGGGGTTTCAATGAATTCAATAGGTTCAATCATCACCATTCATAGGGTTTTCTGGTGATCTGTGAGGGCCTCGGAGATGACTGTGATACTTCACAAATTGGGGGCACCAGTTTCTGGGGGCCCCAAAAACCAGGCCCGGGGCCCCAAAATAAATCCAATAAGTGATTGTTTATGACACTTATAGCTATAGTTAGTTAGATTTAGTTAGGTGTTTGCACCAACTAGCATAACTGGGGGGGCCACATTGCATTGACATGTGCTGAAATGATTGCTTGCCTTCCAG
This sequence comes from Cladocopium goreaui, assembly GCA_947184155.2. Classification (NCBI taxonomy): domain Eukaryota; class Dinophyceae; order Suessiales; family Symbiodiniaceae; genus Cladocopium; species Cladocopium goreaui. The sequence goes on along the minus strand of CAMXCT020000047.1, from coordinate 192,980 downwards.
TTTACGTGTCAAATGCTATTGTTTCATGCCAATTGCTTTCCTGGTGATATGCATACGTACATATATATATATACATGTATGTATGTATGTAATGTAATGTAATGTAATGTAATGTAATGTAATGTAATGTAATGTAATGTAATGTAATGTAATGTAATGTAATGTAATGTATGCATGCATGCATGTATGTATGTATGTATATGCATACACATAATTTGTCATTGTTCTAATTCCGATCGGCCAGCCAGCAGATACTGAATGTCATAAAGCTATATTAAGACAATACGGTGATGTTCCAATGGATGTTACAGTATGATAGGCTACAGAGAATGTACATGCAGCATATGACATGTGTTTTTTGGCATTTTGATAATATAGATACATGGTCCGTATACACATACCATGTTTTAATATATCTATATATATACAGTTATTCCCACGGGCGCATCCAAGTGCGTAAGCTGGCAATGCCTATATTACAACTCAGTTATTACAATATTATGTTATAAATATATATATATATATGGAATATCACCACTTACATATGGCTTATATCCTATCAAGTTGGCTAACCCTACTTATCAAAACCCATTGTATTCCCATAAGGAATGACAATGCCACCCAAGTTGGTTACAGACTCTATCTATCTATAGATAGATAGATAGATAGATAGATAAATAGATAGATAGATAGATAGATGATCCCATTAATCCTGTTTTCCCGCAAGGATTCAACATTATAATCATCCTGGAGTAGATAGCATACGGCTTTTTCAAAGATGTGTCAATTTTAGTGCGTTTTTTTTTTTAACCTCCATATTCTATAAGGGTATGAGTCAAAATTGGGCACCCCAATACCTAGATGGTTAATACTAAACATAGACTAAGCCATCGGCGGTCCCCATGGGTCTTAGATTTGGCCTATTCCCAGATCAGGGATCTTCCCATTTTCTATTATAATGATATCCGTATTCTAAATATCCATATGATCTCATAATTATACAATGATCCTATAGATTCATAGGCATTCTGTCCAGGATGACTATCAACAATCACCCTATTTCCCCATGATACCTACTACGCACTTAAGCAAGAACATGTCAAACATGTCCATATCCTATCCAGGAAACACAAAAAACAATCATATACATCATATCCCCTTTTATGTCCAATAAATAATACACATGGGGGTTCCCTAAAATACGGGTATCTTCAAATCATCAATTTTAGGAGAATTTTTTCGGTTGTAAATCATTTTGGGTGCCACCATTTATGAGAATTTTCCCCACATAAGTCACCATTTATGAGAATTTTCCATTGTAAATCATTGTAAATCATTTAGGAGAATTTTCCCCACATAAGTCACCATGAATCCCTGAATCTTCCAACCATATCCCATTTCGCAGGAAGCCGCCGAGCAGGCTGCACAGGAGGCCCAGGCCCTGGCAGCCTTCGCGCAGCAGCGGGCGGTGGAGTCGGGAACCCCGGGAAGCCCGAGCCATGGCGATGGGGGCTTGCCATGTGTGAAACCACCCGGAAAACTGTGGGAAAACTATGGAAAAATATGGGAGAACACATGGAAGCTGTGGGAAAGCTATGGGAAAGAATCGGGAAAAAACAATTATACTGAAACTGTGGGACAAATACAGGGGAAGTATGGGATGATTGATGGGAAATGCATGGGATAGTGATGAGAAACAATTGATAAGTGGGAATGCTATGGGACAAACATGAATAGAATATGGGGGGTCTTGGAAATCATGGGGTAATTATTGGACATGATGGGATACGGGCAATCATGCGATAACGGCGAGAACAAATAAATATGATATTATATATATATATATATTTATATTTACATATATTTATGAAAAACATGCGAGATATGGGAAACTTTTAGTATTATTTGGAACATATGAAATGACTATCGGACACTCATAGACACATATTGCTGAAAAACACATGGAACATATGGGATAAGTAATAATAATTACAATCTCCAGTTGAAGTGTATTACCGGGTAAACACATGGGACTCACCCTCTGGTTATTTAACATAGCTACGGAAAACCACCATTTTGGAAAGGTAAACCATCATGTTTATCATCTATTTCATTTTTTCTATGGGTCATGTCATCTATACCATAGCAACCTGTGAAATAACCAAAGAGTACTTCTTTACTACGTGGGAAAGCCAAAGACCATGGTCTCTTGACCCACCGCTTTAGGGCTGAGAAGCAGATGAACGAAGCCACCGTCACAGCACACTTCCAGGCTGGGGAGCGTGTCACAGCAAGCGTGGCCTATGGATATTTCTAAGAAACATGTGGATTTCATATGATTTCACCAACAAACATGTTGATTTCATGGGATTTAATTGATGTTCAAACCCGGCTACCTGAGAAATCCTCAAAGTAAATGGAGGTTTATAGCTGGGAAAAAGCATCCATACATCATGGATTTTCCATTGCCGTGGTTGATTTTTGGAAGCTAGCAGGAACGAAAAGTGTCCCATGCGCTTCATGAGCTCACCATTATCACCATCTCCCCGTCCCACGAATAATAGCCCCCCCCTTAAGCATGCTTTAAGATCCATGCATTATCCCACTGTATCTATCTATCTACCTATCTATCTATCCATCTATCTATCTATCTATCTTTCTTTCTTTCTTTCTTTCTTTCTATTTATATATATATATATATTTGCATATATATATATATATAAATATAAGCATCCCACATATATATATATATACACAGTAAATATACACACATTACTTATTTATGTTAAGATCCAGTTTAACTGGTCTACCATCCCAAAGCCCCACAACCCGGCTACCCACCTGCAGGTCCTTGCGAAGCTTTCGCGTGTGCAAGCAGCCTACGCGAGCCTGGAAGATCGGCTGAGGCTACAGGAGGAGGTTCGCGCATCGAAAACATCCGGGAATTTGATGGGGAAGCCGTCAAGGTCCCTGAAAAAAGGGCGAAATCATATGAGGTATTCATATGTGCTAAGCAGATGTTGATTTGTTTCCATGGGAAATCGATCAATGGTAAGAAAAGGTGAGGTAATTATTGACTGACTATTGAAGTGGCGAGGAGCGGTTCGGAGCCATGTTAGCGATCGAGAATGGGGTGAGACAAATCAGACAAATGTCATAAACACAGGTAATGTGGGGCGAATCCATAAACAATGGGCTTTTGGATTGTAAAGATGTGGAGCATTGTCCAGTGCGACATGGGGAATCTTACGAGCATTGCTCAACTCAAGGAGTTGGGTGGTGAGCTCCAAGTCATCAATGCTCCTGGTTAAACGAGGTAGCCGAAACTACAAGCAGAAAGCAGAAGCGATTTTACTTGCCCTTGCATACACAAGAAAGTTTGTAACGCACTGATTGAAAAGTATTGTTGGGATGAGAATTCGGAAATGTAAAGCCACCAGCCATCTCCAGATTTAAGTCCAGCGTGCCAAATGAGGTTTCACCCAGTACCGCTATTCATCCTTTCTGACTGTCTCCCTGGTAAGCTGCAATCAGCTGAGTTTCCCAGGTTTCACACCAGTTCAAAATTTGATACAGGATGATATGTATATATATATACTGTGTGTTATGAAAACGGTTGGCTGATGACGGGGGGTTACGGCCTGCAGTATACCAACAAACATTTTGTATATTATCATAAATCCATGATGGTAATCCTCTTCAACCAAGCATTGGAATGAATTTCCCAACTTGTTTGTGACACTTCTCATATGTTGGTCACGAAATGGATTCTATACTGTACCCATATTGGAAGATGATCATACCCTCACCAATACGGATTACTATGTGTGATTATACCCCGGTAGAAGGACTCTTACTGTGGGATGAATGACCACGGCAACGACCTGACACAGGTGACCGCGTCTGCTGAAAAGCGTGCGAAGGAAGCTGAGGAGTGCTGGAATGTACTCCAGTTGTTGAACTGGGATGTACCTAAAAAATATCTTAAAATGGAGAATCAGCACAAGAATGGGATGTACTGTTGTTATGTAATACATAACAGTACAGTTCCTACTTGACTTGTTTCATCAACCTTGGCTAGTTTAATCCTTTAACCTATAGGAAGATCATGGAATATCTACTAACCAGCCATGATCAATGGGAATTTCAAGATCCTAAAATGGAGGTACTCTACCATAGTTTTGGCCATATTTTGGGGGGATATTCTCTTACATAGTCCTTATATAGGCCAAACATATATGCTAGGTACCTCCAATAAATCGGTTCCTGAAATGGCCATTGAATTTGTAATTAATCCATTTGTGGGATAATTTTCGAACAGGAACCATCCCATTGATATGATGTTCTTTTTTTGCAGGTCTGTTTGATTGTCTGCGGCTGCGAGGAGCGCGAGGAGCAGCTCTGTTTGTTGGTCTCAGCCAAGGCCTTGGCGCGACAGGCGGGAGATCATCAGTCTTGGGACCAAGGACCAAACGGGCAAGGTCTGAAAAGATACCATTTATAGTGGATTTTCCCATTGAAAATGGTGATTTTCCATAGTTATGTTAGTTTACCAGAGGGTACCCTATAAAATCCCTATGGATCTATGGTTATTTACCATGTGATTTAACCTGATTTAACCATATAAACATGGTGATTTAGTATGAATTAGTGGGACTTACTCAATTAATTTTCAAACGCTGTTAGTGGCTAGCTGGAAAACCACCTCAAATTCTATAAATGGAGGATTTCCCAGAAAGCCACGTTTGATTACTGGGGTACCACTTGATGGCTTTTAGTTGGGAATGCCACAGATAGAATGCATATCTATGCGTGTCAGCATATCTTAGAATTCTTTGACCTTCCCCAGTCTCTTCAGACACCATCTCAAGCTTGCTGTAGTAGTACTGGTATAGAGAGATTCAACAGCCTTGTGGCTTGATTTAGCAGGATACCCGAGGGCCATTGGGAATCATTTTTTGTGAACTGGGAATCCCATTCTTAACCAACCAGGGCCATAGCTCCCAGATACAGTACGCAGTGCACAGAAGAAAGCGTCAATTGCAGTTGCAAGGGCCAAGCAAGTTGTGTACCACGTGCATGCCCATATGGTACGGTTAGCGCAGCTGTCTATCACCACATCGACAGCAGCCCCAGCACCAACCTACAGGCTGCCTGACACGATGATTCTGGAACTGCGGCAGATAGCAGAGCGAGCCAACTCAGCTGCACCAGACAATTTGAGGTTTCAAAAATGGCTGAAAATCCTTGAATGGATGAGAAATTGAGGACCCAGCTGCGGCGCCTCGATGGCTAAGCTGGTATGAGCTACTGGTATCTTTTCAGATTCATTCAGGTGAGTGGGGGCCGGAAAGCACATCCTGCCACAACACGTGGCGAATGCACCCACGGTTGCAGGAGTACAATGGGAAACAGATGCTGCGCTCTTGGGCAGCGTACCTGTTGAACATCATTCGAATCAGCCACCCCAACTACAAGCCAGTGGATGGAAGACCATCCAACCCGAGGTTTCATTGCTGGACGATGGGCATCCTTTGTCGACTTTCTGATCCCTCCGCAGATGCCATCCGACTGTGGCTTGATGCTACTCTAGGTGAGGCGCGAATTACCAAAATGTCCACACTGCATCAGAGCGGCCCGGCGGAAGGGGTGCAGCCGATCAGAAAGGCCACCAGCACCGAACAAGGACTCCATCGTTTCTGGCATCGCCAGAGGTAGCCACTGGCCAATTTCCTTTTCACAACTAACAGTCTGCAACCGCCAACTGTTAGTGACCGGCGACAAAAGGCGCGACAAAAGGGGTTTTGAAGACGGCTCAATTGATGGCCATTGTTAGTACGGAATGACATAGACTTATATAGATGACACATTTTTATCGAACGTATACAGTATTCCATATAGTTATAAATATATATATATATAGATATAAATGGAATTGATGCAAACAACAAAACTCGACCACGGTAAATGGTAGATGCTTGGAAACTGCCTCGCAAAAAGCATCCCATACATCCTCATAAACAGTGGGCCATAGGCCACATATCAGCCACTAACCACATGGCTCACAGGAACAAACAGCGATGGGATTCCTCCAAACACTTTGCTGTTTTTCGTCCGGCAGGTGCGACAACGAGATCGAATGGCTCAAACCTTGTTGGTGTGCGAGCAAAATGATGAGGAACAGTGGAGGCCGATGCTGTGTGGAATAGGTTCATGTCAGGTTTTGGCGGTTTCAATGTGTGAGATCCATGTTTGACACTCGTGGTATGGAGATAAAAAAGAGGATCCCAGGCTTCATGGGGATTCAACACTGAGCTGTTTGTTCAAAAGTTGCAACGTCATTTCCTGTTTGTTCAATAGAGATTCACATCATGGATGATGATAACCCTCCATATATCAGGCGCAAATAGTATTGTGATGTATTATAATGTACCATCTATTCCGTATGATCATCAACCAAGCATGGCTTTTGAACAGCTCTCACGTGTCCACAAACACCGCCCTTAGCCGTAAAGCCATGGTGATTTTGCACCCACAACTTGGGATACTGTATGAGTATTGGGTAAACCAAACGATGGTGAGTCAGAAATCCACAAAGAATCACAATAACTATGGTTATTTAATGTTATTGAGTTACTTAAATCCACAATAATCCACAACTTGGGATACTGCTGGTAGCTTCACCAGGTTCGCGGTGGACGGCCAACCCGCGCATCTCCAGTGGATGGACGGCGAACCCGCGCATCTCCAGTGCCTCTTTTCAAGTTGCGGTGAAACAGTGGCAAGAAACGTGTAGAAAAATCACTAAAAGAGCAGGTTAATAACCAGCCATAATTGCAATATATATATATATATACATAGATATAAATATGTATGTATGTATATGTTTTATGAATATATATATATATATATGTGTAATATGGTTATATATATATATATATATATTTGTTTATTGATGTCTGTAAGTTGATATGTATGTAACTATAAGGTTACAGCAAGTAATTATTTAAACAGTGTGTATATATATATATAGACACCGGTGGGACAAAAGTTGCGCTTGTTGAGCTTCCCACAGTGAACATGTTTGGTTTCTTCTTCTGCACACCCTTTCCCCGTAGAATCCTAGCATGGAGCTTTGTCGTACCCCGGTCGCATTTCCACCCTCCAAAAGCTTTAAAATCTTATATATATATAATACATTTAAAAGAGGGTAATAATTGACCAACCACACCTGCCACACAAAACGGACTTGAAAATGTGATCCGCAGTTGACCGAGATGGATGTTTTGTAAAGTTTTCAAGAAACATAAACTTTGTTCCTCCTTAAGTATATACATGTATATATATATATATACATATATATATAAATATTGTGTGCAGAAAACCATTTTTGAGATAATATAGTAACATTGATTACTGAGAATTACAGGTATATATATAATATACATGTATATGAAAAAACAAATTACCATTCTGTACCAACAATGCGATGTGGGCTTGTGTATGTATCTATATTATTATATTTATATGGAGACATTGCCCAGCGATCATGGGGATATTAAGCAGCAGTCCTGGTGATAGATGGGGAGGGGTTAAATCATCGACCCGATCACTTGAGCCTCCAAGGAGCTAACAACATAGTGAGACAGGAAGCCCGCAAAAAAACAAGCTAGCCTTGAGGCCGCATACAACAAGAAGCTACATATGTTTTTGTTTTTTCTATTTTGTAGGTCAATTTTGAATGGCTCACAGTACCCATGTTCTTGATGAGTGCTCATTTAATGCGAAATTTCGATCTTCAATCGCTAAGTCATCTACAAGCAGGAACTGTTCAATTGCCAGGGGGAATGATCATAGAGCAATCCTAGCTGCGAAGGCGGCAAGGTGGCAAGCCTGATCTCCTGGAAAGTGAAGCCATTGGTTGATCCATAGAGGGGTAGCCGGGTAGATCCAATAACTGATGAGATTCAACAGTCAGGATTTGTATGGATGTGTAATATGTGTAGCTGGTAAGCCAAAAACCGATCGACCATCATGGAACATTCATATCCCATATGAGCCATTGAAAATACCTTGGTTGATTGGTTAATATAGGGACTTGTACCGCCTAATTCATAGGGGAGTGTGATAGCCCAAAGTAGGGAAACCTATCAACCAACTAGTACAATGGTCCTCGCGTGACGGTGCTAGGTGTGCTCCAGTGGCGTGAGTCAACAAAAAGCATGGTCCCATTTTAAACAAACCACCAAAGTCGATATATTTGGGTAAATTATAACATATAACATCGTATAGGGAATCGCGCCTTTGTTCATGTTATAGTGAACTAATATATACTTTACCCCGAGATATTTGTCTATATAAAGATAACCTCTGGTAATCAAACATGAAAGTGGTACATGCCTCTTTTATTGGATGATTCTCCCGTTGAAACCTTCCAGTCAGTTTCGGGATTTGGAATTTTCCAGTTGCTGCCGTGGATCATGTCGCAAGGTCCAGCGTGCATGGAGATATGGTCACGTTGGCTGCGCAGTACTTGGCAGATTCCAGGTGTGTTGGGTCCGGGCAGAAAAAGTCAGTATCCACGCAGGAGATACGGAGATACCCAATGAAATGTTCATACCACTTTTTTTTGTGATTTGCCGCATGTTTTCTCCCGGCCATTTCATGTAGAGAATCGTGATCAACCAGGAGACTTAGCCTTTTGGAACACAGTATATATAATTATTGACGCACCATACATGTGTATATATATATATTTAATATATATATATATGTTTATGTGTATATATATATATACATATAATATATATATATTTAAATAGACATCATAAACCCGTATACATGTACATGGATATACATAATGTGTATATATACACAATTGTCTTGCCCATCATATTTTACACTGTAGGGCTTTCTTCAGTCGTCTCACTTGCCAGGGACGATGAAGACCCACAGGCCGGACAGTTTTTCGTGCAAGTTTGTGGCGCGATGTGGTGGCAATTCAACGCTCGCAAGGGATGGTTTGCCCACAAAGAGTAATTCTGTTAAGAGATCATACCTGAAATGTCCATGTGATATCCCATAGGATCCATGTATGGTATATATGCTAACATTGGGGGTATATTGATGGTAAATTTTACCATATATAGCATACATGGATCCTATGGGTATGAACAAAAGTGTCCATGGTTATGCTATGTTCTGCTGCAGTTTTCGGATGTTTTTTGGCGGAAACTCCTTCGCTTCTTCGGCTCCGCGCAGGTGGGATTGGTGAACCTCCGCACCTTAACGGAAGTGCAGGACGAAGCCCAGGGGATCCACATGTCACATGGCTTGTGCTTAGTGAATGGTGTGAGACCCAAAATGTTTGTGAATGTTTCGTACTTAGTGTTAGTGAATGTTTTCACATGATAATTGTGAACATCTTCATGATTGGTCAGTCCCATTCAAAAACTAAGCACACAGATTTTTTTTAGACAAACCCCATTGCGCTAAGATTGGCCACGCTCTTTTTCACCGCAAGGAGTTTGTGAACGCAACAGCCGCGCACCCAGAGAGACAGCCGGCTCCCCTTGGTTGCTGGTTGAATCTTGCTGGTTATACAGCTGTATGAATGTCTTAGTTTTGGTTTGTAAAGGAGTTTGTATCTTGCTGTAATACTCTACGTGTTTTTCAAATCAGCATAATTACAGCCTTTCTATTTTTTTCCACGGATTTGTTTGATTCTGTCCCCTTTTTACCTTGCCTGAGTCTTTATTTATTACTACTGACCATTCGCCAGTTGCCAAACTTTCAACCCAAGACCCACCTCAGACGTTGTTTCCTGAGACTCCGGCATATTTATGCATATTTGCTATCTGGTTGTTAGGAGGGAACTGGTCGGAGCTATAGATAGGTACATCCATATTCCCTATTAAATGGGGAGCCAAGGAACTACTAGAAATTCCGAACTGCATGATAGACAAACAGGTTGTGATGTTCTCTTTCTCTTCCTCTCTCTATCCCTCGAGCTGCGGGAAACGCTAATTAATGACTACTTGTACAAGTGACTTCTCACACTGGACTGAATTTAAGCAGCACCTTGACAACTTTGGTGTCACCTTCCCATGGTGTCCTGCTGCTGTTTTCTCCCAAGCTGGGACAATTGGGATTCGCTGCAGAGATCCACGAAGGCCAGGGGACTGCCAGCAAAAAATGTATGGAAGAATCCCATCCTCTCACATGATACAGCCCCATTCAATGGTCCCAGACAAAAAAAGTGTATTTATCCCCTACATCCACCATGGTTTCTTTGGGGTATTGAATACGAGTGGGTGAAGGGATTATTTACCTACAATGTCGGGCCCCCGTCTTCGGTAGCTAAGTTGGTGAACTCCAAAAAGTCACTCTGGTTCATAACACGCAAAAAACTATAGTATGTGAACAGAACTTCAGTATTCATGGGGTTATATACCAACTTAATTATAACATATTATAACAATAACACGCACATAACTATCTAGATCTGGGTAAATTATAACGACCTCACTGCGACCTCGCTGGAATCATGGTTAGTAGGGGAATCATCCCCAAATGGCCGAACTATTCAGGTTAGCGAATTATTATAATTTACCCAGATAGATCTATTTATAGTATTAATATGTATGAATGTGTTTTTTCATCAACCGACATGTCACCTTTGGGGGCCGTTATGTGCCAGGCCATGGCGGAAGAGTCCAGTGCCCTGAGGAGGGGCCCCCAAGGGTAGCGACGATCTGTGAACTACGGTGGTTGCGAAATCCTGCAGTTGATGGTGAACATCCCAGTATTTATAGGGTTTCAACCATCCGGTTGGTGGTGCAGGATTGCGCAGATTTCAATCTGATCGCTTTGGGGATGGAACTTGGGTCCAGGATGGTGCCGTGATCAATCAACAGAAACTGAGGAGATTTTAGTGCCAAAAAGGGATTCAACATCAGGTGGATTAACATTCATAGCCATGTGGGCCGGGCACCTAAATTTGCCGTGTTGCTGTGACAACCGGTGTACCAAAGGGTCTTAGTCAATAGCCATTTTTGGGCATCCAAATATTCTTGGACTGACCTGAACTGAGAAACTGTTTGCCTCATTCTCAACTAAAGAAGAAACACAATAAAAACGAGGCATGAGTGAATGATGATAAGATGATAAGGTATTTTTCCTGTATGGTAGAATTAGCAAGAAAACAAGAATAGATAGAGTATGGAATAATGTTCAAAAGAAGGTCTATAGTATATAGTATATAAGGGGGTTGTATCGACCTGAAGAGAGAGTATTATCAGATTGAACTAAAGAATTAAGAAAGAACTGAAAGAGTGACTGTTCAATCAAATGCTTGAGTCAATAAAGAGGAGTTGTATAAAAACATGATGATGTTCGTGTAAAGGAAACTATCGTTGCACATGTTCGAATGAGAAAATAGAAAATAAAGTAAGAACATGACTGGAAACGACAAGAAAATGATTTATGTCATGAGCGAATAAGCGTATATCTAAAATAAAAGATATCACAATGAACGGATCTCAAGGGGATAAAGAATTAAGAAAAATATGTTGATATTAAGAATTCATTGATATGTACTTTCCAAAAGGATAAATTTCAAGAAAAACGACTTTGATAGATATGAATAAAATAATTGTCAGCATTAAAATGTTGAAGAAAAACATGATATTAAAGCTGAGAGAATAATATGGCTTCGAGCGTGATAAACCGGTGAGGTGTTTTAGTATGTCTATTTTCCGCACACGATGATTTCCATGATGCACTGAGGAAGAATTCTTCTCATCTCTCAACCCCCTTCAACTTTCGCGCAATATTACAGGTTCCGTGTACACTCGCGCCCTCATAACTGTTTCCACTCGTTTTCCTAATACGCAAGATTTCCAAGAGAATCAATGATCCTGCTTTTGGAGGTCGAACCAATTTTGGCCCCGGCCATATCTATTTTATTGTATGGTAATGATCTGTGCTCCATGGAAGGCTGGGATGTACACCCTGTGACCTAACCAGAGAGGTTGACGTGCTAACCACCAAGAACCAGAAATGAATAGCAAGAAATCAACAGAGAAGCGTGTGTCAGGAAGTTCATGGAAATTCTAGCACCTGTGAATTGTGAAGGCTCTACTCTGAGGGAAAGAACACAGGTGTATCATGGTGTATCCCTATTGTGGTGAGATTTTGCTAAGAGCTGTGAATTGTCCCGTGGTCCACCCCAGTGGCCCCACAGGTCAAGCAGCGAGAAGCCTTCGCCATTTCCCAAGCGGCCACGTGTGTCCTTCAGCACAGTTTCTTGGTGCCGAATCCTACATCATGAGTCAGGATCCATCTTTGATCTATGATTATCTATGTATATATGGCAACTATATAAATATAATTAACTAAATATATATATATTATATTTTACAAGTAAACAATTATACAATTAATACGATTATACGTATAATATACTTTGCATCTATAACTTAAATATTCTGTTGTACCTGAGTTGTACCTCAGTAGTGTCGTAGTTTTTTTTTGTTTCTTTCGATCAGCTTACCTGAGTCCCTGGGGTCCCATCACCAGCAAGGTGGGTGTGCGAACCTTCAACGGAGAGAATGATCCCATGGCTCTTTCGGGTCCCAAGGAGCGAGTGCCTCGTTGCCTCGTTTCTTGCGAAATGTTTGCCGTGTACCATATCGGAAGTGGACATGTGATGAACTCGTCACTAAATGAAGAAAACTTAAACATATAAAATTATATACCTTTTGGCCACTATACAAGAATATTCTGATGCAAGTGAGGGATATCTTAATTTGTAGATGTACGTTGCAGAATAGAGTATTTCGTCAATACCTATGGACGCAGCTCAAAATCTAAGGTCCCGATCCATACCCCCGACGCACAAGCGATCCATACCCCTGATCCACAACCCGGATCCATACCTGTTCGCAGAGATCGAATTCATTTGAGATCATTTGCGTAACTGTACTCCTTCGTTCCATACGTATATGTCCAGATCACCGCGTAGCGATCCATACCTGCTTTCTGAGTCATAGCCGTCATAGCCATATAGATAAGACAATTTCCACTGAAAATTCCAGTTGAGGTTGATACCTCCATGATAACCCGTTAGGACCCCATTCTTTCCCAATTGTGAATACCATCTACCCTGTAGTTCTCTCCCCAACAAATGGGGCCCTTATTCAAAGAAGTTGCCATTTTTTAACGATGTCAGTCAGAAATTTGATAGACAGAGGTCTACCTGACTGACGTGAACTAAATTGTGAAAATCCAACAGACTGCAAACACTACGTTTTTTTTTCAACAACCCGTTCTTCTCAAAAAAACAACTAGTTCTTTTTGACCTACTTTTTGAGGGTCTTTCAGGGTCTACATATCGATTATAGGTTCTACCATTTCAAAAACCATGAGGTTTTGCCCATGATTACCCATCTACCATAGTAAAACCCATAGTAAAACCCATGGTTTCTACCTCTACCATAGGAAAAACCATAGTAAAACCCATGGGTTCTACCTGCATTGGTTTATTGCCATGGTGCCATGAGGCCCTGTCGCCCATCTCCGATCCCGCGGGCGCGGCGCATGCGCATGTGGAATCGGACTCCGGCGAAGTCACGGCCAATGTGGAGAGCTTGTGCCTGGCTGTGGAGCTGGGGATAACCTTCTGGTAAACTAACTAACCCATTTATAGTGGAGTTGGGGTATTTTATTCCCAGACAAATCCATGTAGGGTAGAGTCCGGGTAGAGCATCATGACGGTTACTTGAGCATGTAATATAAGGATATATACCCTCTGGTAAACTAACTATGGAAAATCACCATTTTGGATGGGTAAATCCACTATTTCTATGGCCACTAACTATGGAAAATCACCATGTTTCATGGGTAAATCAACTATTTCGACTGGACCATGTTCAATAGCAAACTGTAAACGTTTACCAGAGGGAAGTCTGGGGAACCTCGGTACAAAATCATGCTCTAATGACTAACAGACCATACGCTCTAATTGAACAACATATAAATCAATTATAGATATACTTAACAGTCCAGCTAAAGAAACAAGATTTCAGGACATCTAAGTAATGGGTGGTTGTCATGTGTTTATTCCGTGTGAAGTTGGCCAAGACGTCTTCATGTTATTGTTGGATTTGTCCTTCAATTTAACAGAGGCATGGTGGAACCGAAAAAGGCTTTGGCCAGCGAAGTGTATAGGTATGTGAATATATTTATATATACACAATACAATACTACATAGACATATATATCATATAATTCATATATATATATACATATCTTTAAATGGTCAGAAGTGGGGGGGGCCGAGACTTCTGATGTGCATATTACATCATGTCTGGAAATGAGGGATTGAACCCCTCCGCATGAAAATGGTCATGAAACAGTAAGCAACTTGGATTTGGGGTACACTATCTTCAGACAAGCCCCATGTATCATTAATTATATAGTTTATTTCCCAAAATATCAATGACAATGACTAATATATATTTATAGTATCTGTTTAAGCCACAAAATCAATGTCTATCATGTAAACAATGATATGTGTCCGTTTACGGCCCGATGGATCCAGCATTAGTGTCCCTTCGAGAAGGAAATATCTGGATCCATAGGGCACAATGAACATCATTTATGAACCACTATCAATGCTTGTCAATGACAATTATTTAAAAAATGTATGTAAAGTAACTTAAATATAGTTTGATCTATCAATGAATTTTAATGAACATCAGTGAATGTGATGGATGCATCCAATGATTACTTGTGGTTGTTTTGCTGAAATGTCGGAACCCAATATCTAGTAACATCGTTCATCTATGAGACATTCTGACATAAAGAACCAATACAGAATATCATTTGAGTATTGGAATATCATATTATCTAAGATGAATATCATCTGTGAATGCATCTTTGTCATCCAATAGAATCTAGGCGATTCTAATTAAATGGTGGATGATTTTTATAGATGAGTCATTTATATAACAATACCATCACCATCAATCATCTATATTTCAGATTACAATTTGGATTCTAGATACAATCCGCAGAATTCTACAGGGCTTGGTAAATATCAAGTTTGGGGATGTTCGAGATAGCCTCTGGTAAACGTTTGCGTTTAACAATGGGACATCACCATTTTACTAGGTAAATCAACCATTTCTATAGCCATTTTCACTAGCTATGTCAGTTACCAGAGGGTATCCATATCATCTACGAACCAGGTCACGCTTGGTGCTGGAGGATGAGTTGGACGCGAGGTTGGACACCGAAAATGGGCGGTTTCGGATGCGGTTTTTCCGGGCATGGCTATTGAACTACTAAAAAGGCAGGATCCTGGCAACCAAAATGGTGATTTAACATGATTTAACTGGTTATATATGCAAGAAAATGCGATTTAACATTATCTAAGTGGTTACGTTAATTGGAATATAATGGAGTTATGATGGGAATAGTTGGGCAACTATACCATGAAATGATGACTCTTTTACCAACAGACTTTGGGGGACCATCCAAAATGGGGATATACTGTTTATACAACCAATGATTATAACAATTTTTGATTGTTTCAATGATTGCTTAGAATCCCTGAAAGGAACATAAATTGTGATCATGCCATGGCTGAAAACTCGGGTGTTTTTCAGGATAACCAACCAAACATGAGGGGTTGTCTACACAAAATGGATATCAATGGATATCATTACAGCTGGCTGGTGGTTTCAAAGATGTTTAATCTCCATATTTTGGAAAGACCCATCGCTGTAACTCCAGTGCCAGGCCATTGAAAAGTGAGCCTGTCACTGAACTCCCGAAGGTTCGTCAACAAGCTTCCAACATGTTCATTTTGACATGTCATTCACGGTGTTTGGTTGGTTGTAAAATGTTGTAACATGCCTACCTAACCGCATTGTTGACCATATTTTTGAGATCGATGGGTGATAGCCACATTGTATCTGGATTCTAGTCCAGTTGCTAGGTTTGTTGCCTACAGCCTACATAAAGTATATGTGCAAACACATGTAGTTAACTGTTATGTTTTGTTTCTTTTCCGCAATAATACTCTCAATAAAAAACACATAATACGTGATACATCGTACATGATATATGATACAGAATGCATCATGCATCATACATACTTTATATATATATACACATACAGTGTGAATATATATATATATATATTCAACATAAGTATGTGTATACCCATTGTCTCTTATTTGCGAACCCTAGTTCGCTGTCCGCAAAAGGCTGCAGGTTTGTTTGCGGTCAAAGCACTCTTCTGGGATACCACTGTTGCATTACATATACATTTGATGTGTAATTATCATACGGTATTTTAACATAAGCTATTGAACATGTCCAAAGTATAGATGATTTACCCTCGGGTAATCAAACATACGTAGCACCAAAACAATATCCCATTTATAGATGAATTTCCCATTAAGACTTTCATTTATAGATGCTTGTCCATTGCCACCTTTTCATAACCCTCCTCCGGGTGGGAACATTCCGGTGATTTTCCGGGCCACCCTGCCAGGAGCAAACATGTCGACATCAATGAGTCACGAGAGCAGTTGGAGCGCGTCTTGTTGAAGCAAGCTTCACCCATGCGGACTCCCACAGCAGATCAGGTGCCGTCAGGGGCATCAGGGGATGTGTTGGACGTGTCCGTGTCCTCTTTTTGGGATGTGGAAGATCAGCAAACAAGCGTTTCTTGTGAGATAAATGATCAACAGATATCAATAGTTGGATGATGTGAAAAGCAAAGGGTATAGACACACCAACAGCTGTTTTTTTTTTCGCTCCCTACGTGGATTTCTTCCAGGAGACCTCGCCATTGCCTGAGAATTGGGACCTCTACAAGCAGTTCAAGTCCAGTAACTTCGCTGATTTGACGAACGAGAAAAGGGTTGGTTGCTCAAACCGTAGGTACCCTGTGGTAAATTGTTACATAAGTTGTTAGGGTTTGCGAACTGGAAGCCATGGCCCAATTCGAAAAAGAGGGATTTACCATGAATTTACCGCTAAAAGTTGTGATGTTTCCATGGCTATATTGAATTGCCAGAGAGTAAATGATGACACAAGGGGAAACAATGGTGATTGTTTACCTCTTTACTTAGCCAAATCTGGTATATCTGGGATCTTGGAAGCAACCCGGTAAAATATGGTAAACCAGTAAACCGGTAAACCGTGGATAATATATATATATATA
Source organism: Cladocopium goreaui (assembly GCA_947184155.2). Taxonomy (NCBI): domain Eukaryota; class Dinophyceae; order Suessiales; family Symbiodiniaceae; genus Cladocopium; species Cladocopium goreaui. The sequence continues at coordinate 175,741 of CAMXCT020000047.1, read as the reverse complement.
TATGTACATTGTATCTGTAGATATGTATGTGTATATGTATGTGTATATGTAGGTGTATATGTATGTGTATGTATATATATATATATATTGTTGAGTTGTTTGTTCATCAACAAGAATCGGGATATGATGAAGCCAAACATGAATTTGATATGATTTGGGTACTTAAGAAATGTTTGACGCATTGTTTGAACGATGATCGTGCCTATGCTCCTCATTATATATATATGTATATAGATATACGTATTTAATATAGTTGAAATGATGGTCCAAAAAGCTTCCATCTTTGAGATCTGACATGTTGAAGTTGATCTTATGAAGCCAGGACTTCGCATTCCGAATGCATCGAAGATGGCTACACGATGCTACGGGTATCCAAAAGTTTGCCCCATACCTATGTTAGATACGCAGAAATAGTGTTTACCTGAGGTTAGATGTGCCAGCCACTTGTTTGGGTCTATAGTGAACTAGTGAACTATAGTCTTGAAAGCACTTCTCCACCCGCACACCCGGGAATTCCATACCTACTTTGACAGCAAGACGACAGCAATTGACTAAGGTCAAGCCGCGCAAACCAAGGGTTCACCTGAGTTGGCGTCCACCAGTCTCTTGGGAAGAAGTTCATGTGGGGGGTACCCTCTGGTAATTTAATGTAGCTATGTAAAATGGCCCGTTTATAGGGACTTGTCCCATTAAAAATGGTGACCCCCATAGTTACGTTAGTTTTCCAGAGGGTATCAATTATGTCACATCATCATGTCATGGAAAATTAATTGGGCAGATGAACCAACGCACCGTCTTTTTCTGGGTATTGTGGACCTCAAGAAAGCTTAATGTCAATCCCTTTTATCAACCCCTGGGCTGTTTTAATCTTTAGTAGCAATTCATAACTGTTTGGGTGGTTCCCCCCTGGTTTTTAGTCAGCCAGGATGAAGAAAAAGTCCTGGTTCTGACACCACTGAGCTTTCACAATTTTATTGGAAATCCCATGTTTGATCGCCACATCACTTAAACCATGTTAAACCATGTTAAATTCAGTTGGCTAAAATATGTGTGCGTGTATGGTTCAATTCAATCCCATGGTGGTAAACCCTTTAAATTGTGTTGGTCTACTCTCATCTAATAACACCTTTTTATCATTAGTGGCTGGAATAACCAGTGAAATGCACAATGTCATTCATACAACTCCCATTTGTTCACGATTCAATCGCTTGTGTTTCCCTATCTTTTCACAGTGAAGATCGCATTGTAAACACTTCAATGGATTTGTCCAAACATACAAAATCACTAAATTGTATGGTGTTCACATAGTGTTTCCCCGGCAAAGATGGCTACATACATATTTGGAGTATAGCCAACTTCTGGACAAATCCACATATCCCATTTTATATATCCCCATGATTGCTAGTTATTCCCCATAACATGATTGCTAGTTATATATTCCCTCTAATGTTGGTCAATCAATGTCAATAATAGCGCCAATTCTCTTCATATATCTCCTGGAAATGTTGGTGAAAATCCCATGGACCACTTAGATGGGCAATTTCCAACCATTTATCCAACTCCATGGGCTAAGCATTCACACATCACTTAAATATCCCGCAAAAAAAATGAAAGTATTAACATCAATGATTTTTCCTAAGTATGTGGTGATGAAATATTTTTTTCTTATGAGATATCCCGAATTTTCCTAAGAATGTGGTAACTTTTGCACATTTTCGCCGCTATAGCAATTTCGCCAGGTCGCCGCGTGAGCCCCCGCGTCGCGCCAAGCCGGGGCCCCTTGCGGCCGCGCGCCTCCAAGTGTTCACCGCGGCGCTCCCCGGATACGGTGGACATGAGTGGAGTGGTGAGGCCTGGAACAGCACCGAAGCGCTGGGAAACAGCTGGGAAAATCCACCGGAAACTTTTCCGGTTTTAGGCATCGGTTGGAGGTTTCCGGCAGATGTGCCGGCTGATTTTCTTGAATTGAAAATGCCACTGCAAGTTGATGATTATATGATGTCAAAAACAAGTTTGACACCCCCCAAGTGAAATGTTTGTTGGTTATAGCATGGCCCATGAACACTGTTATGTGTAGATCGTATAGTTATATTCCCCCATAAATCCAAACGTTATCCGAGGCAAATAAACCAACTTACCCATTGTTCGGGAGCCTCACCTTGTAATTATGCAGGAACCGGTATACCAAATATCTCATGGGATGGGATAAGGGATGATAGTTGATGGGGGCATTCTTTAAGGCTCAACTCTGAGCAGTGGCTGTGTAGGGGACACCCTGTTGCCTGGGTACGGATATACAGCAACCTCTTAAGTCTTAGCTAAGATAGATCGTAGCAAATCTCCACAACAAAATACTGAGAACATATTTTAATATAGTGGGAGTGGCAATCAAACATATAAGAACATAGTTGATAGATGATGGTTGGTCGATGTTTTCTTGGACATAGTTTATCCTTGATAAATTGTGTAAAGTGTAAAGTATCAATTGAACCAGTCTGTTGTCAACCCCAGATTTTGTTAAAGCCCCAGTTTATTCGCGGCTTCTAATCTTAAGATTTGTTACACGGAACCCAGTTGACCCCACAAGTTATCTAGTCAGGGTCTATTAATCTGGCCTTGACCCCAGGCAACAAGGGTTTGTTTTGGCATTGTTTTAACCTTGGATGGGTTAACCCTAAGAAATGGGCGGTCAGAGTATTTTAGAGAGCTGGATATATTTAATATACGGTGGTTTCTTTTTTTATGGGGGATCACCAGAACCATGTGTTTCAATACTAAAGTGGTCGAATTTGGGGTGATTTGGTACCCGCATTGAAATGGAAGCTTCCATATGTGCATATATCATCATATATCCCAGTGGATCCAGCCGTGCTTCCTGAAGATACTAATGACCTCCCCAGTCATCATACCGCTATCATACTTCCTCAGACGGTACGGCTCGATCCGTAGGTTACATGTGTATATATATATATATTTACATATACACGGTAATTACCAACAACATCATTTTGTGGCCGAACCGAAACTATAGCGAAACACATCTGGAGCTCAATTGTCAAAAACGAGGCTTTAAGATTGCTCAATCATTTAAAAAGGATGGTAACTGTTTTAACAAATAAAACATGGAGAACTAACCAACACAGAGTCGAACATAATTTGACCAAAACATAGTCAAAGAATGGTGCTGAACTATCAACCATGAGGGTTTTGACTGCTCTAGATGCTAAAACATGTGGTTTATCTGGTTTAAGCAACAATATATGAAGTTCGCCAAACTGCTATTGGACATTGTGCTTTAACCATCATAAAATGGAAAACCACGTAAGTAAGACCCTATACTGGACTGGAGGTTATGAGAAATTAGACATTTTACCATCATGTTGCCATCATGTTGCCATCACTTTACCATGATTTCACCATGTTTTTACCATGATTGGACCAAGTTTTTTGGCACTTCTGGGTCTTCCGCGCCAGATCCATCCAGATGGGTCCCAGGGAGGACGGCCGCGACGAGTCCCTGGTGCCGGAGGGGCGCAAGTCCTTCGTGCCTCGGCCATTTCGGACGTGGGGATAGATCCGTAATGATATAGTAATAGTAATATTGGTGATAGTAATATGGAAGGTATAGTAATGTCATAAATATCATATTAATTGGGGTAAAGTAATGTATAGTAATCATCCATAATCATCCTATATTATTGGTTGATGTCGTAAATATAATTTTACGGAAGGTTTATGATTATATTGGATGTATATACAATATTAGCCAATTGCTTAATTGTTGCGTAACCAATGAGTAATGTCATTATGGCTGTAATGTCAATATGGCTACTTATATATATATATATTTATACGGTTCATTAATAAGTAATGTTGGTTGCCATTACTTGGATTGATTATATTTTAATCATTGCTCATTGAACCGAAATGATGAGTCATTAATATATAATATGGGTCATGTATGGTTGATAAATCTAAGTAAAAACTAAGGATCTTGTGATATATCAGCAAATAGGTAAGCAAAATGACCAATGAACACTGGTAATATATGGTTAATGCTGTAAATGAGTAGTACATCAATAATGCCCAAGTTCGGTGTATTAAACAACAAATGGGTCAGTAGTGAGGTAAAGCCAATGCCATAATATCCAAGTGTAAGGTGTATGATTTTGTAGTCGCCTATTTGAGTTGATTCATGATTGGTAATGGACGGCAGCACCTTCGGTGGCATTTGGGGCGTATCCACTTTTCCTCGGATATTGTCTATACCAACCACTTCGCAAATCGCAGTGAACATCCAAGTAGTTCTTTAATGGCTTCAAATCAAGTTGGTCCCCAAAAACAGTAGATTGAAGCTAAAGAGCCCCCAGTCTCTTCAGATTATTTCCTTTCATGTTGGAATGCTAGCATAGGATGTATTCCTGACGTGTCCTCATGAGGGTTAAGCATCAGCATGACCGCGAACTGTCAGACGGGGTCCTACATCCCGACAGACTCACTTTCCACTGCGGATAGTGATCATGATGTTTGTTGATCACGTGTGGGCTGAAGTCCATAAAAATCGTCAGTGATGCCAATAAAAAAATGCTAACTGTTGAGTAATTGGAAATAAGATCATGACATACTGATTTTTTAAGGTCAAATCCACCGGTGCATGATCAATTTCTCAGGGTGCCACAGCCATTTTAAGGGAATCTGTTTTCAGTCACACCAGAATATCCAGTATCATTAAACAGCATTAATCCTCATTATGCATTGATCAAGTCCCTATTTTTGATGGTTAAATGCCAGTTGCTCACCATTTTTCGATGTTTAATTTCCCAGTTTTACAACAAACATGACTTAAGTATTAAGCTGGTTATTGAATTTTAGATATACGGGAACAACATTTAAATATGTGCAGGGCGGGCCAGACCACGAGCCCCCGGAGGTAGTTTGAAACACCAGTTCCATCCGTACATTTAGATCAATGTATATCTCTATATAAACATTGGATTCCGTATGTTTAAATCGCCGGGCAGGCCAAGGAAAACCTTCCTGGAGGTTGTCTAACATAATAGAATCCGTATGTTTAAATGTAGTTAACGTATAATATATATATATATATACATGTATATTTATATATATTGGCTTATATATATAGTGTATATATATATACACATGTTTTAGACACACATATTATGGTTGTAAAGATATTTATATATATATATATACAAACATATGTTGATATCCAATTTTATCTCCTTCAACACCACCATGTTTGGTTCATCCTTCCCCATGTCTCTGTCCATTTCAAAGGCCACCTTTCAGAGCCTGGAGCCTGGCCCTGAGATCTATGCTGTGAAGCAGGTGCTTCACCGGGGCCTTCCGTTTTCGCTGGCGAAATTGGTGAAGACTTGCCGCACTTAATGTTTGGGTTTATGGGGGAAGTTAACTGGTATTAATGGGGAGAATTGTCGCTCAACAGTTTGCTATGGTGTAGATGGCTCATAGAGATAGGTGATGTTCATGATGATTAATACATTATTTTAATGGTATGGTTCCATAGCAGGTAATTTCACATTGCTATGGAAAACAGGAACACCATGTGTATATATATATATATATCAATAGATATATAGATATCAATGATATAGTCATCTATTTCTATGCGTAATTATCCACAGCTATGTTGAACTACCAGACGGTACAAGATAGTGCCCCAGTTCGGAATCCGTAAATGTAGGTTGACGATTGGTTTTACGCTATATAGATATATCGATAGTGTCTAATAGTTACCAGGGTTTTGAAGCCAACTTGCAGCTGGGGGGCACAACCACAAGGTGGTTTCCCCCCCAATTACAAGTTGTTTTATACCCCCTCATTGACTATACATCTATACTGTATGTGTATCATACCCAAGAGAAATTTTGAATTCTAAGCCCACTTAGCCAGCTATGGGGCATCACCTTGCATGTCAATTGTGTCGGTCGTGCGTTGTTTAACAGTAACATGTTTCTTGATGGATGTTGATGATGTCAGCTTCATGCTGGTGTTGTTAATCTTCCCCCTTTGAGAAAGTTGACCTTGATCTCAACCGCAGTTTTCCTAGTATTTTCCATATGTTATGTTCTTAACATGGGGAAACCCATTGAGGTCGATGATTTTCAGTTGGAACTTATCTATTGGACGATTTTGAGGTCACCACCCATTTTATGAAACCCACGTATCTCCCAAGTGTTCAATTTTGCCATACATGATAAATACTTGAAATCACCATGAAATCACTATTACCATCTGGCAATCAGCCATATGGCAATGGGAAATCATCCATCGATAGATGATTGCCGATTGCCCTTGATTTGCTGAGGAATCTACAGGGAATATGTTTTAATTTATGCTCGGTTCCTTAAGCAAATCCAAATGATTATCACCATGATATATATATATACATAGTCCCCTATTTAGTAAGCTAAGTGGGTTATCCCGTCTATAAATAGATTATAGGTACGTCAAAAAATAGAGTTATTAACCACTTACTAAGTGGAATGATCCTCTAAGCAATCTCCCTATATTTTCTCATTATCATCCATTTTTATCCATTAATATCACCTTGTTATCCCAGTAGTATCCAACTGTTATTTCATTGTTCATATATTTTCATATGTCCCATTTAGTAAGGTTTATATCTAACAGTAATATCAAGTAATATCCCATCTAAGTATAGATAATCTCTTAGATCCATAGATGTCATTGAGAAAATCCAGGCAATGCCCCCATATGTCTGTGGTTACGTCATGTAATATGTTTATATGTACATATGTTATCCATATATCTGGTTGGTTGTTTCAAAAATTGCTTTTTTTCCATATATGGGATAATCCTTCCCATTGACTAATATTTTTCAAGCTGGGTTGAAACCACCAACCAGTATATATATATATATATATGTGTGTGTGTGTCCCATTGTTATATCTATATCTCATTGCTATATATATATATATCCCATTGTTATATCTATATCCCATTGGGATATATATATAGATATAGATATAATTATATATATATATATAGATATAGATATAATTATATATATATCCCATTGTATATCCCATTGTTATTCCATTCTTCCATTATGGCATTTTCAGGCAGGACGACGCTTGCAAGAGCCGATGTTGAAGAGTCGAGCCATGCAGCGGCATCAGCATCATAGGCGCATGCCCGACGGACGGTGTATGTCGGGCACTGTGCTTTGAAGCCGGGGAGTTCATGGAAAATATATTGAATTCATCAGTTGATTATAGTGATAATACACTATTATAAAACTATGATTATCAATTATGATTATACACTATACACTATAATACACTATTATAACCATCTGAAATCAATGATGATATAATATGATATACAATTTACCTCTGGTAAATGTTTACGTAACTATGGAAAGATCCACCCATGTTTTAATGGTAAATCCACTATTTCGACTGGGCCATTTTCAATAGCTATGTTAGTTTACCAGAGGGTATTTGAATTGATCGGGAATTGAGGGGGTTTCACGGAATTTGCTGAGATTGGAGGGGATGTAACGGAAACCATTGGGATTAAATGGGGTCAAATATGATATATATATATATGATGAGAGCAACACGTATTCATGGTTTTCTGGATGGTGAAAGTTGAATTTAACTAGTGAACATAGGATCTTTATGGGATATCTATGGGAATCTTGGAGGGGATTACACGGATCCAAAAGTAGATGGCTCAACTCAAAAACCCAAATACCCATAAGATGGCACCGCGCGGTGAGGAAGAAAACGATGCTATTTTGGCTGGAACATAAAACGAGTTGCGCCATCTATGTGGCTTGTGTCAAAGATCCAATTGAGGAAAAAAAATCACCCCAAAATAGCGCATATTGGATGACCAACTTAGTTTAAAATGAAAAGGTATATGGCGCAACTGCCACTCCGGTAGATGGACATAAGGGTATTGTTAACTAAGTTTACTACATTTCCGATCATTTTTGCTTGTTTATACTGTAGATTACACATGTTTGTATTGTATATATATATATAATTATATATATATATTATATATATATATTTAATTCATTTTAATTCCACTATATTTTTTATCCAAAAAATGAGTTGCGCCATCTATGTCCCTTAAATCCCTTTCAAACGCCAGAAAAAAAAACCAATGGGTTCAAAAATGAATTGTGCCATCTATGTCCCTTAAATCACATTCAAATCTTTTAAAATTTCATTGCGATACCTTGAAAATGACCCGCTGAATGTTTTAAAACTCATTGTGGACAGAATTTACGGATAGAAATCTCATTTTTCAACATATTTTGACAAACATATTTCGAAAAAAAACTAAACATTCATTGCCAACCCCCCTCAGCCTGCTGAGCAAAACACATTTACAAAACAGAAGTGTGTCCTCATCATCAAGTCCTTTCCTGACTTGCGCCATCCATGCGCGTCCCAAACATGGCAGTTCAGCAGGCTGAGGGGGGTTGGCAGTGGCAAACGCATTTAGAAACAGGCTTTTGTCTCATCATCAAGCCCTTGCCTGACTTGCGCCATCTATGTGGTTTGGAATTGTTTGGAAACAGGCCCGATTTTGGGGGCATATTGCTGCTTCAGGAAAGGAGATTCGCCATCTATGTGGCATATTTTGGTTAGGTTGGTTTATGGATGTGGGGAGATATGAGGGAGTTGCGCCATCTATGTGGGCAGTCCCAGCCTGATTTTGGCGAATGAGTGGGAGTTGCGCCATCTATGTCCCAAAAAGGCAGCTTGATGTTGAGGAGAAAATATGGGTGCAAACCAGCGCAGCAGATTGCAATAAATAGATCATTTTTAGGGACATACATGGCGCAACTGACTTGTTTTGAATGGGAGTTGCGCCATCTATCCTCTGCATTTTGCCTTTGACATAGATGGCGCAACTCAAGAAATTGAGCCATCTACTTTTGGGGGTGAGTAACACAACCAACATAATCATAATCAAGAGCTGAAACACGCAATCCAATCCTCAGAACAAAAAATGCCCAATAGATCCAATACTAAACCAGTGCTTATTATTGGCGAATCTCTAATCTTTTTGGGGAATGAATTGTGCAAATAGAATAGAAATTGGTAAACATTGGTGTTTCTGAAACTCATTGCACGGTACCAGTGTTTTTTTTGTCCGGCTTGATCATGTGTTGGCTTTCCTTTGTAGTCTCAGTCATTTCAGTCATTTCCTACCTCTTTGTTGGGCATATTCCACTGCTGTTCATGGTACTTCCACTGTTTATTGGATACTTCTTGAGTATATGTTGAGGAGGGGTTGCTGAAGGTTTTGGCTCCATTGTTTGAACAAGACTGTTCAATGGCATGTAGTTTGTTGTGTTCAATTGCATTTTGTAGGCGGGTTCACCTTGACAAAGGATGGCAACCCCTCCACTCCACTCCAAATTCTTTGGTAAAAAGGAATGGATTTGTTATGTTTGGGGTCAAAATATAAGGGCAATATGATTGGCTGGTTGGTGATTTTTGTTTTAATGGTTAATGTTTTGGTTCCCATCACCAGCCAGTTGAGGGACGTATGTGTTTTTCCTGAGCGGTCGCAGGAGCGATTTGATGAGCTCAGCTGAGAGGTTTCGGGAGATGCAGGACCAGGTGGGATCAAATTCGTGGAAATTCGATGCGATGCCCCCCAGTTATAAGTTGGTTTATAAACCCATTAACTATATAGTCATATCCCCATATCCCCCATAAAGGCCCTAGTTAAGCAAGTCATAAACCAACTTAGCCATCGTTTGGGGACCCCACCTTGTGCTAGTTGTGGATGTTCATCACAAAAAAATGTTGCAAGTGGGATGGTAGATCCCGCCTTTTATCCTTCCAGTGGTCGGGCAGGCTGCGAGATGCATAGAATGAAGGGATCAAACGCTTCACTTACGTAAATATGAAGGAGAAATATATCTATAGGCCAAAAAAACTATATATGTGATAGGTGTATATATAACCAGTCAATGATAAGGATGGATGCAATAATATTGTCAGAAAAGTCAAAAGTTGCCCAGGTCGACGACTTGTATCCAGATGATCGGCTTACCCTCCGGTCAAACATGGCGAGGGAACATCCATCGAAGTATAGATGTTGTCCCTATATGGGGGTTTCCATAAACGGGGATACCCAAAATGGATGGTTTATAAGGGAACATCCTATTAAATTGGATGATTTAGGGGTACCCCTATTTTCGGAAACCTCCATTTTAGCAGATGTTCAACTGCCATGTTTCATGACCGGAGGGTAAGTCACGTTTTCATGATGATTTTCACCAAGTCTCGTTTTTGATGCCGTGGGCATGTCGCAGGTGATGAAAGAAACTCAGGAGGATCAGCAACTGATGGAGATGAAGGTGCCTCGTTGAAGCCACCGAACTGTGATTGGTTATGAATTATGAATGGTTTAGAGTTTTCTAACCCAACTGGTAAAAAAACAACACGGGGAATTATATTGTAATATTATATATATATATATATTTATTTATATTGGAATTCTAATCTTATCTTAGTGATCCTCATCCATGAACTGGGAATCCCCCTTTTACTACCAATACAGGGATGAAAGTGGGTTTTGAAAACAGTTTGCCTGTTTGTCTTAGTGCTTTTGTGTAGGTCTTCACAGGGGCTACTGTTACTGTCCCAGTATTAGAAACAGATAAACGGATTCGTTAGAATTTATGATTAGAGATATTGCAGACACGTTGCAGCTTTATACGAATCCATTGACCTCGGAAATGGCAGTGCAATGAAACATGGTTTTCTCTAGCGCCTTGGTTTGATACCAGAGGTAAGTCATTGTGGATGTGAGACTTTTCTGGTCTTAGCACATGCATGGTGTTTCCCAAAACTGATACCCCAAAGTCCGACCATTCCGGAGTATTGCTCTTCCAAATCGATTGCAATTGTATTTCCTACCTTACCTACCATCATCAACCATGGCCAACTCCCCCTGATTTATCCATTCCTTGGGGTGGCAGTGTATGGGCGGGTGACAATTATATATCCCCATCATTTAAAAATATACATATATATGTATATATACATTGCGTATGCCATCATGTAACACATGTTCTAGATATTTTACATCCTCAATATATCTTCATTACGCCCGAATGATATGCTGCTTGTCATCAACCAATTGTCATACGGAGTTTCGCATGATCCCCAGCAGCGGCCATGGGAATTCGCATCGTGGCATCGTGGGGGGCAGCGGCACATAGCGGCGCCATGTGTAGATCCTGGGAAGCGACCGTGATTGAGACAGTGAGGCTGAAGTTTTTTTTGTCCGCGAGAAGCATCTGGTAGTTCCAAAAATGTGACTGTTCTTCCCTCGATGGGCTCGCAGGATTGTTCATAAACAAAGTGTCGAAACCGTCCTCAATTTCCACCTACATTGTAATTACGATTTGGAACGGTTTTGTTTTTTTGGTATTGCTCAGTTTATCACACATATATTTTGTTTGTGGTAATAATTATTCCATTAAACAAAATGAACATATATTCATATATACATTCATGTGTACATATACATATACATTAATATGTACATACACATATATATACATACATATAGTTGGATGACCACACCAGGGCCAGATGGCAAAGAAAGCGTTGCAAGCCGAGCAGCAAGCGCTGAAGGACTTGGAGGATCAGGCCGCAGCCAGGTTGCGGCCGTGGTCACATCACATATGTCTATATAATTCTATCTATGTACACGGTGATATCTTTATGTATATGCCTGATTCATGTTGATGCATGTTGTTTATATGTTTATATGTTTGGTTTATGTGTATGGGTGTGTGCTTTTTTTAAGTTGTTTTGGGAGATTTGTGTTTATATGTTTATATGTATATGTTTTTGTTTTGAATGTACATATAAATGCATGTGCAGCTCGTATGCATATGTTTATTTGTTGATATGTTTATATGCATTTGCATATGTACATGTATGTGGTCACATGATGTTACATATATGTGTATGTGTATATATATATATGTATTTAATGTATATGTGTGTTTATGTGTATATATATATATGTACACATATATATGTTTATGTATTGTTTCATGTCCATGATTGTGTTGTGATGGTTATAGGTATATGTACATGTTTGTATTTGTATGTGTATATGCGTATGTGTTTGTTTATGTATATGTTTATATATACACATGTGTATGTTTTGTCATTTTTTTAATGCATATCATGTTGTTGTGTATATTTTGTGTGTGTGTGTTTTTGTGTTTGTTGTGCCTTTGTTTTTTGTTTATTTGTATGTATGTGTATATGTATATATGGATATATGGATATGTGTGTATTTATACTTGTGTATATGTGTTTATGTATATGTATATAATTGTATGTATATATATATATATATATCTATCTACATGTATATATATATATTGTTTGTTTGTAGTTATTTATATGTGTTCGTTGCTTTTTTTGCATATATATATATGTATATAATGTAATTGTTATTATTTATCTTGTTATTTATTTATTCATTATTGTTGTCAAATATGTGGTTTTGTTGTTGTTTAACGTTTAACGGGTATGAAAGGTTGTTTTGCAAAATTTGGGCAGTTGTTTATGCAATCTACCTCCAAGAATGCCCTGTTTTGCCAGCTTGAATGATGTTGAATCCTTCATTTTGAATGGGTGAAAACATCTTATATCCCCATATATTGCCAAATTTTGATTCCTGAAATCCCCAGTTTCCAGGGACTCCCTGCAGGTGTCGCAGGCGCAGATGTCTGTGGAAGCCACGAAGGAAGAGCTCCGCCAGGTTGTGAAGGGGGATTTTCTATGAGATTTCACCAGCAAAACTGGGCAAAATTGGTGTTTCGTTCAACTTGTTTGGCCTTGGGGTCTTGGTCTGTTGGCGTTGTCTTTTTTCCACATAAGGGAAAGCTGTTTCCTCCGTGATTTTGGTATGGAAAAGTTGAATTTCACAACAAGAGATGGGATCTCAAGATTGAAAACATGGAAATTGGATCAACCAAAAAGTGGATGAAACAAAAAAAACATGAGCTTCGACAATGGCCAACAGCGGCTAACATATATAGGTAAAACAGTGGTGAATCGTTATGGAGGATGCGAAAATTTCCTACTGAGAATCGATTTGCTTCTGGAAGGAGCATACTCTACGGATCCAGCCGTACCTTCTCAGGAAGTATTTAGGGATATTTCGGAGATCATTCTGAGGTACTTCCTGAGAGAATATGTTACCCATATATAACCTAAGTTTAGCTATATTATATTTTATTATAAAACCTACATAACCTGTATATTCCCCAGCTTCAACATACCCATTTCAGGTAACCTCGGAGCCAGGCCAAAAAGCGTCTCTTGCGACAGAAAGCGCAACGTGTGGCCCTGCAGTGTCGTGGTGTGGAAGATTTCATGGGGTAGACAACCAGCAATCTGATAGATCTAAATGATATATGATGGGAATATAGTGGGATATAAATATATATATAATATTTATATATATATATGTTAATGGTATGTATATATATATATATATATGAGTATTAGACCAATAATCTGATATTATAGGTATGAGCACGAGAGATTTACAATGATTTTTTTGTGGTTTTCTTTTCATAAGGAACATGATGCTCATTTTCAGAGAAGCCGCCCTGGCCCTGCAAGAAGCGGCCCTCAAACGACCCATGAGACACCATCTATACTAACATGACCAGGCCTTTCATGATCAATGTATAAGTAGGTTGTTTCTTTGTTTTGTGTTAATGAAAATAAGTGTGGATGGATCAAAACCTATTGTCCTAATATTGTTGGGGGATGAACATCCGCCCACGAGTTTTGATCTTCACGAGCCGTACCATATGGTACCGCCAAATCATCACAAATGAGTCCAAATGACCCAGGTGTTTGTGAACTAGTAAAGTCAACCCTTAATTTATAGACACGGACTCTGAAAAAAAAATAAAAAAGTGGGATACCCTGCAAATACTGATCGATTGGTACTAAAATAGCCACATTTACCTCGTGTCTAAGATTACTTGAGCATACATTCGAAACATACCCCAACTCCTTCCAACACCCCAACTGAATGGGATCCTTTCATGGACAATCTTCAAGTGGCAAGGGCTATGCCGCTATGCTCTGGTGAGTCTATTGTGTTTTTCTTATTGTAGAATTGTAGAAGGTACAGTAACCAATATCTATGGATCACTTCCTGAGAAGGGACTTAACCCAAGAATCATGCCCCTAATACTTCGTCAGAAGGAAAGACTGATTTATCGGGAATGCATGCCAACGAATATAGTAACCCCAGAAAAGATAGAAACCAAAATCCGAACCTAAAATTATGATAATGTTTCACGTGGTTTATCTTTTCTGGGACTACTATAACCAATCTGTGAAGGCAGGTTTACAATCCTCATTAATTAACTGTAACTACAGTTACTGTAGTATATATCTATTATAAACCAAGTTAACCTAGGCAAATAAACCAACTTAGCTCTCAATATATGAACGATCAATCCTCCTTCTTTTGCTCATTAAATCACCGTGTTCCTCCTTTAACTGTGTTTTTCCGTGATTAAAATAAATCACATGTGTTCAGCATTGTTGCTGATTGAGTCACAATGTTTACCCTTAGCCTTCATATATCAAGTGTAAATCCCATGAAATCCACATTTTTCTGAATTAGAACACCATATTGTTTCACCATGTCAGTGGGTTATTTAACCACAGTTGTAGGGGTTACATCCCGACGAGTGGAGGTTATAAAACAATACTTGGAGGTGCACTCCACAAAGTAAATGGGTTATACCATTTACACCACCTTTTCTGTGGAATACCAGTTAAAAATAGGCTTAGCATATGGCTCATTAACCTCATACTATCTGGGATCACATAGCTAGTGCCTATCTCATGTTACATGACTTAATAGATATACCACCGGTTTTCTATGGAATATCCCCAGTGATATTCCCCCTCATAATCTCATCCCCTCAAAAAAAATCACACTTTCCAAATGGTCCGATGTGGAAATCCCACATCGTGTTTTCCACGGCGGTTTGGATTTTTTGTTTTTTTGTTCAGTGGGATGGGATTTCCATAATGGAATAAGCCATGGTAAACTAAGCCATATCTGAAGCCATTAATATTCAGAAATACCCTCTGGTAAAATTACATAGCGAACTGGAAAATCACCAAATGTTTTTTGTTAGGGTAAATCAACGATTTCTATGGGCCATTTTCAATAGCTATGTAACAAATTACCAGAGGGTATGGCCTATAAACAAAGCAATAAGCCAGTAATATTATAAGCCATATATTAAGCCATTCATCTTATAAGCCATATATTAAGCATTATTAAGCCATTAATATTCATATTAATGGCCTATAAAAAAACAAAAAAACAACGCCACAAGGCAGGCGCAGTCCGCCCGCAGCTGCTTCGTGACACATGCCATGCCCGACTTCCTGGAGCTGCGCTTGCGCGGCGCCAACGGCACCGTGAAGGCAGCAACGGAGTTTCAGCAAACATGCTGAGCCAATGGGGATTTCTAAAGAATTAAAACATGGTGGAAAAAAACGTTTTCACATGATTTCTAAGCATCAATAGGGATATCTAAACGAAGGTTTTCAGATGATTTAGGCATCAGAGGTGATGAACAACTGAGATTTATCATGATTTAACCATGGTGAAACATAGGGATTTGACATTACTTAAACATTTAACGACGAAGGAGTTTGCGTATGGATATGGGGGAGTAAGAAGCATACATAAAAACTGGTGATTCAGTGGACTGTTTCTGGGATAGTTTGCGTGGGACTGATGATTTATGATTTAACCAACAAAAAATGGTGGTATAGTGGGGATGATACACTCAACAATGGGATACAATGGGATGTATTTGGTTGAGTTTGACCCTGATGTCACTATTATTTGTCGTCAATTAGTATATGTGGGGAATCAGCCAATATATTTCATGTTGGTGAATTATCATAGTTTACCCAGATATGAGTAGGCCTTCAATTTACTGCGACATCTCCAGATGCCCAAGATGCTTCACATATGGAGTGTATATATACATAAGAAATGTCAGAGGTTGGTAAAGTAGCTCCTATATTTCCGCATGCTGGGAGTTAGATTTTACTTGATATGGTTGCAAGTGCCTTAATTGACAAAGATGGGTTGAAGTACAGCCCATATGATATGCTCCATCCGTGATATCATACATGAGCACCTGGGCACGGGTTCCCAGAGATTTCTATCAGTTTACATGAAAATAATGGGTATTGGACCTCTACATCTCCCAACTTTGAGGGGCTTGAACATCACATTTGGGATGGTTTGCCCTCCACGTTTTTTCACCCAAGAAGAAAGAAACACATTTTTTGAGGTCGATTTAAAAGCGCAAGCGCAAGGCGTGACAGATTTAGGTAACCATACCCGATGACGTCTATAAACCACCACTTGACCGTGGCGAAAGGTGGATGTGGTTAGTCTTTTTATATCAGTCATTTAGATGTATGTCCATTATTACCGTAATACCTATATTCATTATTACCCCATATTTCCCCAATGGTATAGTAATGTATAGTATATGTATTATATGGCTTAATATATGGCTTAATATATATATAATTATATATATACGCATATATATATATGGGTTTTCATAACCCATATATTAACCCATATTAACACCATATTAATCATGGTTAGTAACGGAAATCATCCCCAAATTGCCTTAATTCAGGGGCCAATTGCAAAGTATGTGGGCCTTAATTCAGGTTAGTGAAATATTATAATTTACCCAGCCCAAAGGTATAGTCCATCATTTAACCCTCTGGTAAATTTCCATCGGCTTGTAACATGGCCAATTTTCGACCAGGTCGAAGGGCCCATGGCCACCCTGGCCTTGCGCACACGTAACCAGGCGGCGAAGCCGCCAGTTTCAACAACCGCAGTTGAGGATTAGTTCGGTTGTTTTATTACCCTATATATACGCGCAACGCCTGGGTTTTGCCCAGGCGTTGCAGCGTAGAGGTTTCCCATTCACAAACAAATGATGTTGCAAATTACCGCAATTCCTATGGGGAAAATAACAAAGGTACTAGGGACTATTAAACAAACAAGGTCAAAACACCCGAAATTCCTATGGGAAAAACAAAAACGGCATAACATTTGAAATTCCTATGGGAAAAACAACAAAGGTACTAGGAAATTTCAAATCGTGAAACTTAACATTCAATTAGGAAGATCAACAAAGATATTAGGGAATATTAAACTCCCACCCCCGTTAAACCTTAAATTCCTATGGGGAAAACAACAAAGGTACTAGGGACTATATAAAAAATGTCAAAACACCGGAAATTCCTATGGGAAAAACAAAAACGGTATTAGGGAATATTAAATTCCCACCCCCGTTAAACTTTACATTCATTTGGGAAGATCAACAAAGATATTAGGGAATATTAAACTCCCACCCCCGTTAAATTTCTACATTCATTCAAGATCTTCGATAAGGGTTTAATTCTCCCACCCCCGTTAAACTTCTACATTCATTGAAGATCTTCAATAAGGGTTTAATTCTCCCACCCCCGTTAAACTTCTACATTCATTGAAGAACTTCAATAAGGGTTTAATTCTCCCACCCCCGTTAAACTTCTACATTCATTGAAGATCTTCAATAAGGTTTTAATTCTCCCACCCCCGTTAAACTTCTACATTCATTGAAGATCTTCAATAAGGGTTTAATTCTCCCACCCCCGTTAAACTTCTACATTCATTGAAGATCTTCAATAAGGGTTTAATTCTCCCAATTCTCCCACCCCCGTTAAACTTCTACATTCATTGAAGATCTTCAATAAGGGTTTAATTCTCCCACCCCCGTTAAACTTCTACATTCATTGAAGATCTTCAATAAGGGTTTAATTCTCCCACCCCCGTTAAACTTCTACATTCATTGAAGATCTTCAATAAGGGTTTAATTCTCCCACCCCCGTTAAACTTCTACATTCATTGAAGATCTTCAATAAGGGTTTAATTCTCCCACCCCCGTTAAACTTCTACATTCATTGAAGATCTTCAATAAGGGTTTAATTCTCCCATCCCCGTTAAACTTCTACATGCATTGAAGATCTTCAATAAGGGTTTAATTCTCCCACCCCCGTTAAACTTCTACATTCATTGAAGATCGCCAATAAGGGTTTTGATGATGATGATGATGATGATGATGATGATGATGCGTCGCCCGTCGTCATTGCGGGTCCGGGCAAAACCCAGGCATTTGCGTATATATATATATATACACGTACGTACTGTAATATCATATATATAGTATTTTATAATATTATATATATATAGTATTATATAATATATTATATATATATATAGTATTATATAATATTTCTATATCTAGTACCCCTAAATCATCCATTTTTATAGGAGTGTCCATTATAAACCATCCATTTGGGGATCCATTTATGGAAACCGCCAGGAGCTGGGCCGTCAAGCCTGGCAGGAGGCTTTGGCGTCGCAGGCTGTGGAGAAGGCGGGCGCGGATCAGTTTCTTCAGATGATGGGGCGATGGCAAAACGGACCCATTCGAGTTTTGTCCGAAAACATGAAAAAACATGAAGAGAGATGTTTTTTTGGCCCGAAAATCCTGATTTAATCACGATGCAACAGATATGTTTCCAACAAAATCGTGCTGTTTGCAAGGACAGCCATTTTATCAACAGACTTAAGGATATAAAGAGGAAAACATGGGGAGTGCGCTGGGAAAATCTCAGATTTGAACGAAACAACTGAGAGTTTCTTGTAAAAAGAATATTGTTTTCACTAGGAAAAACTTGCTATCATATATATATATATGACCTCATATATATCATAAAATCAACACACATTGGCATCTTAGCATAAAAGGTTGGATTCAACACCCAAATATGGACTTAACTAGGAAAAAGGCAGCATAGAGCCAAAATTCTTGGGGATATGGCCGACAAGACTATATACATAGGGATTTCCCAACTAATTGAGATGTTACTCATTGATGCCTTACCGTGACTTCACCGCCCTTCACCGCTTTTTGTTTCCTTTTGCTTGGTGGGAGGCTCCGCAAGTATTTGACCCGAATTTAGTAGTTTCAACAGCCCCAGTTGGTTGATGATCGTTGGGGGCTATCATCATCCATGAAATGTGAATCAAGTGCTCGATTCATGCAAGGTGGTGCCCCCTAAATAGCCAACTTGGTTCTGGTTTGTTGCTAGAGTATAACTAGGAGTTATGATTTATGATAGATGTACCGAACCAGTTGAGGAGGTTTAGTAAGCCAACAAACATTTCACAGGGGGGCACCGCCACCAGTGAATGTCCTGCGTCCTGTCTAGGCAGAAGATATCGGATGCTACAAGGAAGCAACGGTTCCCGTTCATCAGGTGCCCTCCGGAAAGCTTCCATGAGTCGGGAGATGGAGCCCTACAACTATGATTAGAACTCATGAGTGGAACTGCACCCCCCATGTGTATCCCAAGTCGCAAGTGGGGAGTTATGATAAACCTGGCCCTTGTCTTGGGGGTCCTTATTAGTGTCCAACATTATTGGATATGATGGACTATCAAGAGGAGACGGACATCCCTTGGTTAGTAGGAAAATAAGGAATACAACATAGGTAATATCATGCTAGATCACTGACACCTTCAAATAACATTATTTATATGTACATAAATATATTATAATAATTATACATTGATACATACATATGTGTGCACTTTCTTTTATGTACATCATATGTCTCCAGTACAACTTTCTTAGCAGTGGGAACCCTGGCATCCAGATAAAACGCATGTGTTTGTTGTGGAATCTCATGTGTGTGGTAGTATATCCCTGTTTCTTCTATGCTACATCCCATTATACCCACTTTGTTGTTGGTTACTGTAAATAGTATTTAAAACCCACGTTGATTGGTTAAACTCTATTATATGCCCATTTTCTTTGGTTATATTAATATATACTGATGATTGTTGGTTCATTCCTTTTAAATGTTCCCTATCATTCCCTATCCTTGCGCTCGCCCCACGCAACGCCACGATTCTCAGTTGCCTGAGCTGCTGCGGCGCGTGGACTTTGCTTTCTTGCGCTGTGGAGTCTGTGGAGTCGAGGCTGCGCCGTGGCGCCGTGGTGTGTCCAGCCAGAGGCGAATCGTATGCCATCTATCGAATAATACTGACATTGATTAATGATTAACATTGATAGATTGCATATGATTACCATGATTCATGATTAACATATGGTTAACATATGTCTGCATAGCGTGAATGATGATCTATTCAATACATGATTAAATGATTGTTAGCATATGGTTCTTTGCGAAACGTATACGTGATTGAAAAACTGCCAAGGGACCATTCTTTGGAATATGGGATTGAAAATGACCTATCAGTGACATGGATTATCATCATTTTGCCCAGTTAGATCGCCATGAGTTGGGGTATACTGGGTATACGGTATACCAATCAACCCTTGACGCAACTCAGAGTGACACTGGCCCAGAAAATTGGACTTTTGGACGTACGTGTTTGAACCACACATGGCCATAGCCTCTTTGGGTTTTACGACACAAATTTGAACACATGCTCACATGAACCCAGAAGTGTTCAGACTTGACTTTTCTGCATAATTGTTTGTATACTTCGATCTGCATCCAACAA
>CAMXCT020000047.1:145000-150000 GCA_947184155.2 Cladocopium goreaui | reverse complement strand
TTATTGGTTCAATCACCATTTTCCACCATTTTTCATGGTGAAACCTTCCCGTTCTTCGGTGGACCTCAGTGGTTTTTTTTGGACGCTCCGCAAGGAGCTCTTCCCCGTGATCTTCGACAGCTCCACGAAGCTGGCCACAGCGGTGTTGAAAGCCTTGTGCCAGGAACTCCAGGTGCTGTGCCATGCTGTTGCGTTGGATGTTAAGAAATGTGACCATAGAATCGATATGATATGTCTCATGTCACTTATGTCTATATATATATATAATGTAGAATATAATATAGAATAGATTTGTATGATATGTAATAAAAAAATGTAATATATACATATATATAATCATATATAGTTATATATATATATATGGTTTTAATAATTATATATAACTATGTATATATATATATATACATATATATTATCTATATATATATTATCAAAATATGTATGTATTGAACAAATTGTTTGTATAGAATAGGCATATAGAGATATAGATATGTTTTACCATGTGTATTGTATAAGTAGAAAATAATATGTAGATATGGCAAGGCCCAAAAAGACCATGACCATAAAGTGTTCACATACATACATGTATATACATATGCGCATATTGTGTATAAACCACCTACTTGCAGAAAGCCACGAACTTACATAATTTTGTTCGCGTATTTTGCTTGAAAATCACCAGAGTGACAGATTATAGTAACCCCATTGACCAGCCACCATTTATGTATATATGTATATATACACATATGTATATTGTATACTACACATACGTATGCATACGTATACTATATACATATATATATATATATACTATCTAGCTATTCATCTATCCATCTGTACTTACATGGCATGTTTCTTGATACAACACTATAAAACTTATCTTCAACTTCCGAATCGCAGAGAGTCCAGGTCTGCCATATTTTTCCTCCTCCTGACACCTTACAGTCATATCCACACCGCGCAGGCTGCAGCTACAGACACACAGCAACCTGGCAGGCGTTCTGGGCATTGTTGGGAGTTTTAGAGTATTGACACATCCAGTATTGATAAGCGTAAGCGTAACAACCATCACAACCATCACAATTAACACAACTATCACAATCATCATATCCATCACAAACCATCAAATCCATCAACGTGATCACAATTATCACTGACATCACAACCATCATGACCATCACTACCATGAGAACCTTCATGACCATCACAACCATCACCACCACGAAAGTTATCACTGCCATTCCTACTGCCACTACCATCACTGCCATCACAACCACGACAACCATAGCAGCCATAAAAAGCTTTACTGCAAGTGTCATCATAACCGTCACAAACATTACTACCGCAACCATCACTAGCATAACAGACATTACAACCATCGGAACCATCACTACCATAACAGCCATCTCAACGATGGCTACCATCAACATTATCATTGCAATCATTATTATCATCATAATCATAATCATGAACAGATGTTCATCCTCGTCCTCATCCTCACAGGCATCCTATCATTATCCTCATCATCCTCATCATCATAGTTGGAAGCCATCATAATCATCATAACCATCACAATCACCATGATCATCACAATAATCATCAAAATCATCAAAATCACCATCATCATCATTATCATCATCATCATCATCATCATCGCTATCCGCATCCTCATTAACATCCTCATCCTCGACAGCATCAGCATTACCGTCATAATCGTAATCATCATCATCCATCATCATCATCAGCAGCAGCAGCATCATCATCATCATCTTCATCTTCATCTTCATCTCATCGATTTATGTGCCAACCCCTGTTACATTTCAGTTTTTTTCTGCAACAGGTTGCCGTCCCTGGAACTCTTCCACTCGGCTTCGACAAATTTGGGCATCCGCTCCCTGCAGCTCGACGTCAAGGGGCAGTACATGGATGTTTTCCTCCCAGGAAATACGATAGCCGAACCAACTTCAACCAAGGAATGGTAGTCTCATCAGCGAACCTGACTATATCAAATCATCCTAGATTGAAGCCAAGCTGTTTAAGTCTTGGATGATTGGTTGATATTCACGACAATATGTTTTAAAACCCAAGGTTTCTTACATGGGGGCTTCCTAATGGCTGGGATACCCCCAAATCATCCATTTTTCTTTGGGATTGTCCATGAAATAAAAACCATCCAACTATTGGGGAATCCTATTGCTACGGTGGCAACAGGTGGTTCCGATCTCCAGCTGGACAACCCCTCTGGAAGTCTGGAAGATTGTTTTCGTGGAGAAAAGCATACACTTATGTTGGGGTCCATATTGAATTTGTGTAGTGCTGTCGTTGTCGTTGTCGTTGTCGTTGTGGTTGTTGTTGTTGTTGTTGCTGCTGTTGTTGTTGTTGTTGTTGTTGTTGTTGTTGTTGTTGTTGTTGTTGTTGTTTTTACAGTATACACTTCTTATGAGTGGTTGACAGCCTGACATCTTCATCCGCACTCACTTCCTATCATCCCATGGTGGCCATGGAGGCTGCTACCCAGGTACCCTTGAAGTGACATGAGTTTGTCTCAAAGCGGGGGCCATCAAACAATGGGATGGAACATGATGGAATGGGCTTCCACACTTCAAGAAAACCTATTCTGGACACTTCTGGACTACCCAGAAAACACGGGTTTCCAGAAGGATTGCAACAAACGGAGCTTTCATCGGCAAACATGTCCAAAGATAGATTTCACTCCCATTTCACAACAGATTTGTGCAATCTTCCGAAGTTGATGGAAATCCAACCCACCATCCATTTTCCATCCTCCCATGGCATAAGGACTTCGGTGGCCCGTGGCCAGCTGCTGTGTTTTTACCCCGCGCGGATCTTTCCGGGCGCCACTCCGGTGTCAGAGCTGCCGTTGGGTGATCAGCTGTTGACCAACGAGTACGAGAATGTGTACCTGGACGGGGGGACTCCATGCTGCGCAAATACGGGTTTCATAAAATAAGGGATCCGAAAGTCGCCATGGGTTTCAATACTAAGTCATGGTCATCCATGACTTAGATGATTTGTGGGCGTCCCCCCAATTCGAGTTATGTAGGTGAATGATTTTTGTTGGAGATAAAGACGTATTGGCTGCCATTTGAAACGAGGATCACCCATTTAGGGGTCGCAGTAAACATCATTCCAGTCAGAACCGGGTATACCCAATCAATCTTAATAAGAAACCCGAATTGGGCATGGTTTATTATTGGGTTTACCACGTTAGTGTTGTTTTATTGACTTGTCGATTGTATTGTTGAGGTATTTCAGTGACTCCGAAAGACATCGACAGAGATTATCACTCTTTCACTCTACCACCTCATGGAGATGAGCATACCTAAGACAAGGAATAATGTTCAACTCAGATTGTTTTAAGACATCCGTGGCCCATGTGTTTGTAGCACTCCGGCTGTTCGGCTGTTCCAACCAATGGCCGCAGGACGGAAAGGGCTGGTTACCAGTGCACTGGCGAACGCACGAGCTTGCAGCTCGCTTGACCCCTCCGATCCTTTGGCGACTTGGCCGACACCGTCACAAATGACCTGTTTTTGATAGGAAAATGTTGATTAGCCACTGGGTTTGGGAGTAACCTATAAGTTGGAGGGGAATGTCAGCTGTGGAATGATAAACCATATGGTTGATTGAACATCGGGGATTCCCCCAAAACATGATTCTATAATTCGCTACCAAAACTGGTACCATCCAAATCAAACGACCAGGGGTTGATTAGTCCAGGGTTGCCATTATCTGGGAATGTGAATCTCCCACAAAACGGCGGTGATGCA
Organism: Cladocopium goreaui; assembly: GCA_947184155.2. Taxonomy (NCBI): domain Eukaryota; class Dinophyceae; order Suessiales; family Symbiodiniaceae; genus Cladocopium; species Cladocopium goreaui. Next base: position 146,209 of record CAMXCT020000047.1, on the reverse strand, counting down.
GCTTGGGAATCTTACATGATCTGAAATGCATTCGCCCTCTCTGGATCCAAGTGTACCAAGTACCTCCTGAAGCCGTGCTTTTGACGGATCCACCAGGGTGAAAAACATGTTGCACCGGGGTCACCGAGTTTTGACGACTTCTCTTGGAGCATCTCGGCTCCTGTAAGTTTATGACTCCATTGTACTCTTTCAGCAAGATCTTCACTTGTTTTGGGCAAACAACAACAAACATTGAGACATATAGGACGCAGCAAAGAGGTTTAAGTCATCACCTTCGCTTGGTGGGAGAAGCACCAAAAAACATAAATGATTCAATAAAATCACAAGACATGGATAAATCAAAAATAAAAATGTTTCAAGACAAAAACAAGATGGAAGCCACAAACCCGAATGTATTCACGTTCTTGGACTACGAGTGAAAACCTCTGCAATAGGAAAACAAACCTTTTTTTCATGCATCGTGCGCGCATATCGTCTCAGCGAAGGCACCTGATCAACAGTTCACAAAGAGACAACTAACGCACAAAGGCACGCATGGAAAACATCGCTTGAACACAGTACATATTTCCCCTGTTACCAGTCTGCAGGGTGGAGTGGAAAGTGTAGAGTGTGTGGAAAGTGTAGAGCGCGGAGTGTGGAGTGTAAAGTAAGGAGTGTGGAGTGTAAAGTGTGGAGTGGGGAGTGTAAAGTGTGTAAAGTGTAGAGTGTGGAGTGTAGAGTGTAAGACGTCCCAGTACTACTTTGTACTACACAGCTTACACAAAATACTTCCCAGTGCTACTTTGTACCACAAAGCTTGCACAAACTACTTCTACTTTTTACTACAAAGCTTGCACAAAGTCCTTCCCAGTACTTGTACTACTTTGTACTACAAAGCTTGCACAAAGTACTTTCAGGACTACTTTGTATTACAAAGCCTGCACAAAGCACGTCCCAGTACTACTTTGTACTACAAAGCTTGCAAAAAGCACTTCCCAGCACTACTTTGTACTACAAAGCTTGCACAAAGCACTTCCCAGTACTACTTTGTACTACACAGCTTGCACAAAGCACTTCCCAGTACTACTTTGTACTACACAGCTTACACAAAATACTTCCCAGTGCTACTTTGTACCACAAAGCTTGCGCAAACTACTTCCCAGTACTACTTTGTACTACAAAGCTTGCACAAAGCACTTCCCAGTACTACTTTGTACTACAAAGCTTGCA